>CM076581.1:386443805-386794823 GCA_034641835.2 Pinus albicaulis | reverse complement strand
GTTAAATTGTAGCATGAAAATGATTCATTTTGACTTGTGCCTTAGTCAAATGGAGAAATTCAAATTTCCAGATTAGCAGGATGACTTGAGTTGCAGCTAGTAAGACTAACATGGCCAAGTCACTTAGTTAATTCAATGAGTTCGAGTTTGTGGGAAAGAAATATATTTTTTCATGATTTTATTGCTAAGATATAGTAATATAGTGGATTTATTATAAGTTAAACTCAATTACTAAGCTATACTCATGAATAAAGCCAATAGGAGTTAATTTGTGTAGTTATAATAGTTGTTAACTCATAGATAGAAATGTCTTTCAGATTAATCACATCATTAGGATTAGGTCGACGTTTCTAACTAGCTAATGTGGTTCATCCTCACGACAAGGTGGAGAAAGTAATCGATCTCAAAGAATAAATAGTGGAGATGCATAAATGCCCGAAAATAGCCGTTGAGAGCTAGTTGTTAAAAACTAGCCGTTAAGACTAGCTATTAAGAACTAGCCGTTAAATAGACACTTAGTTAAACTTTTTATAAATTATAATTTTACCAAGCACGGTTACAAGTGGCTAAGAAGAAATCTGATCTCACATTCCTTAAAATATGTAGAGATGCATCCTTGACTCCAGTTTTTTCACGTGTCTCCCACCCTCTAAAATTCTAATAACAAGAATATTTTTCTTAAAACCAGTCTTGCTTTGATCAGATGAGAGATCAATAAATTAAGGAGTAATTTAGATTTTATTGCACACAAACTTTTTTCTCTCCACATGGATCTCGCAAATGGTATCATTAGTTACCTTTGGAGGATTATAGATGGGGTTTCATTTTCTAAAGCTCTACGGGTGGAGGAGGTCTCGAAGAAGAAGCACGCCTTAAAGTTTTAGAAGCTTGTGCTGTCTCAGTCTCCAGCCCTTGCGATGTCTCATTCTCCATCCTCATCGCACCTTGGGCGGTCCCGTATTATCGAAGCCCAGGTCTCAGCCCTCGGTTCTTGGGTAGAGAGGCATTCATCAGCTTCAGTTTCTGTGTATCCCTCTGTCAGAAATGAAGGTTCTTGTTCAAATGGAATTCCTGCGTTTCCCTCGGACAACAACTGTGGGTTTTATTCTGCCCCTGAGGTGAACGTTATTAACTCTGATAAGCTCTCAGTCCCTAATTTGAACGCGTTCAGGATCTCCGTCAACGCTTGTATCTCAGCTCCAGAAATTTCGACAACAATCTCTGACAGCATAGACGTTTGTGCTTTAGGTGGGTTTTCTTCTAAGATTTGTTCATCTAGTTCTGGGTTTTCCTCCTCACTACCTGCAAATTCCCTTGCGGTGGGTCATTCTGTTCCGGAGCCTCTTTCCCTCACGCAGTCATATGACAGCCCCATTGCTTTCAGCATGGATGGTCACAATGCTATCAGTGTTAATGATTCTGCAGAAATTCCTGATGTGATCGTTGGAGAAATTCAGAACGTTGTTGATGGATCCATTACCCATCGTTTTCCATGCTCGGTAGGTAATGGTTCTATTAATAACTTAGCCTCTACTGATAATTCAACCTTAAATAGTATCGGTATTAATAATTATAACAATAATAATAATAATGATTCAATAATAAATAATTATATTAATAATAATAATAATGATTCAAATAATGAATTAATTTCATACAATTGTAATAATATTGAGGCTTACAAAAATGGTGCTTATAACATTACTATAATAAAAAATAATAATTCAAATCATAATATTAATAATAACAACAACTCTATTGATAGTATTAATAATTATAACAATTATAAGAATAACGATTCAGGAATAATTAATTCTATTAATAATAATGATTTAAATAAAGAATTAATACCATACAAATGTAATAATATTGAGGCTTATAACAATACTATAAATAAAAATAATAATTCAGTTTATAATAACTTAAGTAGAATTAATAATAATAATAATAGTTGTTTTAGGGATGATGTCATTAATAAGGATTCTAATAAAAATGTAGTTAACCTTTCCATTTTTTCTTTTGATTCTTCTGTTTTCAGTCTTCTTAATAGAGGGCTTAATTTTTCCCTTGCCTCGAAGAAGATTCCCAGTGATGACATTATTTGTAGCCTCGAATATGGCATCAAGGATCTCCCTGATATTGTTAAAGAAACCATTAGGCAAGATTGCTCCATTATTCTTAGGAAGGCTAAGCCTTCTAAAAGAAACTTGAGTAAGCCTGAGTTTCTCGCCCTCAAAACCCTAAGAGACAACTGTGTCATCCTTAAGGTGGACAAGGGTGGGGTCATAGTCATTATGGATAAATCTGACTATGTCAGCAAGATGGTTGACCATCTGACCAATAGTGGCAGTTATATTAAGCTTAAAAATAATCCCCTTAAATCAGTGTGTAAGGATGTTTCCCTTGCCATTAGATCGGATTCTTCTCTTTATCCTCTCTCTAGGAAGCTTATTAAAAGCAATCCCCTTACCCCCCGTATCTATGGTCTCCCAAAGATTCATAAATCAGGGGCCCCTTTAAGACCTATTGTTAACACAATAGGTGGTCCCTCTTATCATCTCGCTAAATTATTAGCTCATAAGCTTAAACCCCTTGTAGGTCAAACCGATTCCTTTGTGAAAGACTCGACTTCTTTTATCAAGGAGTGGAAGAACATTAAGTTGCATCCTGGTGAAATTTTAGTTAGCTTTGATGTTGTGTCCTTATTCACCAAAATTCCCATCCAAGAAGAAGTTGATGTCATTAAACGGAACTCTGATGAGGACACCCCTAAATTGGTTAGCCTCTTCCTCACCTCAACTTTCTTCAGTTTTCAAGGTGAGTTTTATGAGAAAACCTGTGGTGTTGTGATGGGCTCCCCTCTTTCCCCCATAGTTGCTAACTTATTTATGGAGGATTTTGAATCAAAGGCCCTGGCCTCGGCTAAATTCCTCCCTAGGAAGTGGAATAAGTTCATGGATGACACTTGCGTCATCTGGCCCCATGGTCGGAAGAAATTAGATCTATTCCTTGGGCACCTGAACTCGCTTTCTGATTCCATCAAGTTCACGATGGAAGTGGAGGTGGATGGTTGCCTCCCTTTCCTTGATATCCTTCTCTCACGGAAAGAAGATGGTTCCATTTCTCACCAAGTTTTTCGCAAGAAGACTCACACGAAACAGTACCTTCATGCGGGGTCCCAACATTTTCCTGCACAAAAATTTGGTGTCTTGTGTACTCTTGCGACTCGTGCTCTTAGAATCTCTGATGACATCTCCTTGGAATCAGAGAAATTCCATCTTCTTGACGTCTTCGAAAATAATGGTTACAGTAGATCTCAAGGTCTTAAAGCCTTTCGGAAGGCATATAAAGGGTTGAGTGGAAAATCTACGCAGATGGATCCTATTTTCAAGGTCCATCTCCCATTTATCTAGGGGAAAATGGACAAAATTGCCCATGTCCTTAGGAGAAACAATATCTCTTCTTCTTTCAAACCTCTCTGGACTATTAGAAATTCCCTTAGATCTGTTAAGGACCCTATCGACCCTAAGGACATGAAAGGAGTTTACATGATTCCTTGTTCTTGTGGAACTCCCTATATTGGAGAAACAGGTCGTTCCATTAGGTATAGAATCCGAGAGCATGCGGTGGATATTAGACACAATCGGTCTCATACCTCAGCTCTTGCTGAACATGTGGAAAAATCCTGCCACAATGTTTGTATTGAAGATTCCAAAGTCGTTACCAAGGTAGATCACTTCCACCATTGGAAATTAAGGGAGGAGATCGAAATTGAGCGACATGCGAAGAATCTCAACCGTCATGATGGTTGGAAATTAAGTAAGAGTTGGACCCCAGCTCTTGCAAGGTAATTTTGTTTGTTTTTATTTTGTTTTTATTTTCTTATATATATATATATATATATTGATCAATTAATTATTATTATTATTATTATTTATATATATTTTTAAATTCCATTAATTAATTAATTAATCTTTGGATTTATTTTATAATTTTGTTTAATTTATTTATCTTATTTAAAAATAAAAAAATAAAACTAAAATACAAAAATAAAACTAAAATAAAAAAATAAAAAATAAGATAAAAAAAATATAATAAAATAAAATAAAATAAAAATTAACCCCTCCCTATTACCTATTATATTTATTTACATAATAATTTATATAACCCCCTTTTTATTGAAATTTTATTTAATTCATTATTTAACTATATTTATTTATTAAATTAAAAAAAAATTACCACCCATTTTACTTTATTAGGTAGTTTTGGTTATGTTTTATATACAATTAATTAATTAATTAATTAATTAATTTTTATTGATTATCTGGTTATCTTATCTTAAATTAAAATTAAAATTAAAATTCTTCCCCCTCCCTATTACCTATTTTATTTATTACATAATAAATTTATAAACACCCCTTTTAATAAATTTCCTTTTTAATTAATTAATTTGACTTAATTTATAAAATTTTTAACTAACTATCTATCTAACGGCTAGTTCTTAACAACTAGTCTTAATGGCTAGTTTTTAACAACTAGCTCTCAACGGCTATTTTTGGGCATTGATGCATCTCCACTATTTATTCTTCAAGATCGATTAATTTCTCCACCTTGTCCTGAGGATGAACCACATTAGCTGGCTCGAAACGTCGACCTAATCCTAATGATGTGATTAATCCGAAAGGCATTTCTATCTATGCTATGGATCACAAAAGTCTTAGATCTAAAAAGTTATTAACTCATTGATATCTCATTTAACTTATCAATTTACTAAAACTACCCCTAGTCATGGAAGGGATTCAAATTTCCTAGTTGAGTGTAGGGAAAAGGCACAATTTTATATATTTTTGTATACTAATGAGTGTATAAATTTTGCATTGGAGCAGGTGATCAATTCCTTCATAATTTGCATAAGGGAATGTGGAATTATCCTATTTTTTATTGGGAATATTCTCAAGGATTTCACAAGGAAATAGGAGGAAAGTAGAGGCCTATTTTGGCTATGTGTTGGGTAGAGCAGGGCAGTGAGCAGGAGATAATAACTGCAGTGTAGGGTGTGCTTCAGGATTGAAGTAAGATATTGTAATTGATCCATATTCTCATATGAATTAATGCAAAGAAGTGAAGGGGTTTTTCCCAGTTGGGTTCCCCTTTAAAAACATTATGTTCCTTATGATTTGATGGTTTCATGTTATTGCATGTGTTTTCCTTTCCACTGAATAGTAGAAGAAGTTTGTGTCTCTTTTTTTCAGTCTGAATTCATTAACAAATTTAAATTTTAGCTATTTCTACACACTACTGCTTGATCTAGTTGAGTATTACCTTCTTCCACCATTTGAGTAGAGATATGTTCGTTTCCTTATGCATCCTCCTTTTATTATTTTATTAGCTCCTCTTATTTCCTTACTGACTCTCGAATTTCCCCTTCCTCCTATTCTATATTTACCATTTATTCCTCTAGAAATTATTTGCCTTTATTGTTATTTGGTTTACTTTTTCGGATTCCTCTTGTGATTTCTTAACCTCAAATACATTTGATGAGGAAAGAAAAGAAACCATTCCCACAGGCATATAAACCTATGTTCCCTTTCTTCATTTGTTTCCATGTTTTTTCTAGCCATTTCTCCAAAGATCTAGGGGATGGCCATATGCAAATGCATTTTCCCACAAATGTATGATCACAAAAGGCCAAGGAATTTCTACGAAAACCTAGAGGCAACAAAATTGAGGGAATTGATTCCACCTTATTGAAAATTTTTGTGTGTGCTTCCTTCATCAACGATTTCTTGGATATTTATCAAATAAAGGCTCGAAAATCTGTTGTCTCATCCGATAGAGGGGGAGGAGCCCCCTCGAAGCCTACCATTATGATACGTTAGCTAGGGTTTTTCCAAGGGTTAGAAGAGTTGTAGAGTGAATTTTTATGTAACAATTTAAAAAGGGGGAGCCAAAGGAGAAGAATTTATTGATTATATGAGGTAATGTTAAGCATTAGGAGTAGAGTTTCATGCGACAATGTCACTACAATATTTATGAACTATCAAGTGTAGGAATCAACCCAAATATTATAATCAAGGGTCACAAAATTATGAGATTTCATGGAAATAATGGAAGATAACCATCCCTTCTTTTAATAGGTCATCTAGTTTCATGACTAAAGCTTGGGTGTAGAAGTTGGATACATAATTCCAGCTTTACTCCATGACAGAAACAAAGGAAATAGAATATTCTACATTTCACTGGAGGGGGAGGCACATGAATGGTGATACCATGGTTTAGTCACCTTGGGACACTCTAGTATCACCTGTTACCTATAACTCACACAAAAATTGATATATAAATTTGATGAAAAACACCTATAGTTGTATTTCAAGGAGATGGTGCAACTTAGGTAGACATGGACACCCAATACTTACATCTTTTAGTTTTACAAGACTACAGTCATGGTGACAGCCATGTCGAAACACAAATTGGTCATGATTTTCATTGAGGGATTATCCAAGCCACTATGTGGCTGGGTTAAGGCCTTTAAACTAAATTCATTACAGGATGCTAGCATGAATACGCGGGATATGGAGGACATAGTTCCCAAACCTCTAATTAAACACAAGAATCACTCATTGAAATATTACGTAGGGAATAATAAGATGGACAATGAGGCTTCTGTTGGAATCATGATTGTCGTTACACCTAAAACTGTAGGTGTTGGTAAGCAGATGAATCACCATGGTTAACGGGTCCACGAGAAGAGGTTAAGCACAAGTTGTGAAACGCATAGGGAGCGTTGGTTTATCCAATGTCCAACAATCTCCCCTCACATCACGAGCCGGGTGTGATTCGAAATTTATACCTTTGGCTCTGATACCACTTGTTAGAATCACGATTTCCATTACTCCAAAACCCGCAAGTTTTAATAAACAAACCCATCCCTAGAGTTATTGGATCCATGAGGGGCGATTATGCACATGTCACAAAAAACGCGAGGAGCATTGGTTTATCCAATGTAAAAAAATGTGAGGGGAATTAAAGAGAATTAAGCTTTGTTTTAATTGCAAATATCATGATGAAGAACAGTAAATTTAATCAACTCTAGAAAATGGGCATAAAATTTTAGTTGAGGAGTCACAACCAATGGAAAAGACAATTGGCACTATAGCCAAAATCTCATCTGCTCCTAGATATAATAATTTTAGGGTTAGAGAAGTGGTGCAAGGATATCGAGTTACTATTATAATTAATGGTGGGTCAACCCACAATTTTATTGACTCTGCCTTGGTAGTGATAAAAAAAATTCCTACAGAGTAATTTAAGCAGTTTGATGTGGAGGTGGTTACTAGTGCTAGGATGGTGTGTACTAGGAAGTTCACATAGCTAAAGCTAAATGTGGGGAACTAATTTTTGGCATGTAAGGGAATAACTCAGGGTTCAATATAATTTACCAACGAAACCCCTACAAACATCAAAACTTTCGAAAACACCTACAAGCAAGTGAAGTCTCATCCAAGGAATCTAGGGGGAACTGTAGGAACCTAAACAATTATTCAATGATGAAGGAGAGGGGTCCTTAATCTAGAATTACCTAGTTTTCCCAGATCTAACATATAATTATTATTATTAAAAAAGAAATTATGTATGCATCAATTCTTCAGAATCTGCACATTAATCTCATCATGCATATATTTTATTGTAGTGATATTATGAAAAATAAATAAGCCATTAAACAATACACAAAAATATAGAATAGGAAATAAAAAAAATATTTTTATTATCATGTGGATTTTCCATTACAACCATATCCATCTCGACTCACAAACCTTAGCATATCATTCATCAGTACAAGGCCAAACCATACTCCCCATATCCACGATACATATATATCTATCTATATTTATCTCTATGTATCTCTATATATGTCTAGGTGTGTCTCTTACTCCTTGGCCTTGACCTATTTATAGGCTTTCATTTGGACATAAGTTGACCAAAAACCCAATAGTAGTAAATTATTACTATAGGCTAGTAAATATTACTATGGGTTAATAAACTAGGAATGGTTTTGGCTAAGGAAAAATTATCCCAAATAATTTCCTTATTTCTCACATCTTTGCACAATTTCTTCTCTTTGTAACTTCTACACACTATCCCTCAAATGGCCTTCCTACGTGATACCCTCCTGAAAAATATCCTTCCTACATTATTCTCTTCTGCATAGTTCCCAAAACTTGTTACCCAAAAACACTTTTCCAATACTAATCACTAACAAATGATTTTAATATGGTGGAACTGGACAACACCAATCTTGTATTGGGTGTTCCATGGTCTGTTTTCAAAGGGATACATTAGAATAATTACCAAACCATGGATATGGATTTCACCACAACAGATCGCCAAAAGGTTCTTTTGATGGATATGGCCAATCATGGCGGCCCTAGGATGGTTACAACCTAAATGATGGAGACTATTTTTTGGCATAGTGACATATCTTGGGTAGTCTAGTGTTTTATCACATCACACAAACCTTCATATAGTAAAGAATAATATTATGAAAATATTTAGTCATTGTTGAATAAACATGATAAGGTATTCATGGTAATTGGGAGACCTATTGACAAAGGTTTTTAGCATACCATTTAGCTTGAAGAGGGGGCCAAACCAGTGATAAAAACCTCGTACATGCACCCAAAAATGTTCAAGGAGGAAATAAAAAAGGACATCAAGAATTTATTACAAGTTAGGCACATGAGGCCTAGTTCAAATCAATTTTCTTCATTTTTTGTTTGATCAAGGAGAAGGATTAGATGTTGAGAATGTGGAATGAATATTAGGCCTTCAACAAGTAGACAATTAAAAACAGGTACCTTATACCCATGATCGATGAAATGTTGGATGAATTACACGTGGTAGTTTATTTTTCAAAGATTTATCTTTGATCATGGTATCATTACATTAGGGTCAAAGAGAAAGACATCCAAAATATCACTTTTTGGTGCCATTGTGGGAACTATGAATTTTTGGTCGTGCATCTGCAACAATTTTCTAGTCATGCATGAACCATATTTTCAATAAGAAATTTAAAAAATAATCTATTAGTAATATTTGATGATCTTCTGATATATATTTGGACTTGGGAGGACCACATGTGACAACTGGATCAAGTGTTGGGAATAATGGAGGAACAATCACTATATGCCAAGGAACCCATTTATGAATTGCATGACTAAGATATTACATCTGGGCCGTGTGATCGATGCACAAGGGGTATAGGTGCATCAAGAAAATATTGAGGTGATCCTATACTAGCCAACACTAAATACTCTTGAAAAGTTACGAGGGTTCCTAGAGATTTGTAACTACTATGGGTGGTTTGTCAAGGGGTATTCATAGTTGGTTGCACCTTCAAGAAATTGGTGAAGAAAGGGGCCTTTAGGTGGAAAAAGAGCTAAATATATATTCTATTGGTGCAAGAAAGTAATGAGCACTTGCTTAGTTTTATCTCTTACAATTTTCACTTATCCCTTTGTGTTTGAAAGTGTAGGTTTTAACCCTGTACAGAAATTATCTACAAACGAATCTTAAAACAAAAAATAAACAATAGCGAGAGCATAAAACATAAAATAGATAAACACAGAGATTTTCCCCTCGATCCCAAATCGAGATGACCAGCCTGATTTTTCATTATATTACTTTTAGTGTTACAACACATATATATACATGTCGAAGCATACATAAACCCAAATCCATTAACCCTGGATTAGAACATAACTGTAGTTCCCTTGACCGGATCTACAAAATACCAGGGGCCGAAAACCATCATGCCTCAAAACCATGTTCAAACCCATGCACAAAACCATGGGCGGTTGCACCCATTAGAAAATAAGGACCAAAAAATTTTTCTGAGGGCATTGCCACGAACCCCAACAGGGGGGATGCCGGCCCCCCTGCTCTGCCCAGCACAACGTACAACGGGGGCTATTGCCCCCCCTGTGACCCCCCTGCGCGTGACTAGTCGTGGAAAGAATATAACACATACCCAACATTCTCCCACTTGTTGTTTTCTTTCTGCAAGGAGCCATAAGAGAGCTCAGTCATTAGCCCAGCTTTGCAACACCCATTATTTCTCTACACCAAGAGAACTTCTGAGTGCTCATAGACTTCGTCAATGCATCTGCAACATTCTTCAAGGTGTCACCTTTACCAGTAACACCCTTTTAGCTTCAACCATATATCTCACAAAGTGATATTGAACATCAATGTGCTTTGTCTTTGAATGATAAGAAGGGTTCTTAGCCAAGAAAATTGCACTTTGGCTATCACAGTCTATCCTTATAGCTTGCTACACCAACCCCATACTTGAACACAATCTCTGCAACCAAAATTCTTCCTTGCTTGCATGAGTGGCTGCCATGTATTCTGCCTCTATAGTTGAAAGAGCCACTACAGACTGTCTTTTACTCATCCAACTGACTGCACCTCCAAATAGGCTAAACACATACCCACTTGTAGATCTTCTTTGGTCCAGATCTACAGACCAGTCTACATCAACAAAACCATGAATTCCCAACACTCTTTCCAATCCTGGTCTTCCATGGTAGCACAAGCCATAATCACTAGTGCCACGCAAATATCTAAAAACCCGCTTCACTACTGTCCAATGCTCCTTCCCTGGGTTTGACATAAACCTACTCAATACTCCCATTTCATGCGTAATGTCTGGTCTAGTACAGACCATTGCATACATCAGGCTACCCACTGCACTTGCATATGGAACACTGGACATATCCTCATCTTCTTCTTGTGCCTTGGGACACTGTTCAACATACAGCTTTGTACCTACAGGAATCAGAACATTCACTGGTTTACTATTCTGCATATTGAACCTCTGCAATATAGTCTCAACATACTTCCTCTAGTTTTAGTTTAACCTGAGCTTCCTCTTTGCCCGATCTCTTTTAATTTCCATGCCCAAAATATAGTTTTCAACACCAATATCCTTCATATCAAATTTGGAGAATAGTTGGGTCTTCAAATCTTGGATAATTTCTTTGTCATTTCCAATCAACAACATATCATCCACATACAAGACCAAATAAATAACATGGTCACCAATTAATTTAAAATAAACACAGTGATCCTACTTGCTTCTGGTGAAGCCAAGTCCCCGTATATAGGTATCAAATTTTTGATACCACATCCTTGGTGACTATTTTAACCAATACAGAGACTGCTTTAACCTGCATACCAGATATTTCTTACAATTCACCATAAAGCCTTCAGGTTGCTTCATGTAGATCTCCTCTTCCATATCCCCGTGAAGAAATGCTATCTTCACATCCATTTGTTCTACCTCAAAATCAAATGCAACAGCAACAGATAAAAGTTGTCTAATAGAAGTAACCTTGGCAACAAGAGAAAAAATATCACCAAAATCAATTCTCGGCACCTGGGAATAACCTTTTGCTACTAATAGTGCTCTGTATTTCTCCACCTTGCCTTCTACATTTATTTTCTTCTTAAACACCCATTTTCTCCCGATGGGCTTCCTTCCAGCCGGCAACTCCACCAGATCCCATGCCTCATTTTTGTGCAAGGATGCCATTTCATCAACCATGGCCTCCTTCCAGAGTTTTCCATCCTCTAAATCTATTGCCTCTCTGAAAGTTCTGGGATCATCATCAGTTATAGTTAAAGAAAAAATTGAACATATAGCAGATGGACTATAACTTTCTGGTTGTCTTCTTTCCCGAACTGATCTTCTCACAGCTGGAGTTTGTGGCTCTTCCTCTTCTGAGTCTTCTTCTGTTGTAGAGTCTGTTTCATCCTCCTTTAGCTCAAACTCTATCTTCTCAGGTTCCTTTGGTAGGACCTCATGTTTAACAACATATTTCACCTCTCTAAACACCACATCTTGGCTGTACACAACCTTCTTTGTTTCTGGGTTCCAAAGCTTGTAACCCTTTAAACCATCCTTATACCCAATAAAGATGCACCTTTCAGATTTATTATCCAACTTGGTCCTTTTCTCCTTTGAAACATGTACATATACATCACATCCAAATACCCTCAGATGTGAAAGAGAGGGTTTCTTACCAGTCCATACCTCATGTGGAGTCTTATCCTCCAATGCTGATGAAGGTGATCTATTAACCAAGTAACATGTAGTCTCCACTGCCTCTGCCCAGAATTCTTGTCCTAACCCGGTACCACTGAGCATGCTTCTTGCTTTTTCCATCAATGTTATGTTCATTCTTTCTGCAACTCCGTTTTGTTGAGGTGTGTATGGAGTAGTCTTCTGTCGTGCTATACCAAACTTCTTGCAGAAATCTTCAACTTCCTTCTTGCAGAACTCCCCACCATTATCTGTCCTCAACACCTTTATCTTCTTCTCTGTCTGGTTTTCCACTAGAGCCTTAAATTATTTAAATCTGTCAAAGACTTTAGATTTATTCCTCAAGAAATATATCCATGTATTCCTTGGGAAGTCATCTATGAATGAAACATAGTACACAGACTTACCCAGTGATGGAACTGACACAGGTCCAAACACATCACTGTGCAGAAGCTCTAATATCTTGTTTTCCCTCTTAGCACCAGAAGGAAAACTCACCTGATTCTGCTTCCCATATACACAATGTTCACAGAAATTGAAATATAGAGAGCTATTAGACATACCTTCTACCATACCATTTCCATGCAGTATCCGAAGGCCCTTCTCTCCAATATGTCCAAGCCTTTGATGCCATAGCATGGTCTTTTCTCCAGAGACTGCTAGGCTTTCCGCTCCACTTTCAGGAACCACAAAACTGTTGCAGCCATCAATAATAGTGCTTCCCTGAAGCTTGTATAGAGTTCCAATCCGAACTCCCCGCATTAATACCAGTTCTCCCTGAACCATCTTACAGGCATCTTTCTCGAACACTGTTTTTACACCTCCATCATCCATTTTGCTTATAGAAATCAGATTTATGGCCAATACAGGAATATAAAAAACACTAGGAAGTGTTCTAATCCTTCCACCTTGTAGCTTCAGCTTGAATTTTCCACGTCCAACAATTCTGGCCTTCCTATCATCACCTAAGAAGACATCATCTCCATCATATTTCTCATACTCGTAGAACCACTCCCTATGAGGAGTGAAGTGAAAGGATGCACCCGAGTCAATCAACCGTGACTCATGATCTACATGTGTATTTGAAGAAGAAGCCAAATACGCATCCCCACCTTCATCTGAGGTGGTTTTTTCCTCTGTGGAAGGAGCATCATCAGATCCCTTTCCTTTCTCAGGAGCTTTAGATCTCCAGTCCTTATTGTAGTGCCCTTCCTTTCCGCATTTCCAGCACACCTCATTAGGGGAATTTTGAGGTCTAAAATGGGCCTCCTAAGGAAATTATAAAATAATAGTGGAAAGAATCAAATAAGATTTGATGACATCATCAAATTTTAGAGGGAAAAATGAAAAAACTAATTTTTCAACTCATATTTTCAAGTTATCTCCCAAATTTTTTACTCAAATTTCGAGTGGGAGTACTAGTTGGATGCGAAATTTAATTCCTCATCCAAGAAGTATCCATGTTGCATACTTTCGATGGGTCCTACTACACGAAAAATGAGAAATACATGAAAAACGTGATTGTAATCACATTTTTTTATGTATTTCTCATTTTTCATGTAGCAAGGTTCATCGAAAGTATGCAACATGGGTACTCCTTGGATGAGGAATTAAATTTTGCATCCAACAAGTACTCCCACTCGAAATTTGAGTAAACATTTTGGGTGATAAGTTAAAAATATGAGTTGAAAAAATAGTTTTATTATTTTATTATTTTTTAATACTTTTACTCTTTTATTTAAAAAATGGTAAATAATCTCCCATGGTTGACATCATCATCTTGAATCCTCCAAGAGATTTAGATCTCCCAAGAGATTTAGATTTCCAAGAGATTTAGATCTCCCTCTAGATTTAAATCTCCCACTCGAAACCTTATTCTTGTTTCTATTCTAGGATATTCCTCATACAGATAAGGCATCTCCATTTTTACCCTCCATATTTCTCCATCTCATTTCCTCTCACAGTAAGGATGAGACAATGTCACCAAAATTCAAGGTAGTTGTATTGCTACCTATTGCAATACAACAAACTAATGCACTTATCTTCATCTAAGATTTTAATATCAATAGATGGAAACTGACTTACCACAGTATTGAAGGCGTTCAGATGTTCTGTCACCGAGTCTCCATCCTTCATCCTCAGGTTATACAGCTTTTTCTGCAGGAAAAATTTATTCACCAGAGACTTAGATTGGTAAAATGTCCCTACCTTGTCCCAAAAGGTCTTTGTCATAGCCTCCCCAGATACATTAAACAATATTGAATCTTAGACACACAACTGTATTGTGATCTTTGCATTCCGATCCAACTTCTTCCAGTCTTCATCTGACATTGTCGTTGGTTTAGTACCCGGATCTACCGCGATCCATTGATATTTTTCCACCACCAGATCCTCCATATTGATCTTCCACAACTAAAAACTATGACCATTAAATTTCTCGATCTCTATCTTCCCGCCACTCGCCATATTCTTTCACTGCAAGAATCAATCCCGCAGATCTCCCACTGAACAAGGTGTACCTCAAGCCCGAGCAAAAAAACCCTCAGCAGCAAAGGCGTCTCCTTGAAGCCGAAACTGCTCTGATACCAAATGTAGGTTTTAACCCTGTACATAAATTATCTACAAATGAATCTTAAAACTGAAAATAAACAATAGCGAGAGCATAGAACATAAAACGGATAAAAACAGATATTTTCCCTTGGATCCCAAATCGGGACAACCAGCTTGATTTTTCATTATATTCCTTTTAGTGTTACAACACATATATATAAATGCCGAAGCATACATAAACCCCAATCCATTAACCCTGGATTAGAACATAACCGTAGTTCCCTTGACCAGATCTACAAAATACCAGGGGCCAAAAACCATCATGCCCAAAAACCATGTGCAAACCCATGCACAAAACCATGGGCAGGTTCGCCCACCGGAAAATAGGGACACATTTTTTTTTCCCGGGGCACTGCCCTGAACCCTGACAGGGGGGGCTGCTGCCCCCCTGCTATGCCCGGTGCAACGTACAGGGGTGCCTTTCACCCCTGCCCCCTCACGTGACTAGTCGTGGAAAGAATATAACACATACCCAACAGAAAGTGATGCTATAGAGAAGTTGTTTTCATGCAGAAAATGTACCCAAATAAATTTTAATGAAGGAAGCTCAAGGGATATATTCCATATATGAAAAAGAGATGCTCTCCATCATGCATGCATTGGTAAAGTTCATACAATATATAGTAGGTGGTAGGTTCATTGTTAAGTATGACCATAATAGTTTAAAATATTTACTGGAGTAGAAGGACTTGAAAGAGAAGAAACATAAGTGCATAAATAAGATAACATCTTACGCGTTCGACATTGAGTACTTGAAGGGTAATAAGAGCATTATTGTAGATTTCATTTCTAGGAGACTGACAACATGCTCACTTATGAAGATTTCAACTGACTAGAGAGAAGATCTATTGGTGGAGTATTCCAAGAATTTTTTTTCTTGTAAACTAATGGATGGGAACATCCAGGATGATAGGTACAAGGTGGTGAGTGAACACAACAAACTAATGCACCTATCTTCATCTGAGATTTTAATATCAACAGATGAAAACTAACTTACCACAGTATTGAAGGCATTCAGATGCTCTGTCACCAAGTCTCCATCCTTCATCCTCAGGTTATACAGCTTTTTCCACAAGAACAATTTATTCACCAGAGACTTAGATTGGTACAAATTCCCTAGCTTGTCCCACAAGGTCTTCGTCGTAGCTTACCAAGATACATTCAACAATACTGAATCTGAGACACACAACCGTATTGTGCTATTTACATTCGGATATAGCTTCTTCTAGTCTTCATCTGACATTATCGTTGGTTTAGTACTCGGATCTACCACGATCCATTAATATTTATCCACCAGCAGATCCTCCATCTTGAGCTTCCACAACTCAAAACTCTGACCATTAAATTTCTCAATATCTATCTTCCCGCCGCTCACCATCTTCTTTCACCGCAAGAATCGATCCCACAGATCTCCCACTGAACAGGGTCTACCTCAGGCCCGAGAAAAAAACCCCTTAGCAAAAAAGGCATCCCCTTGAAGCCGAAACTGTTGTGATACCAAATGTAGGTTTTAACCCTATACAGAAATTATCTACAAACGAATCTTAAAACAAAAAATAAACAATAGCGAGAGCATAAAACATAAAACAGATAAACACTGATATTTTCCCCTAGATCCTAAATCGGGACGACCAGCTTGATTTTTCATTATATTCCTTTTAGTGTTATAATACATATATATACATGCCGAAGCATACATAAACCCCAATCCATTAACCTTGGATTAGAACATAACCTTAGTTCCCTTGACCATATCTACAAAATACCAGGGGCCCAAAACCATCATGCCCAAAAACCATGTGCAAACCCATGCAATAAACCATGGGTAGGTTCGCCCACCGGAAAATAAGGACAAAAAAAAATTTCTTGGGGCGTTGCCCCAGACCCCAACAGGGGGGGCTGCCAGCCCCCCTCTGACCCCCCTGTTGTGCTTGGCGCAATGTATAAGGGGGCTGTCGCTTCCCCTGTGACCCTCCCACGCGTGAATAGTCGTGGAAAGAATATAACACATACCCAATAGAAATTGATGCCATAGAGGAGTTTTTTTCATGCAGAAAATGTAGCCAAATAAATTTTAATGAAGGAAGCTCAAGGGATATATTCCATATACGAAAAAGAGATGCTCTCCATCATGCATGCATTGGTAAAGCTCAAACAATATCTACTAGGTGGTAGGTTCATTGTTAAGTATGACCATAATAGTTTACAATATTTCCTGGAGTAGAAGAACTTGAATGAGAAGAAACATAAGTGCATAAATAAGATAAAATCTTACGGGTTTGAGATTGAGTACTTGAAGGGTAATAAGATCATTATTGTAGATGCCATTTCTAGGAGACCGACAACATGCTTACTTAGGAAGATTTCAACCGACTGGAGAGAACATCTATTGGCGAAGCATTCCAAGAATTTTTTTTCTTGTAACTAATGGATGGGAACATCCAGGATAATAGGTACAAGGTGGTGAGCGAAATCATCTACTATAAATAAAATATAGATCTATTCCTTGATTCTAACCTCAAGGCGAATATTTTGAGGGCCATTCATTACTCACTTTTAGTAGGGCACCCTAGGTATTTTAAAACCTATAGATAGATTAAAGAGAGGTTCATTTCAAAGGGCCTCAAGGATGATGTATTAAGGTATGTTAAGGAGTGTAGTACTTGTTAGTAGAACAAGCCAAAGTCTACTCATCCTATAGGTTTTTTGAATCCGTTTCTTATTCTAGAGAAAAAGTGGGAGATTTTGTCCATGGAATTTATGAAAGGTCTTCTTGGGTTATAAGGAAGATATTGCATCTAAGTAGTGGTCAATAGACTAGCTAAGTTCACACACATCTTTTCAGTTTCATTAGAGTGCATGGAAACATAAGTGGTTGAGATATTTTTCAGGGAAGTATTTACACTCCATGGGTTGCCTAATTACATTGTTAGTGACCGGAATAACATGTTTCTTAGTGAATTTTGGTGATACTTATTTAGTTTAGCTGAAACCAAATTGACACCTAACACAATCTATCACCCACAAATAGATGGTTAGACAAATATTATAAACATTTGAGTTGAAGGATATTTGTAGAACTATGTGTCCCAGGAACAAAAATCTTGGATCAAGTGGTTACATTTGGGTGAAAACTATTACAACACCACTTATCATATTTTCATTGGTATAACCCCATTCTAAGCATTATATGGCCATGCTTATCCTACATTTGTGGAGTTGGATTATGGCGACAATGGAGCTCCCAATGCCATGGATTGGATAATATATATTCAAAACATTCTCAAGGCTTTTAAGGAGAACTTGCAAGCTACCTAGAATAAAAATAAAATGTAAGTAGCTAATAATAGGATTTGAACACATTTTTGAATATGGAGACTTGGTTTTTCTATGGTTATAACCATACAATTAATCATCACTAAAGAAAATTAGGGACAAAAAAATAAAACCACATTTCTATGGTGCTTACATGGTTTTACATAGAGCCAAGGAGGTAGCATATGGGATTAAGCTACCAAAGGAAAGTAGGATTCATAATGTATTTCATGTTTAATTCCTAAAAAGGGGCTTGAGACAACATGTTATGACATTGACAAAGATTCTCCCACTGGATGAAGAGGGACATCTAGTCATTCCAAAAGAGATATTGGATGTTAGGGAAAAGAAAATTGAGAAGTAGGATGATCAAGGAATATCTTATCACGAATGAGAATTTACCAATGGAATATGCCACATGGGATGGTGATAAGATCTTATATCACCCAAAGTTATAGTTGCTTGAGGATAAACAATTTCAAGAGGGAGGACTCTAATACCGCTTTCCAAATAGTGACTACATAGGGTTCAACATAGCTACATATCCTAATTCCCATAGGCTATAGTAAACAAAGGATGACCCATGGTACTTAGGTAAGGGAAAATTTATAAAAAGAAGACGTGATCTCATTTTTGGGATATGGTTGGAATATTTGTGAATTGATTTCACAAATCTCTTCTGGTTTGTTGTGTAAAGGAAACCCTAGTGAAAATATGGTTTTTGAGGTGAAACTATCTACTTTAGTTGGTTAAGGTTGGTTTCAATGGTGAGACTTATCCACCATAGTTGATCGAGGAGGAGAATCAATCAGATTCTTCATAAGGATTTAATGAGGAGGAGGAAAAATTTGCTAGAGATTATGGAACTATAGGTAAAATTAGTCAAGAAAAATAATTCTAGAGGGCAGAGTTTCTAGGAGGGAGATTGGTTTATTTTCTAGGAATACTTAATTTATATACAAATTCTCCCTTTTGCAGAGGCTATTTTAGTGGTTTAGGTGAAATTGTTTTGAATGCCGACTTTTTCGACTTTTTCTTGTGCAAGTTTAGTTCTCTTCTGCAACATAATTAATTGTGTAAAATAAATTACCTTTTGGAACACATATTTCTTTGTGAAAATAAATATTTGTTATGGGACTGAATAGTTTTGTATCAAGAGATTGAATTGAATTAATTAGAAGAATCCAAATTTTCTATGGGAGCGACGAATTGCAAGGGAATTCAAATTATTGCAAGAGGATCCATTTATCCGGCTAGTTTCTTTAAAGACTGAATAACCAATTGTGTCATTGTTATATGTTCAATAAAATAAATCGCATTTTATTTTCTAGAATTAGTATAATAAATTTTCTATGGGAGGGATGAATTGCAAGGGAATTCAAATTATTGCAAGAGGAGACATTTATCCCGCTAGCTCCTTTAAAGATTGAATAACCAATTGTGTCATTGTTATATGTTCAATAAAATAAGTTGCATGTTATTTTCTAGAATTAGTATAATAAAGTATGTTATCTTCTATTAGTATAATAAAAATTTGAATGGTTTTTTTTGAAATAATTATTGGAAAAACTTATGGTTATTGGTCCCTTGATTTTATTGTAAAGTAAATTATCTTTTATTTGCATGCCAAAAATTGTGTAAAATTGTTTGTCTAAAAAAACCCATTTTTTTGGAAAGAAGTTTGGTAGTAAAAGATTGTAAACATTAATAAGGTGTATTGTACAACCATACTCTAAATGAGGAGGCTATTTAGTTGGAGAGAATCTCTAGCTAGACCTCAACAACTTCCTAACTAATACAAATAGACTCTTTCCAGAATTAATAAGCACACCAAAAACATAGAGGAATTATAGTCTCTAACAAATTGTCAATTTCATATTGAGTAATGACAAAATTACACATCTCTAAGGATGAAATTTGACAAGAATTATAGTCTCTAATAAATTGTCAATTCCATATTGAGTAATGACAAAATTACATATCTCCAAATATGAAATTTGACTCTAAAATTGCAATATTTTTTCGGTCAAATACAATACAAATTCTAGAACTAATGAGCACACGGACATATAGTAATTATAGTCTCTAACAACTTGTCAATTCCATATTAAGTAAATATGGAATTACACATATCCAAGGATGGAATTTGAATGGAAAATGGGTAATTTTTCCGTCAAATACAATACATATTTTTACTTGTTTCTCAACATTCTTTGTTAACATGATCTAAATAGGCATTAGAGTTGCAAAAACCATCAAATTTAATGGGTATTTCAGATTTTAAATTTCCACCTTACACATCTCTTTGGCATTAAAATGTAGAATTATAAACAAAACTAGCATTTTTAAAATTTAAAATTGATATAAAATTAAAATGCAAATTGAAGTATTTTATTTATGGCTCACATTAAAATATATTTCTACGTTAATTGTAATTTTTAATTTGTTAATGTAAGTATTATTTTATTATTTTTAAATATAACATTAAGAGACAACATCTTTTTGCATACTGGTTTGTAGAACACCTATGCCCAATTAATAAAAAATATTTATTGAAATATTTGGAAAATACAATTTTAATAATAATTACACTACTAGGCTAGGTGTGGTCTATTTAGAGGCTACCAAAATGATTTAATAATATGATAATTATTCTTAGTGGTACTAATGAAATCAAGAATTTCCAAACCCTTTCTCAATTTCCAACCTCCACCCAAACTCTTTCTCAATTTCCAACCTCCACTCCTATCTTCGGGCATTACAAAAATCACATAAGTGTTTTTATGGTTATCGGCATTTATCAACCATTTAATTTATATGATTGTGCTAGTAATAATAATTCACTTCTCAAGCATGTGAAAATGTAAAGTAAATGTGAATAGAAGATTCCATGTTCAAATCTCCAATTGCTTTGAAGGATAACTAGACATTTTTTTTTATGTTTGTCAAGTTGTCTGTGTCCTCTAGAGATGACTACATGCATAAATTTTGGCTTGAGAAGCACGACCTAGGGGCATCTAAGATGTCAAAATCCTTTAGGGATAACACCAAACATGGATCACACCAACTCTTAACATGACTAAAATTTTTCCCAACTAATTACCCATGACCTTTACATCATAGAATAACGTAACTATACACTCTATCACCCTCTATTCTAAGCTCAATGTACACAAATAACTAAACATGTTAAAAATCAATTTAATATAACTACCATAAATGTAAGGGGAAGACTAAAGCTTCCTTCCTCCAAATGAACATAAATTATTATTCAATTTTATTGAAGGGTCGTTTTTTCGACTTTGAAAAACAAAGCCTGGTTCAAGAAATTGTAAAGTTTAAAGAGCCATAGAAGCACCTCGTGACCGCTTCAACTATGCAGTGTACTTACTAATCATATTTTTAGATTAAACAATTACCCATGGAATGACTCCCCAAAGCAGTAATATAATTTTATCCATAAATAAACTAGTTCATGGTGATACTTTACAACGAAAGGTACCGATTGAAAACCCAAATACAGAGAGATCTCTCCAAAGCACACCCAAGTATCCAATACCGTGTCCGCATCCCTACAGTAATAATTTTATCCCTTAGGGAAGGTATCGAGAAAGCAGATGGATACCCGTAAGGTGACAAGGAGTGACTGTGGGGTACAGAAAAGAAGAATTTTAAAAGAGAATAAAGTACAGGAATCGATCATTTCAAGGACCTTTGATAGAACCCTTCATGAATCAAATTCATGATGACACAGTATGGTGAAAAATGAACCGGGTTATCAATTTGTATTTTACAGAAGTGAAATTAATCTAATATAAATATTTGGTAACATTAGTTTTGAGAAATAGAAATAAAATCGTACGGATGTTCTAATAATATCTGGTTTAGATTAATCATCATCAATTCATTTTTATATTAATTATTTTATTTTTTAACATAACAGTTTATAGGTTAAATATTATAGAGATTTTTACAATTTATTTTCTGGTTTAATTTGTTTGAAATTTGGTAAAAAATTATTGAAATTATAATTTTTTTACAATTTTAATATATGAAAGTTTTTTAGAAGTGATGAATTTATACTTCATTCAATTTATATTTGATTGATTCAAAAAATGTACTAAATTGTCAAAAAAACATTTGCTACAACATATGTTTTTGTTAACGGAGTTTTGGGCGGAACTTCTAAAGAAATGTCAGCACAACTAAAACTTTTAACAGAATTTCAACACAACTAAGAAAAATTGGGGAGCCAAAGGTTTTTACAAATGTTTTTCTCATCGCCGGTGCGTTTTACCATGTACGCACCAGTACTGTAAACATACAAAGCATTGAGATGAAAAACAAATTTCAAATGCCTTGGGGCATTTAGCAATGTCCCGGTGCTTGTCACCTAACAAGACGCATCGGGCCGATGGAAGGTGCATGCACGAGGCCGTTAAGGTGTAAAAACACACTGGGCTATCTAGGTGCCGTTAAGTTATAAAAACATACCAGTACGTTAAAGGCAAATCGTATCGATGCATGCAATGCCTATTAGACCGCCTGAGTGGTATTCGTCGATAAAGCGCACAAGGCGTTCTAATTGGTATTGGTATTTTTGTGGTGTCCATAATTCGTAGAAATGCACTGGTACATAGTATCATACAGGTGTGCATTAACTAACACGCATCGGTGTTCATTTTGTATTTTTTAGAAACATCAACGTGTGATAGTGCAATTATTGTGATTTTCTTAAATTCATTATTCATCAAAAGTCGACACATATCTTATAACAATATTCATATAAATTAAATTTGTATTAGTGTCTTTGAATGTGATGTTTGGATTAATTTGTTATATCATATCATCAGATTTCGCATATCTTCATTATAATATTTAATCATCCATATATTTAATCAGTGGTGTAACATTTCACAACGACAATGGAGAACAAAATAGAATAAATTAAAATGTATATATGTATATATATATATATATATATATATATATATATATGAATATGAATAAGACACTCTTTGTCATACAAAATGAGACAATTGTTAGTATCACTTTGTCTTTCAATTGGGACACAATGTTCATTACATTAAGCAAAATGTCTGATTTCACAGACAAATATTTCCAAAAATACGTCTTGCTTTGATATGAAAACATATTGATCATCATTCTTAGCTCGAGGTGTTGTCACTACTTGAGCTACTTCCATCACTTGGGTTATTTGGAGGAATGTTTTGTTCGTTGTGTTGATTTTTTTTTTCTTCTTCAAGTTCCCTCTACAGACATAAAAATAAAGTGTAATGAGTGTATATACATTGGTGAGAATAATGAAAATTGCAATATTAAATAATATACATCATTGTAAATCGAAAAGAAATATACCAAAGCAATAATTGACTCATGAACCATACACATTCTTTCAAAACCAAATTTCATTCCATCTCTCAACAATTCATTTGTTGGCACAGTTCCATACTTTGTTTCTTTCAAGTTTTATACCCCATAACAAATCATAGATTTAATATGAAAGTCTTTTTTTTGTTTTATTAATTATAGATGGAGCTAAGTAAAACAAGATAGATTCTTACAAATTCCACAATGCATTTAGTGCATTTAGTGCAATCAATCAAATAGTATTAGAAATAATCTACATTGAGATAAATGCATCTAGTGCAAGCAACAAAATATAATTATAAATCAACATCTACATTGAAACTAATGTATCTAGTGCAAACAATCAAATAGGATTAGAAATCACCATCTACACTGAAATCAATGCATTTAGTGCAAGCAATCAAATAGGATTATAAATCATTTACATCGAAATCAATGCATCTAGTGAAAGTAATCAAATATCATTAGAAATCAACATCTATACTAAAATCAATGTATCTAGTGCAAGAAATCAAATAGGATTAGAAATCACCATCTATACTCAAATCAATGCATCTAGTGCAAGAATTATTCTTCCCTTTCTCCCCGCCTCCATGTTTATCTATATCTCACTCCATCTCTCCTTATTTGTCGCTTTATCTTACCCCGCCAAACACACACGCTCTCTCACTCGATATTCTTCAATCTCTTTGTCCCTCCCTCCTTGTCTCAATATATCTCGTCTTTCTCTTCACCTTCCATTTATGTCTCTATCTCCCTCTGTCTCTCTATATCAACCTCAAAACATACACTCTCTTTCCCCAATCTATCTATCTATTGGTCCATCCTCCTCTCCCTCTCCGTCCTGCTATCCTCACTCCCTCTCTCTCCATATTCCTTATCACTGCCTCCCTCTCTTTCTCTCTCTCTCTCTCTCTCCACCATTCACTCTCTATGTATTTATTCTTACCTCCCTCTCTCCCCCCCATCTCCATCTCTCTTTCCCTACTTCTCTTCACTCTCTCTCTTCCTTTCTCTCCCACCTCTCTCTCTCTCTCTTTCTCTCTCTCTCTCTCTCTATTTTCACCTTCCAATATTGTTACTATATGCCTCTCTCTCTCCTTCTCTCTTTGTTTGTCTCTTTATCTCACCCCCAAACATACACACTCTCTCTCCATATCTCCCTTGTTACTCTACCTATCTCTCCACAACTCACTCTCTATATCTTTCTTCTTCCCTCCCTCTCTCCCCATCTAGCTCCATTGTCTCGATCTCTCCCCCTCCAGGTCCATCTCTCTATCCCTCCCTCTCCCTTCCCCCTTCTTTGTCTCTCTCTCTCTCTACTCTCCAATACTCTCTCCCACCTTCACTTTATCTCCATCCCTTCCTTGTAACTCCCCCTATTAATAATATTAATAATATTAATATTATAATAGATTAATATGAAAATTTTATTTAACAATAACAATAATATTAATATTAATATTTTAATATTAATTTTAGGGTTGATAATGTTTTTTTGTATGATATTAATAATAATTTGGTCCATGGTATTTTTGACATAAACATCCTATATAATTAGATGTTATTTCCAATCCTATTTGATATATTTTTATTTATTTACCTTACTTGTTTATACCTCTTTTATAAACATGGTATTTAGCCCATGGTATTTGTCCCATGGTATTTGGCTCATATTTATTTACCATACCTCTAGTTTATTTATATTTTTATTTATTTACCATACCTCATGAGTAAATATAAAAAAGGTTTTATTTATTTACCATACCTTTAGTTTATTTATATTTTTATTTCTTTACCATATTTTTTTTTTTTTCTGTTCCTAAATCTCTTCATATTTTATTACACATAAGAGTGGCCGAACAATAAGTTATCTAGAGATAGAAGTCCACTTAGTTTGTTTATATTTTTATTTATTTATCATACCTCTTGAGTAAGTATAAAAAAGGTTTTATTTATTTACCATACCTCTAGTTTATTTATATTTTTACGCCGTAAGGCATCATTACTTGAAAACAACTCTCCTACCTGCCCATGTGTACTATTGTTGATCATCAGACGTGTTGTTAGACGATTGAAGAGTGCCCAGCCATAGATTAAAATACACTTTAAAAATGAAACATAACTAAAACCTTAATATTCATCCTCCTTCTCGAGCTAATAGCCGCATTTTCTGTAGAGAAGGGGCAGCTGGAACCAATCCTTTGTTGTAGGATGAGCGACAAATCCTTTGTTGCAGGAGGAGCGACAGCTGGTTGTTGTTCCAAGCTTCATAGTTATTAGTTAGTCGCAGGTAGTTTTTAGATTTTCTTTTAAATCTATTTCTTTCAATCATCCTTCATCTATCTCTTCTGTTCTTTGTTTGTTCAAGTGAAGAAGTGAAGAAGGCTGTTGCGTCTGACTGCTGCGTGACTTCCACTAAAGTCAGAGAAGTCAAGTGAATTTTTGTTGCTGCGTGTCAAGGCTGCTGTGGAGTGTTGTGTGACTTCCACTGAAGTCAGAGAAGTGAAGTCAACTGCTGTTCGGTTTTGCAATTGCTAATTTTCAAGGCTGTTGTGTCTGAGATCTGTGTGACTTCCACTGAAGTCAGAGGTTGATTCTAAAGAATTCCATCTCATTCAATATTTCTATCTACAGGCTATTTGCATTCCCCTTTGCTGAACTTAGAGATTTTGTTGCATTCAATTGGTAGGAATGGCAGTTTTTCTTTAGTTTAAGTTGTTTTGGGTACCCTTTACGCTTATTACTGTAATGCAAATGGATGGGCTGGAGAGCTTCAAGCAATGAAAAGAAGCCTATACTATGCCCCTAAATTTGAGTGCCCCTGTTCAAATAAGTTTTTGTTGACATATCATTGAAAACCTCATTTGTTTAGGTCTTCTCCGTACTCTCCTCTACTGCTATTCCTTCTTTGGATTCACATTTGCCTTGATTCAGCGTTATGAGCATTCTTCTATCTTGGTGTCATGGAGAATTTGCAAAAGTAGTTAGAAAGAACAAGCTGTTGCTTTACCTTTCCAATCCCAAACGAGTACTCTTTGTTCCAGCAGGTTTTTGGGTTATTGGATGTGTTTAAGATGGAAAAACACATTTGACACTGCCTTATTATTTGTTGTCTAATGTCGTTAATAGTTAGCGAGAACCAGATTCAGAATGTAAATGCAAATTGGTTAGCCTTTTTTAAATCGATTTTCTCTGTAACAGTGAATGCCCAAAACAAACCTACTAGACTTTTTCAATATGTAGATTCGAAAACAAGTTTTTGTTGACATATCATTGAAAACTACGTTAGTTTCAGTCTTCTCCATTTAGGATTTTTTTTTAGTTATTTGATGGGCTATTTTTCTTTTACTGAGATTGTTACATCTTAAACCAGATCTTAACACACCCTTTTAGTTCTAATTTAAATAGAAATGTCAAAAAAATCTCAGAAATCTCTAATAATTTTAGAAGTTAATTCCCTACAACAAAAACATTAATTATAACACAATGGGTAGGGCAGAGAAGTCAAACCTGGTGAATGGAGGATACATAAAATTGGTGCAAACTGGACATTCAAGCAGCTCATGGACATTGCTGGCGGCAACGACACAGGGCTTGAATGTTGATGTAGGGTTATTTTTCAGTTCATATGCTTCTGAATCTGTTGGAATATGTAGTTGATGTTGATCACTAAACTCCATTAATTCCACCACCCAATGACATAAATTCTATTATGAGATGTCAAGATACCAACTTTAAGCTTTGATTCCTCCTGTAATGATCAATGCAGAACTTATAACAGAACAAGATGTAGAGACTTTTATGACCCATGGGACTATTCTAAGAATATGAATAAGAAAATACTATAACACTCAGTTTCAGAGTTAAAAACCCCTTCCCAATGCAAATCCCCAAAAGCATTTTGTCGGTCATTCAAATCCCACTTGGATTCGGTTCTCAGCTGATTAAAAACACAATATCTATGGGGAAAAGTTGCATCTGTTTGGAGCTTATGGAATGCCAGAAAAAAAACCGAGTGTGAACAATGGTAACTCATATTTTATGATCGGCCGTATTTAATTTCTGAGAGATCTAGCAACTTTTCAGTGTCCAATTTTAGGATTGTAATACTTTTCTTCTTATCTCTCTTTTGATTGTTCATCCAACATTCAAATCAAACATGCATGGAACAGAACTGGAAGATGTACCATAGAGAGGGAACTCTCAATTTTTGAGACAACTGATCAATTGTAGTAGCTGTAAGGTTGAATATTAAGAGGGAGGGAAGTGAGGTTTCATGTGTTGTCCACTTCTTTCAGCAGGGCTATCTATGAAAAATAGAATCCTAGAGAAGAATGTGTGCCTGTAGTACTACATACCCATTCCCCCTCCCTACTAAGTCAATTTTCCCTCCTCCAACTATAAGAGACATCATAAAAATCAGGGACTTTATCTTATTAGAGCAAGAGTCATTTATTTCTACAACCAACTCATGCTTTGGAAGTCCATTTCAGTGTGGCAACAATGCCTTGAACGAAATATTGTAAGCCTGGTTAGCAGTGTTTTTCTGTGTGGCCCCTTGTTATAATATTTATATTAGCCCTCTCTAAATAAGGGAAAATAAATGAGCCTTTGGTTGGAAATGGGCTCAACTTTGAAATTTAACTAATACTTCAGAAGTAAAATTTGTGAACCATTCAATGTCTTTGAACTTCTCAGTAATTAGCCTTAAAATAATATTTCTTTAGAAATAATCTAATAATTTTAGAAATTCAAATAATGGGTAGGACAGAGAAGTCAAACCTGGTGAATGGAGGATACATAGAAATGGTGCAGACTGGACATTAGAACCTCATGGACACTGCTGGCAGCAACAACAAAGGGCTTGACTGTTGATGTAGGGTTATTTTTCAGTTCATATGCTTATGAATCTATTGGAATCTATAGTTGGCGTTGATAACTAAACTCCATGAATTCCACCGCCCAATGACATAAATTCTGTTGTGAGATGTCAAGATGCCAACTTTAAGCTTTGATTCCTCCTGTAATGATCAATGCAGAACTTATAACAGAACAAGATGTAGAGACTTTTATGACCAATGGGACTATTCTAAGCATATAAATAAGAAAATCCTGTAACACTCTGTTTCAGAGTTAAAAACCCCTTCCCAATGCAAATACCCAAAAGCATTTTGTGGGTCGTTCAAATCATGGCCCTTCACCCTAATGATTCTTTGCTATAAACTTTGATAATGTGACATTAAAACCTTGCAGAAGGGATGAAGGAGGAATAAGGGTCCGTATTATTAAATTTCTGCATCAAATATGATGACGTTGGTAAGTACAATATTAGTTGCAAATATAAATATAAAACTGTAACAGGGCATTCTATATTACTCTTTTCTGCAGCCCACAAATGCATGCCTTCTTCATTTTTTCAGAGTAGATCCTCAGTTCTTCCCTTGGAATCATTCAAGGCACCTTGCAAATCAATTTTTTTTGCTCTACTTTGTTGTAGAACCCTCTCATTTTGTAACTTCTCATCTTCCATTTGAGATAGTCTAGCTTTATATCCATTCAATTATGCTTTCAAGGACTCACCTTCCGTGCCGAGCTCTCTATTTTTGTGGCAGAGCAATACCCTTTCACTAGCCATGGAATCAATTTTTATTTTCAGTTCTGCAACATTACATTGAAAAAATTTCTTTTCAGTTTCCCATAAATACTTTGTGGATTGTAGATCAATGTTTTTTGTCCTACATTGTCATAAAACACTTTCATTGTGCACCTTCTTATCTTCCATTTGACCTAATCTAGCGATAGACTCATTCAATTGAGTCTTAAAAAATTCTGCTACACTATTCAGCTCTCTATAAATTTGGTGGCAGAGCAATCTTTATAATGGAAACAAGCTTCTTGTTGTGTCATCATATAACTCTGACTCTGCCACTCTGAGATAGAGGTGAGATCGAAATAGCAAGGAGTACATAAATCACATGTATTGAATGATTGATATGAGCATGTGAACTTTATGCCCCTTCACCCTAATAATTTTTCTATCTTTAGAAAGTGATGACTTACATATATCTCATATCCAGTAAGAATTGATTTGAAAAAATTATATTCTTCTATCTTTAGCAAGTAATGACAAAAAAAATTAAATGGCATTTCCTCTTTTACATTTAGACTCGGTCAACAATATTTATCCAACGTGGAAATAAATTTTCCTTCACATATTTCTTGTGTCAACAATATTTATGAGCCTTTGGTTGACAATGGGCTCACCTTTTAAATTTAACTAATACTTCAAAAGTAAAATTTGTGAATGATTCAATGTCTCTGAACTTCTCAGGAATTAGCCTTAAAATAATATGTCTTCAGAACTAATCTAATAATTTTAGAATTTCATTCCCTACAACAAAAAAATTAATTATAACACAATGGGTGGGGCAGAGAAGTCAAACCCGGTGAATGCAGGATACATAGAATTAACGCAGTCTCGACATTCAAACAGCTCATGGACACTGCTGGCGGAAACGACAAAGGGATTGAATTTTGATGTAGGGTTAGTTTTTAGTTCATATGCTTCTGAATCTGCTGGAATCTATAGTTGGTGTTGATCACTAAACTCCATGAATTCCACCACCCAATGACATAACTTCTGTCATGAGATGTCAAGATACTAAATTTAATCTTTGATTCCTCCTGTAATGATCAATGCAGAACTTATAACAGAACAAGATGCAGAGAATTTTATGACCCATGGGACTATTCTAAGCATATAAATAAGAAAATCCTCTAACACTCTATTTCAAAGTTAAAAACCCCTTCCCAATGCAAATCCCCAAAAGCATTTTGTGGGTCGTTCAAATCATGGCCCTTCACCCTAATGATTCTTTGCTCTAAACTTTGACAGTGTGACATTAAAATGAGACAGAAGGGATGAACGAGGAATAAGGGTCCATATTATTAACTTTCTAGGTCCAATATGCTGACGTTGGTATGTACAAGATTAGTTGCAAATATAAATATAAACCTGCAAAAGTTCACTCCAGATTACTCTTTTTTGTAGGCCACAAATGCATGCCTTCTTTATTTTTTTGGATTAGATCCTCAGTTCTTCCCTTGTAATCATTCAAGGCAACTTGCAAATCGATATTTTTTGCTCTACATTGTTGTAGAACCCTCTCACTTTGTAACGTCTCATCTTCCATTTGAGATAGTCTAGCTTTATATTCATTCAACTGTGCTTTCAAGGACTCACCTTCTGTGCTCAGCTTTCTATTTTTGTGGCAAAGAAATAACCTTTCACTAGCCATGGAATTAATTTTTGTTTGAAGTTCTTCAACATTACATGGAAAATTTTTCTTTCTATTTTCCCATAAATATTTTGTGGATTGCAAATCAATGTTTTCTGTCCTACATTGTTGTAAAACCCTTTCATTTTGCACCCTCTTATCTTCCATTTGACCTAATCTAGTGATAGACTCATTCAATTGAGTCTTATAAAAGTCTACTACACTATTCATCTCTTTATTTTGGTGGGAGAGAAATCTTTATAATGGAAACAAGATTCTTGCTGTGTCATCATAGAACTCTAACTCTGCCACTCTGAGACAGAGGTGAGATCAAAAATAGCAAGGAGTACATCAATCACATGTATTGAATGACCGATATGAGCATGTGAACTCTATGCCCCTTCACCCCAATGCTTTTTATATCCTTAGAAAGTGATGAATTACATATATCTCATATCCAGTAAGAATTGATTTGAAAAAATAATATTCTTCTATCTTTAGCAAGTAATGACAAAAAAAATTAAATGACATTTCCTCTTTTACATTTAGATTGGGTCAACAATATTTATCCAACGATATGAAATATTAGAGGGACCTCGTAACCAAAATTTGAATTTAGAATAATATAACACTAATCATTCTTCGACTGTAAACTTGGAAATAAGTTTTCCTTCACATAATTCTTGCATCAGCACTGTTTATCCAACAATATACAAGAACAGAGGAGAAATTGGTTCACCAACTTCTGAATTTAGAATATTATAACAAGTCATTCCAAATTATGTAATACATAAGAATAAATAGTGGTGCCTCACAAAGAAATAAGACAATGTAAAGGAATTTAGGTCATCAATACACAAACATGTGAAGCCTCTCTGATGTGATTTTCCAGGAATCCCCAACCAAAAGAGTCCAAATTGGAAAATTTTGATTTGATTGTCACAGTAATCCCCAACCAAAAAAGTCGAAATTGAAATTTTCTGGTTTGATTGCTATAGTAATCCCCAACCAAAAAAAATTCCAAATTGGAAGTTTCTGGTTTGATTGATACATTAATCCCCAACCAAAAATGCTCAAATGGGAAGGTTGTGATTTCATTACTACAGCAAAAAATCCTTTACTGCTATTCAAAATTGACCATAAATTCCAAATATTCAATCCTGAATTTATATAGTAATTTACACATTCATATTAACTCCATATTTCCTTAGATTATTGAAAGATGTAGATTTCAATGCTTTTACATTCTTCAACACTATTTAAACCTTTAATTTATGATTTTACTTTTTATTATTATTATTTTACTTAGAACCAATTCTACCCAAGACTGTTATTGAATATGTTGTTTTTTTAGTTTCTTCTTTTATGAAGAATTTATTGAATATATTTGCAGGTTCAGTTTCTTCTTTTGTCTAGAATTAGTTGTGTGAAATTTTATAATGAAAAAGATCTTTATAATGGAAACAAGCTTCCTGTTGTGTCATCATAGACCTATGACTCTGCCACATTGAGACAAAGGTGAGATCGAAAATAGTAAGGAGTACATCAATCACATGTATTGAATGACTGATATAAGTATGTGAACTTTATGGCCCTTCACGCTAATGATTCTTTTCTCTAAACTTTGACAGTGTGACATTAAAACTAGACAGAAGGGATGAAGGAGGAATAAGGGTCTATATTATTAACTTTCTGGGTCTAATATACTGACGTTGGTATGTAAAAGATTAGTTTCAAATATAAATATAAACCTGCAACAGTGCATTCCAGATTACTCTTTTCTGCAGCCCACAAATGCATGCCTTCTTCAGTTTTTCGGAGTAGATCCTGAGTTCTTCTGTTGGAATCATTCAAGCCAGCTTGCAAATCAATATTTTCTACTCTACATTGTTGTAGAACCCTCTCATTTTGTAACTTCTCATCTTCCATTTGAGATAGTCTAGCTTTATATTCATTCAACTGCACTTTCAAGGACTTACCTTCCATGCTCAGCTCTCTATTTTTGTGTCAGAGTGATAACCTTTCACTAGCCATGGAATCAATTTTTTTTTGCAGTTCTGCAACATTACATTGCAAAATTTTCTTTTCAGTTTCCCATAAATATTTTTTGGATTGAAAATAGGGAAAATTTTAAGGATGGAAAATTATCTTGAAGTTTCAAAAATTGGCGAATCTCACTAGTCCCTACTATTGAAACTATAAAATGTTTATTGATATATTTATAAAATTATTCAAATTTTTAATGATTTTATATATACTCTCTATATAATGTTGGCGATTTGTTATGTAAAATAATTTTATATTGTAAAATTTGGGTGAATGGTTTTTATAAAAAACGGAAATTGGCGAATCTTTTTTTTTGGAAAAATCATGGAAAATTAGCCCACCTACAAATATTAGCCCCTAAAATTTTCTATGATTTAAAATCATTGTTTTTTGTCCTACATTGTTGTAAAACCCTTTCATTTTGCACCCCCTTATCTTCCATTTGACCTAATCTAGTGATATAAACTATTCAACTCTCTATTTTGGTGGCAGCACAATCTTTATAATGGAAACAAGCTTGTTGTTGTGTCATCATAGACCTCTGACTCTGCCACTCTAACACAGAGGTGAGATAAAAAATATCAAGGAGTACATCAATCACATGTATTGAATGACCGATATGAGCATGTGAACTTTATGGCCCTTCACCCTAATGATTTTTATATCTAAAGCAAGTGATGACTAACATATATCTCATATCCAGTAAGAATTGATTTGAAAAAATTATATTATCTTTAGCAAGTAATGACAAAAAAATTAAATGATATTTCCTCTTTTACATTTAGACTAGGTCAACAATAATTATCCAACGTCGAAATAAATTTTCCTTCACATAGTTCTTGTGTCAACAATATTTATCCAACGACATGAAATATTAGAGGGACCTGATAACTGAAATTTGAATTTAGAATAATATAACACTAATCATTCTTCGACTATAAACTTGGAAATAAGTTTTCCTTTAGATAATTCTTGCATCAAAAATGTTTATCCAACAATATACAAGAATAGAGGAGAATTGGTTCACCAACTTCTAAATTTAAAATATTATAACAAGTCATCCAAATGATGTAATACATAAGAATAAACAGTGGTGCCTCGCAAAGAAATAAGACAATGTAAAGGCATTTAGGTCATCAATACACAAAGATGTGAAGTCTCTTTAATGTGATTGTATAGGAATCCCCAACCAAAAGAGTCCAAATTGGAAAATTCTGATTTGATTGTCACAGTAATCCCCAAACCAAAAAGTCGAAATTGAAAGTTTCTAGTTTGATTGCTACAATAATCCCCAACCAAAAAAAATTCCAAATTGGAAGTTTTTGGTTTGATTGCTACAGTAATCCCCAACCAAAAAAGCCCAAATGGGAAGGTTGTGATTTCATTGTTACAGTAATTCCTAGCTAAAAGAGCCCAAATTGGAAGTTAAAGGAGCCCAAATGGGAAGGTTGTGATTTCTGTTTCGCTTGTTCTCTTACTCTCAAAATTTTATAGTTACTTCTGTTTCATATAGGAGTAATGATCCACGGTAACTACATAAAGATATGAGATAAGCCCCGACTTCAAAACACAATTCAATTAATATACCACATAGGCATCAAATTACTTCATCAAACAATTAATTTTGAAAAAATATTAATGTTATTAGGAATATAATTTTCTTAAAAATATATTAATGTTATTAGGAAATTATAGTTTTGTGGAAAGTGATATTATAAGTTTCACATTTGTGAAGATGTCTTTTAAAAAAGATTATTTCAAAGGTGGTTGTGGGTAAATATTATTGTGGAAAACTGCTCTCGTATATTAAATGATTGCAATAGAGGAATATTAATAATAATTTGAGTTTCATATTAATAAATTGAAGAACATAACACACGGACTCAAAGATATCATAGCTACACTGCTACTGCATTCCATATATAACATCTCCTAAAGGTTTTCAAATATTATCAACTCCAAAATATTTTTATCACACATCATTTCTACCTACTAACAATAACCTAATTTAGTCATTATTAATAAATGGTTCAAAATATTAAATTCTTGATATAATGCTTAACTATTTTCTTCTAACATTTTATTTCTTTTGAAACAGAAAACATACATTGATACAACAATTTATGCATTATAGGACATACAAAAAAGGTTCCTACCAGTGCCAAATCCAAACGTACCGCTATACAGACTACGACCAACTATAGAATTGTTACTTAAAATAAAATCTACTATAAAACGTATGATCCACATACATGAACGAGATAAATTGCGAAAAACAAGAGCATAATGACAATCCATAAATAGGCATATGCAATTCAGAATAAATCTCCAATGGTGTTCAGTATGCCATCAACCAACCTGCATCTACAACTGAACGTTTTCAATTTTCCATATTACAGGTAACTTCAATTTCATTCAATAAAATTTCTTTATTATAGAATTCACACACAACCTCATTATAGTCAATTTGAGCAAGTTAATTTCCATTAAAAAAAAAAAAAATCTTCTAATTTTTCAAAAAAATATTTCTCTTTGCAAGTTGCTTATTACTTTGGCATATCTCCTAACTCTTCAACAAGCTCAGCATCAATCATTTTGTTCATGATATACTTGTAATATTTCACAAAAAATAACAATTTTATTGCAAAATACTAAAAAACAATGTACATTTCAACAATTGCACACTCTTCAAATGTACATTTCAAACATTGTATATTCTTAAAATGTCACATAATAGAAATCAATTGCCATCAACTAACCTTTCCATTACATCTTGTACTTATTTCAACAATATAATTATGTATTCTTTTCAGTATCATATTAATATACTATTATAACTCCTAGTAAATAAAAACAACTTCAATAATTTATTTCAATATTTTTACATTTCCATATTTCACAAAAAATATTGTTTTAAAGATCCACAATATCTTCAACAAATTCTACCGTAACTTTCTTTTCAAATATGAAAATGCAATGTCTATTACAAAAATTATACATTCTATATATATATCTCCAATGACATATATATATATATATATATATATATATATATATATATATATATATATCGACACCTCAAATTAATTACAGTTCATCTCTTTCTAGCATCCTCCTTATGGCATTTCCTTTACAAAATTAAATACAATTGCTAGTTATTTCTTTACCATATCTTTTTTGAATGTTCCTAAATCTCTTCATATTTTATTACATATAAGAGTCGCCCACCAATAGGCTATCTAGAGATAACAGTCCACTTATTTCCGGGTGCCATTCACATCACAACACATTAGTCATTCACGTCACAGAATCCGTTCACTCACTGCTTGGCCATGTCCCTCATGTGTCCCAAGTCATACCATGTCTTTACCAAAGAAAATAAGTAAAAATACTACCCCGAAATCATAAGTATTTAAGGTGGAGTAGTCTTTAGTGCTACTTTTTGGAGTTAAAGTAGAGAGATAACTGAGTGAGGTAGGTAGGTAGGTGAGATAGATTGACTCAGAGCTTATTACTTTTATGATAAGTGAGACCCGAACCACAACCACTTATTTAAGTATAAGATCTATTCTTTTCTTTTATTTTTAATGAATTTTTAATTGTTTATTTATATGGTTATGTAAATAATTGTTTAAGCTGAAAATATTTATATTTTGTTTAGTTTTTTTTATTTTGGCTTCCAACTTACTTAGAATGCCCCTCTCAGCCAAATAAAATTAAAAACAAGTTGAACTAAAATACTCTAAAATAACTAATAATAAAGAACATCCTATGTCGTGTGGATATGATTTAACCTAAGTCCAATGAATATGATCTAACCGTTAGATAAAAATGTTTGATCCCCACAGCTCATGTGGTCCGTGTGGTCCGTTAAGTGAGGAAATTTGGTCTCCATACATAATATAGTCCAATCCTAAACAAACCTATGTATAGAGTAAACTACAATCAATCAATCCGTCCCTACATTAATTGCAGCGCTATAAAGTGCAAATTCAACTTCAATTGCAGCACTATAAAGGCGAAATTCAATTCTGGTCGACAAACAAAACCCTGTAGGGCCGCAAGTAAATATTTTAATACATAATAAGGCGCTCGAATCAACAACAAAGGGACCGGATGACAGAACCCTTCACTAATCACAATCATGAGGGCATCTCAAATGTTTCACTAATCACAATCAGGAGGGCATCTCACATTTCTTACGTGGTCAACAATGCTAGGCCGCAATCATATATATGGTTCCCTCTAGAGTTGCTCTATACTCCCACGAAATTGGACGAATACCACTAGAAATTGTTGTCTAGGCTTTCCCAATAATATTTTCCTGGTTCTAGGGTTTTTCTTGCAGGCTCCGCACATGGAAACTTGGAAAAATAGCGAACACTTTCACCGGGGTCTAGAGAATTCTCAATATGTCGATCTCTGTTTGGATCCATTAAATTCCTTCTTGTGCTGTAACCCTATGGCTGCAAACCCTTACCATGCCACATTCAGCCAGGAGCCGAAGATCTGGAGTCATGAATTTGGTGCAGACAAAAATGGAGATTGCGGATTCCCTGTTAACGAGATGAAAACGATAGAAGCTATGGCTTGCAAGATTCCAGCGCCACCATGCTTCCCATGTCCAGAAGGACAGCTATCTGTAGATATGTCTGGCAGCGAAAAATCATCGAAAGCTGGAGAAATTGCGTAAGAATTCATTTGAAGCATCTTTAGGTTTGCCTTTTAGAGATTTTAGCAAATTTTTTCATAGTAATTTCACGAATCGTAATTCCATCCATCATCAAAGATTGAAATCTCCAACAGTAATATTTATGTTTTTTTAAAATTGGTTAATATATTTGTGGTAAGTATTAAACAAGATGCAGTAAGTTAATGATAAGCTTAGAGCTTTTTCATTCTGTTAATTGGATATCATGTTATTCTCATCTTAATAAAAAAATGAAAAGAAAGTGAATGAAGTCTAAAATGAAATTGGATATCATGTGATTCTTATCTTAATAACAAAAAGAAAAGAAAGTGAATGAAGTATAAACTTATTACATGTTACTTAATATTTACTAATAAAATTCTTATTGTGATACAAAATATGAAAGTTATCAAAATCATAAATATTACATTAGATCTAATTCAACTAAATATTAAAATAATTTAACATAATTATTTTTTCATATTCACTGAACTTCTCTATCATAATACTTTTAAAAAACACCTAACAAATTATAATTAATTTTTCATACCAACTAAACTTTTTTATCATAATACTTTTAAAAAACACTTAACCAGCTATTCTATATTCCTAAGATGAAAATAATAATATCTGAGATTAAGAGTGATTAGAGAGTTTCATAATTATTCATATTGAGAAGATTTAGAAATAACATTGTGCAGAGAATTCAAAAATAATAATAAAAAAATAAAATATTATATATATATATATATATATATATATATATACTCTGTTGTTTATGGAATACATTGTCCAAAAATCTTCTTATTAATAAGCTTTCTAGCAGAAGTTTACTCATAAAACTGGTTTTGGTCCCTGATAATTGATGAAATAACTATCAGTTGGACTGATCACAAGTCTACACAATGCTATTCTAGAATTCTCTGTCAATCTGAAATCAGTTTCAATTATACATTTTAAAAGTTTAACAAAATCAAATCTCTAATATTTAAATAAAAAGTATTTCTCTTCTTAAATTATTTAAAATAAATTTATTTACAATATTCTAGTCGGGTAAAAACCATATTCTGTTTCCACAAATCAATATAATATAATATAAACTCAAACTAAACCCTAGTGAAAACTATTATTGTCTCCACAAATCAATATAATATAAACATGTAATTGTTCATGAATTGTAGAGATGGTAGCAAAAGGAAAAGGACCAGAAAATCGGAAAAAGGACCTCTATGTGTCTTCAAAACTAGATCTGAGAATAATACTGTGGAGGATGGATACAAATGGAGGAAGTATGGGACCAAAATACTTAAAAACAAGCCTCATCCCAGGTATGGTTGATGGCAGTGGGCACTAGATGCATTTTCAACTTATCAAAGATTAAATTTGACTTGACTGTTATTTTTTTCAGGAGCTATTACAGATGCATCGAAAGCAGCTGTAGTGTGAAGAAGAAGGTGGAACGAGAGGCTACTGATCCGGGGCTGCTCGTAACGACATACGAGGGCACACACAATCATGAAAGCCCCTCAGTGATTTATTATATTGGAAAACCCATCATTTTACCACAACAGCCTGGCTGCAAGCCTGCCATAATCCTTGTCAACCCTGGTGTATGTTCTGAAGCAGTCATGAAATTTGCATCTTAATAATGTTTAGGTTATTTAGATTAGTGTTTTGAATAAACTTATTTATATTATAGATTTTGGGAATATTCAGAAATCTAATAATATAATATTTTTCCAATAAATTTATCTAAATTACAGATTTTGAGAATATCTAAGAATCCAGAGAAACTAGTTACTATTCATAAAAGATATTCCTTAATTTGTAATTGGAATTAGGATGGGTATAAAAAACAAGGAGACAAGAAATATAATATATACAGAATAGTCTGTTATATAAACTCACATATTGCTTGTAGTGTGTAAGAGGTCACAGGTTCAAAACCAGAAAGAGGTAGAGTATGTGAAGTGGGTCCCTTGTCCCACAAAGAAGAGAGTCTCATACACCAATTTGGTATCTTGACTGTGTTTTGAATAAACAAGAATAAGGATGGGTATAAAAAACAAGGAGACAAGAAATATAATATATACAGAATGGTCTGTTATATAAACTCACATATTGCTTGTAGTAAAGAGGTCACAGGTTCAAAACCAGAAAGAGGTAGAGTATGTGAAGTGGGTCCCTTGTCCCACAAAGAAGAAAGTCTCATACACCAATTCAGTATCTTGTATGTTCTGAAGCAGTCATTAAATTTGCATCCTAATATTTAGGTTATTCAGATTAGTGTTTGAATAAACTTATTTATATTGCAGATTTTGGGAATATTAAAAAATTTAATGACAATATTTTTCTAATAAATTTATCTAAATTACAGATTTTGGGAATATCCAAGAATCCAATAAATAGCAGCGAAACTAGCTACTATTCATAAAAGATATTCCTTAATTTGTAATTAAAATAAAGATGGTTATAAAAAACAAGAAGACAAGAAATATAATATATACAGAATAGATGCAGTCTAACAGTCTGTTATATAAACACACATATTTTCTGTACTGTGTAAGAGGCCACAGGTTCAAAACCAAAAAAAAGTAGAGTATGTGAAGTGGGTTTCTTGTCTCACAAAAAAAAGAGTCTCGTACAAAAATTGAATATTTTAACTGTGATCTTAAAATTAAATAATAATAATTTAAATACCTCTCACTATTTTCTTGTTTGTTTTTATTTAATTATTATCTCATTGATTTATTGTACAAGTTTTATATAAATTTTCATTATCATATTGTTGTTTTTATTTTTTCTTAATAAAATAATTTAATAATTATTTTATGTTCAACTTTTACATTCTGAATACAAACTAAACCAGTGCCTATATCAACTAAGTGTTCAACTTAACCTGCAGCCACCTTTGGTCTTTTCAAAAAATGTTCTGTTTAAATTTACTCTCGTCATTTGCAAAACTGGTGACTTATCACTAAACAGCTTATGAGGAATGGTTTCGCTTGAAATGATTACTACCATTTTTTAATCATATCATACGTTCATGTGCGTTCGGGGTATTGAATGGCCAGTAGCAAGATCAACCGTTGATTTTGCTTGGAAATCACTAAATCAATCTAGTTAAGTCAGCGAACTGCATACACTCGTTGCAAAGCTGAGGCAGGCTGTGAAGAGAAAAAAAAAAGTAACACAATGGGAAGGGTGAGCAATGTTCTATCTATTCTAAACTTTTATTTATCACCTCTATATAATAGAACATTAAGCTCAATCTACACAATGTGTTGGTAGGGGATATGGAAGTTTGGTTAGGGTAAAGTACTTGGCACTATTATCTTTATTTAAATGTTAAAAAAATTATCTGAAAATTTTATAATAATTTATAATAATTTGATATAAGAAAGAAGAAGAAAATATTTTTAATGTCTATCAGCCTAATAGCTTAGTGGCCAATTCTCTTGACAAACAGATTTTTGCATTTCAGTGTTTCTCTTGTTCAATGTAACAATGAGTGCCTTCAATTTCTCAACTGTTTCTCTATTATCATTGAAGGCTTCATATTCTAAATTAAAAATGTTTTTTTTGTGGAAGTGCAAAAAGCACATAATGTTTTTTTCTAATATTTTTTTTTGGCAATTTTCAGCCTAGAGTTTCATAATATAGTTGGTGAGAGTTAGTTATTAACTAGATAATGGGAATTTTGGGTCTCCATGATATATTGGCCCGGTACATTTTGGTACTCCATGATTTCTTTCTACCTATCCCTTTATCCCAAATAAGTTTGTGGAACTTATAAAAAAAAAAAAAAAAAAAAAACTTTTATCTATTTACTACTAGTAGGACACATGTTCAGATAAATATTCCATTTACTGAACCATTTGATATTGATATTTTCTTTTGCATAAAATTTCATTGAAAGACAATCTTAGGCCAATTGTCCTCTACACTTTTCTCTACTCTTTTTAAATAGCTTATTATCCTCACCATAGCAAGTGCTTCAACATGGACAACCCCCATTTCACTCAACATGATATCTTAAGGGAGTGAACTTTTAATTTTGAACTTGTTTGTAATCAAACAGTTTTGGATTTTCTCAATTTGCTTCCATTCTAAGTTAGAGGTAATACTAGCCGGCACTTCACACCCATATAGAACAACTAGAATCACTAAAAGCCCCAAAAGAGTTTGGGTAGTCTTCCAACCCCATAACTCTTCTTCTTTGCACCTATTTTGAAAAGCATAGAACACTTTCCAACCTCCTAAAGTTCTCTTCTTTATGGAACTTTACCAACTTAGATTTTTATTGAAGTTAAATGCAAGGTATTTGTAATATGCTACTTCTTCAAGATGTTTCTTTCAAATTAGAACTTATGTTGATTATGATTTCTTTTATTAGAGAAAATCACCACTTTCTTCTTGCTAATATTAACTTGCATCCCCACCATTTTTACAAAAAAAAATCAAGGGAAAGTTAGTGCTTTTGCAAGCCAAGAGTATATTTAACAATCAAAATAAGGTAATCTGCATACAAAAGAGGCCTTATCACAAAAACACTCAAAAGGGCACCATCACCATGTTGATTGTTTAACCACTCTTCAAGTTTGTCAATATATAGACCAAAAAGCCTAGGTGACAAAGGGCACCCTTGTTTGAACCCGATATCGCTCCTAAAACTTTTAGATATGCCAGCTGAATTTTTGATTTTTACTTTAACCTGCTCAAAGTTCCTCCATTATGTTCCAAATTTTATCCCTAGGGACCATCTCAAAAGCTTTCTTAAAATCAACAAAGTAGCAAAAAACTTCCTCTCTTTTCAATGATGTGTCTTAATGCTATACCATGATGAATAGTTGAATGCTTGGGTCTAAAGCTTGCTTGCCCTTTAGCACCATTACTCTTTCCTTCCACCCACTTTCTAATTCTATTTTCTAGAACACTTCCAAATAGTTTTGCAAAGAAAGGATTTACCATTATGTTCCTATAATCTGAGGGATTATTAATGTCACTGCTCTTGAAAATATGTATTTCTAGACTAGTTGTCCAATCTGTAGTGAACTCTTGGTGAATGATGTTGAAGATTTTTGCAATGTGAGGTGCAAGAGTTTTCAAGCCCCACTTAGATACTCTATTTGAAGTTCAACTAAGTCTTTTGTTTTTACAGCACCCAACTTCTTAATATCCATCTCTACCTCTTACATAGTAAAATGTAGTAAAAATCTTAGTAGTAATGTTTACGAATGGGGGTGGGGAGGAAGTGTGAGCCTTAGAATCCTGCTCATAAAGCTGCCTTGAATAATCAAACCATTGAGAAGCTATAATATTATTTCAGTATGTTTCATTTTGGATTGAAGCCCTTTCCAAAATGACTTGGGGTTATTTTCCCCTAGGGAGATCAGTTCTTCCCTCCTTGAGACCATGAAATCTATTTTTCCTTTCTCTAAATATACTTGTAAACTTAAGGTCTATTTCTTTCTTGTTTGACTCTTTCAAACTTCTTTCTTTTTTTCATTTATCATCAAACCAAGGATTGACCCGGATTTATGTAGGAACACAACAGAATAAAGAAATAACCATAAACATAGAAATACAACAGAAATAAGGCTTCATTTCATTAATCTCAAATCACAGAAATATGCTTACAAACATGATGGAAATAAAATAGCTAGGGTGTTGGTAGCGAATCTCTAAGAAGAGATGTGTCAACTACAAACCTCTGAATTGTATTACAATGAGGCTTGAGGGCCTATTTATTATGGAGAAACAAGGAGAATTCTAAACATCCAAAAACCTAACCCTAGGAGATGAAGCGCCAAAACTATGGGCCTCTTTTGGGTAAATTGGTGTTTCAACTTCCCAGGGATGTAACTTCGGCATACTATCTCGGTTTGGGGCTTCAAAATGGCTCCGGAAGTTCAGCACACGAAAAAATGCTAAAAATAGTAAGTTGTGAAAAAAACTGAAAGAACAATGGTGGGGCCCCAAGTGGAATAGGCGGGTGGCCACCAATATCCACCTGGATCATTCCTCCCCCCTTAGGAAGCAATGGTCCCCATTGCGTTGAGTTCCTCCATGAGATGAGGAAACTTCTGTTGAACTTGGTCCCTGGTGAACCGCTTGCCTTAGTGCAGGAGTTGGCCAGCTTTGACAACCTGATACAGTTGGATCTTCTGTTGGCGAGTGTTCTTGATTTTCATGTCCATGATACAGTCTGTGGTGGCCTGTTCCATGGAGTTTGGGTTTAACTCTTTTGGTGTGACTTCTTCTGCAATGTCAGACGTGTCAAATAGAGGTGGGAAGTAGGGACGAAGGAGGTCTACATTGAATACTGGGTGCAAACCAAGGAATGGTGGAATACTGAGCTTGAAGGCATTTTTCCCTACAACCTTGGTGATGGTGTACAGTCCATATCGGAGCGGGAAAATCTTGCGGTGGTGTCTAGTGAGGCGCTCCTTCTGCAAATGTAGCCACACTTGTTCGCCCACCTAGAAGTTGTGTGGCACCCGATGTTGATCATGTCATTGCTTGTACTAAGCATTGGCTCTGTCCAATATGACATGAACCTGTTGGAGGATGTGCTGAATGCGCTCGATGAAGTTGTTTGCTTTGTCAGCTTCAGACGGGACATGAGCCGAATTGGCCTGAGTAGTTGCAAATGGCATGGCTACGTTAATGGGACATAGTGGCTGGAATCCCAAGCCCACTTGAAAGGGGCTGTGGCCAGTTGAGCTGTGGAGAGCCCGGTTATAACTGTGTTGTACATAGGGAAGGCTCTCATCCCATGTGCGTGGATGCTTTGAATTGTACATGCGTAGAATGTGTACAATCATCCCGCGACGACCGTCCGGCCACCGGGCTTGGGGATGAAATGCGGGACTTGGTGAGTCAGTTCAACATCACGACCGCAGGCCGGACCAAAATGTGCTAAGGAACTCGCTATCGCGATCCGACACATGCGCTCAGGGATCCCAAAGTGCACCTGCACACTGCTCAAAGAAGAGTTTAGCAAAGGGCTTCAGCCGGAACCACCGCTGTGCCGCCATAATGGCCATCCTTGAGAATCTGTCGATGACCACGAAAACATAGTCATTTCCATGCTTAGTAGAAGGAAGGCCTGACATGTAATCCATGGAGATGGATTCCCAAGGTCGACTAGGGGTAGGTAGCAGAGTATAGAGCCTTTGCTTCTTAATGGTTGGTTTGGCAATGGTGCAAGCAGTGCAGGATCTGATGTACTTCCCGACATCCTGTCGAAGTTTCGGCCAATAGAAATACTTCTCCAGTACTGCCACTGTTTTCTCAACCCCAAAATGCCCAGATTTTCTATTTTTTTGCTCTTTTGCACTATGCAAATTCTCTTTAAATTAAATTGAATTAAATTTTTTAGCTCATGACTATGAAGGCCATGTGAAAGAATTTTCTACTTCTTGAAAAGCCTCTCTGGAACCATGTTGAAGGTGTTCCAGTTTTTTAGTTTTTTTGAGTTAAAAGAATTCTGCCCTTTGAGGGAGATTGATGAATGAACTGATTTTGTTGACCCAAGTTATTTCTTTTCAGTCCAAGAGAAAATTAAATGAGCTAATTTTTTATCATATTTAAAAATATCATATCTATTAGGAAATCAAAACTTTCTCCATTTTCCCAACTTCCTCCATTTTCCAACATAAACCATGGGAGAAAATTGCATAATCCACTATACTAGTATAATTGTAAGTATTACAAATGAAAATAATAGACTTCTCCTATCTATTTAAACCATTGCAAATGACTAAATCCTTGTCATTAGTCCCTGCCCAAAGGGCTCGCACGAACTCTTGTAATCGAAATTTTTTGGGATATGAACCCTAAAAAAAATATTAGATGCTTAAATTAAAACTAGCCTAAGTTTTTAGTAGTGGTTTTTGTTCCCCTTTTACTTATCCTATTAAACACTAACTAGGGTTTTAGTTGACCAATCAAAAGTTTCAAAATCTTTGAATTCTTATTTGGCCTCTTTTCAAGGCTGAAATATGCATTCTCTATCAAAAAAATTATTCTAAAAATAAAATTGTCAAGTCATTTTCTCATATTCCATTAGTGCTAATTTTATAACATTTTACAATAAATGTGTCCTCGGATTCAAGCGGCTATCTGTCCATTTGTAATTATTTCTCACCATCTCTCCACTTGTCATTATTTGTCATCATCTCTTAGTACAAGGGGCTTCTTTTCTCTTGTTCTTGGTCTTGTACTGCTAAGCCGCTTGTTATTTGCTTTACACGTTTCCCTTGGCTTGTTTTTTTCTTTACACATTTTCCACCCAGCTTCAGAAAATAGTATGCGAGAAGAATTCAGGCTTCATTAGAATCAAGCTTCATTGCAGTTTTGAGTTTTGCGCTTTATTGGAGTTTTGAGCTTTGCGGAACCCAAAACTGTGAATGCTTATGATGAGTGAATCTCAACTGCATCTTGTTTTGTTGTTCCCTAAATGTTTATGATCACTGAAGCCCATCTTCATTGGAATCTTCATTAGAGTTTTGCGTTTTTATGAAGCCCAACTGCATCATATTTTGTAGCTTTGTTGCTTACTGCAAATTGAATAAAAAGGTACAACTCTTTATCAGAAACTCATTTTGCAACTCATTTTGCAAAAAGCCATTTATGCTTTTGAAAATTGTTGTCTTACATAAAAAAATCTTAATCTTTCAAACTACTCTGGATTATTAATACTACTCTCTATTATTAATATTTAATATTACTATTATTGCAAACTACTCTGGATTACTAATATTTAGTACTTTGTATCATTAATACTTATTATTACTATTACATTAATATTTAGTATTACTATTACTTTTTACATTATTACTTACTGTATAGTACTATTATTGCAAACTACTCTGGATTACTAATATTTAGTACTTCGTATTATTAATATTTATTATTACTATTACATTAATATTTAGTAGGATTATTACTAAGGGTTTGGATTATTACTTGTACCCTATCATCCCATTCTAAAGTATGTCTAAACTGAGAAATAACAAACAAGTTATTTCAGCATTAACATTTAAGTTATTAAAGATATTAAAAAAATTGTAACTTATTTCACCATAGGGCACCACTATGGATTAGTGATATAAAATACTTGGTATTATTAATACTTTTTATTACTATTACATTAATATTTAGTATTACTATTACTTTCTAGATTATTACTTACTGTATATTACTATTATTACAAACTACTGTGGATTACTAATATTTAGTACTTTATATTATTAATATTTATTATTACTATTATATTAATATTTAGTATTAATGTTACTTTCTAGATTATTACTTACCGTCTTTGTTATTACTCGTACCTGTCATCCCATTTTAAAGTGTTTGGATTATTATTTGTACCGTGTCATCCCATTCTAAAGTATGTCTAAACTGAGAAATAGCAAATTTTACTGTCTAAATTTGTGTCTTAAAGCAATTTGCAAGTTATTTCACAATTAACATTTAATTTATTAAAGATATTAAAGAAATCTGTAACCTATTTCACCATAGGGCACTACTCTGGATAAGTGATATTTAGAGCTTTGAATTATTAATACTTATTATTATTATTACATTAATATTTAGTATTATTATTACTTTCTAGATTATTAATTACTGTATATTATTATTATTGCAAACTACTCTCCATTACTAATATTTAGTACTTTGTATTATTAATATTTATTTTTACTATTACATTAATATTTAGTATTATTACTGGTACCTGTCATCTCATTCTAAAGTGTTTGGATTATTACTTGTACCTTGTCATTCCATTCTAAAGTATATCTAAACTGAGAAATAACAAATTTTACTCTCTAAATTTGTGTCTTAAAGAAATCTGCAAGTTATTTCACCATTAACATTTAAGTTATTAAACATATTAAAGAAATATGTAACCTATTTCACCATAGGGCATCCAAAAGCATATATAAGAGTAAATTCACGTAAGCTATTTCACCATTAACATTTAAGTTATTAAATATATTAAAGAAATATGTAATCTATTTCACCATAGGGCATCCAAAAGCATATACAAGAGTAAATTCAGGTAATTAAAGAAATAAAAATCTATTTGACAGTTAAACTATTTTTTTTTTAACCATATCTTCTAGCCTCCAAATTCAGGTAATTAAAGAAACAATAATCTATTTTAGATATATTTTTTTAAACCGTATCATTCTGAAAGTAGTAATTACACAGTAAATAATAAAATCAAATATAAATTTGTGAAGCAATTACCAAGTAAATAATAAAAATAATAATTTCAAATAATAATTTCTTGAAGGTTCCCAGATGCGGGTGGCATGTAAAGGGAAGAAGGGCCATGCGGCTGCCATGAGGATGGACACATCGCTGCTCCACGTGCTCCGTCCTTGGAAGGGGCACCATTTTAAAGCTTGGCATGAGGGCGTCATTACTCCACCCTCCGCCACCTTACCATTGACGTACCAGGTCTGTGTCTTTTTAACGCTGCTCATCATGGGCTTTAAACCCACCACCCTAGCTCTCCATTGCGCGTTCGACTCTGCTTATTCGTTCTTCTTTCGGCTCTCTGTCTCTGCTTCTCTGGATCTAGAGCAGTGCCTTCGTTCTTCTAGAATGGAGACTCCCTCTAGTCTTCTCCCCTCCCGAAAACCTGCTCCCGCCTCCCTCTGTTCTGAAGACTCGCCCCCTTGGACTGTCATGCTACAGCAACACAGGTAGCGATGTCAAAGAGCTGGTGGGGGTGGCTTGCCTTCCTGCCCTCCCACCTCGCCATACCTCTGTCGCGACCTGAACTTCTCCATTGATTGGACTGATTTTGACAATCCTCAGCCTTCTGAGCAGCTCTGTGCTTCGGCTCCGCTTCCCTCTCCCCTTCGTAGCAAAAAATGAGCTCGCAAGTCCACCGTCTCCCCTGAGCCTGCCTTCACCCCTCGCAAGCTGAAATCTCTTCTGATTCGTAGTGCTACCATTGGTAGCAATGGTTCTAGTGATTTTGATAGCAACAATGAAGGCATCCCGGAGCTGGATGTGGGCAACAGTTGGAGTTGAACATTGGTGACTGCCCTTAGCACCATGTAGCTCCTTCGACTAATGATGATGTGGAAACCCTGAGCCACCTCGCTTTGCCACGCCCTTTGCAAGATGAACACGCGTTTGACACAAGCATGATGGACGTGGGCTACGTGTGTAGGATCCTTGAAGAGACTCAAGCCTCCAGTGACTCAAGGTCTCCCTTAGTTTTATCTATTTAACTCTTTGCGGCATTAGCCTCTGCAATCATGTTTATCCTAGGTTTTTTTGTACATCTCTACTATCTATTTTTGTTGGTTTCCTTCCATGGGCAGCAATATTTTTTGAACTTCTAAAGAGTGGTTTCCCCTTTAGGGGCAGTCGAGTACTTCATAGAACACTTTGGCACTTTCCCTATAGATTGAATCCGTTCTTTCCACAGGATGCGACCTGTAACTTCTTGTTTCTTATGATCTAATAGAATTAGCCTTAATTAGAAAAAAAAAAAATCATTTCTTCAAGATTCTTTCTTTAGATAATACAAGAGAAGAAACCCTAAAAATCACTCAACAAGAAGAAGTTAGATTCACAATGAGAACTCGCTAAGAAGAAACAAGAAACAAGAGGAAAGAAATAAATAGAAGAATAAATATTTTCAATTTAAAATATAAACTAAAAATATTTTAAAGAAGAAAATTTGAATATAGGTTAAACACAAATAAAATTTTAAACGTGATACAACTTATAATTTGTAAAGGATATGTGATGTGAGCAACCTGTAACTGCACCAACTATTCTGTCTATTTTGTCTATTTACAGAATATCAGCCATAACCATTTTGTCTATTTATAGAATATATTAAAAGATTTTTTCAGTTCACCTGGAAACAACCAAGAACTAAAAGCAAGAACTGAATTATTAGAAGAGAATCCAAGTCTACTAAATTATTAGAAGAAAAGTAGAGTAATGAGAAAAATGAAAAACATGGAAAAAAAGATACTAAAATTAAAATTGATTGTCAACCGTCATTCATATAATCCAAAACTAAACAAATTGCTACTTAGTCATAACAGTATGATAAAGTAAGCTAGATTTCATGCTTCTATAGTATTTCAGAGTCTAGTTTCAACGGCTCCTTATTATATATGTCAAAACACAAAACCACAAATAGCAAATACCTGCCCTCCCTACTTCCTTCCGCGCTCAATCTCGGCGGCTAGATATTCAAGTACGGCGGCAAGAAAAATGGGGAGCCATAGAACAGGTGAGCCATCCAACAGGAAATAGAAGCCAATCCTTGACAGATTTTGTTACGGGCTTCTTCTTGGATCCTCCCTATCGGCGCCCTGCACGCTTCCTTGATTTAGTAGGGGTTTTCATGGCTTCCTGAGTAGGCTTGACTCTTTAGAATTTTTCCTGCGGAGCTTGGGTAAGAAATATTGTCCACTAGTTACACACTATACACAATTATGCAGAGGCTATGAAGCCAAGACAGACGGAAAGTTTACTTCTCAATCTAGCGAAGTGAATGGGTGTAAGAATAGGCTTTGAAGATTGTTAGAAAGAGCAACTCTCAGAATCTCAGAACTAGCTGGGAAGAAAATGACACTGCCCAGCCGGGGTGGGTCTTAATAACGAAAGTGTCGCTTAAAGTTCCATCAAATGCCACATGTAGTGCCTGGTTTAAGGCCAAATAAAGTGTCTTTTAACTAAGTGGAAACACAAATGCTTATAGCAATTAAAGTTGGTGTGTCCATTGCGTTATTTGAAAGGATTAAATCGTTAAGGTGGTTCAAAAAGTCTGATAGTTTGTGTAATTCTATGCCATAATTATTGAACACATAACATTTTCTGAAATAGACAAAGAAAAAAAAAAAAAATCCTAAAATTAATAAAATTTGAATATGAATTTAAATCTCAAATTTAAAAATATTTTTCAATTTATTTTAATAAGGACTTGCTGCTCTGCAGCTCGTCTTGTTTCATAATAAATTAAATTCAATCGCTCATGATTTCATAATATTTTCTCAAAATTTTCCACTATTCATATTTTATTTACTAAAACTTACAAAGTTTCCATGCGGCCATGTGCTTGTTTTTTTATTACTATCTATCCGATCACTTTCCATGTGCTTTGAATCATTGTGATGGCTCTGAAATGGAAAGGAAATCATTGTGATTGCTCTGAAATCGAAAGGAAACGGAGATAAAGGTAACATATAATGAGGAAAAACCTAACTACTTTATAGAGTATTTCCCTAAGATCAAAGTCTAATAATAATCTGTTAAATGTGGTCATTGATTTTATACGTGTCAGTTTGATTCTTGGAATTGATATGTGAATAATCCAAGTTCAGCATGCAAGCATTATAGTATTCAATACATCAATTAGCCAAAATCAAAGCGAAGCATTGTTCTCATCACTTCATGTACAATGCAAGGCATGGGGAGAAAATAAGGCGACGATTACTACATAATATCTGCCATAAAATGACTTTTGACTTTGTTCAACTGCTTTACCCACAGCAATAATGGTCATAAGTACCATGCCTTAAAACTCAATTATTATTGGGTCATCCTATCATTTTTTTTTTTAATTGTGTTAACTAAAAATTAGATTATTATTATTTTTATAATGTATTTTTTTTTTCTAATTGAAATTATGAAAATGTAATAAATTAATTTTTTAATGTATATTATTTATTATTGAGATAAGTTAAAGAACAATTAACTATTAATGAGGAATAAAAACAAAAATTGTGATGTATTTTTTTTTATATAGTGAAAAGGGATTTGATTTTTTTTATAATTAGTAGATTTAGAGTTAAATTTGATTTAGACTGGTTTAATTATTAGCCTTTAAATAGGTTACATGAGAGAAGAATACCATGTAAAAAAATCATAGGTTAAGAATACCATAGAAAAAACCATGGGTTATTATTTTTATTTTATTTTAACTGAGTCAAAATGTCAAACATCACATGTCTACCCACAATCATAATGTTTTTTATTTGAAATTATATTTATGTTAAATTCTAAATTTTATTTTCAATGTTGTATAGAATCATTAGACCTTTTCATATAACCAACTATTTGTATACTTGAGCACAAACTATATAATGCTATTGATGAAGCACACTAGGGTTTAGCAAATGACCATTATCAAATAGAAATTATAGTGTGAAAGTAAGACTATATACTTTATTCAAAGATTGTCGAAGAAGGATAAAGCTGACTAGTATGGAAAAATGAGATGCATTTGAAGTTGATTAACCCATGTATAACTTCTGAAATTTTGGTCACCAACTTTGTAGTCCATTCCCAATATAAGCAAAAATATCCATTCCCAATACAAATAAAAATATCATGTGTTAAATATATTATAACTACGATTGAGTATCTCACTAAATGGGTTGAAGTAGAGCTAGTTGAATCATTACTAAGGAAGTTGCAACAAAGTTTATTTATGAAAACATCATCACAAGAATTGATTGCCCCCTAACACTAATCAATAATAGAGGCACTCATTTCGTCAATGCAAAAATACAAGTACTATTGCAAAAAATTTTGATCAACCATAGAGGGACAACAATCTACCATCCTTAAGTCAAGGATGCAATCAAATCCTTCGATAAGACACTTCATAAAGGACTTACAAACAATTTTGGAGTCGACTGAAATTACTAGGATAACAAAGTGCTGATAGTTCTATGAGATTATACAATAAAATATAAAAGGTCCTTTGACCATACACCATTTAAATTAGTCTATGGACAAGAAATTGTCATCCGTCTGCACTTCACATCAAACGTAGCTAAAGTTATGAATGTTTTCAGGTATGATACAGATAACGCAAAAACAGAACACCTCCATCACCTACATATAATTGAAAAAAATGAACTTCATGCATTAGACTCATAGGAGAACCAAAAAAAATAGCAAAAATATTGGCATGATAAGAATATTAAATTGAAGGATTTGATGGATGGAGATCTTGCATTATTCTATGATAATTAGATCAAAGAAAAGCTGAGACAGCTAGAAAAAAAATGGTTATTCTAATTTTAGTGGAAGATATTAAACCTTTGGATGTATTTTAGCTAAATACATTACAAGGAAAATTGCTCAATTTAATGGTACAAAAATCTCGCCTAAAAGCTTGGCTAAGAAAGTAGAATCCATGATGTTGTTTGCATGCTTGTCGATTAAATCTCTTCACAGTTCCAATAAATAAGACTGGGTTAGGATGAAATCCATTCTATGAACTTTAATTGACTATGCAATTTATATTATTCTTGAATCTTTGATCATTTTCATTAATTAATCCAAATATTAGTCTTAGATGTAGCATTAAAGAAGTTGGTTACAAAATTAAGTACAATAATCAATAAATTTAACAATAACTACCTCCATTTTCCATTCCACAACTACACTAATTAATGATGGAGAAAAATCAAAACTTGCATAAATTGTTGAATCAAAATATGCATAATCAATATAGGAAGAAAGGAAACTATTAGAATATCAGAAGAAATGAGTGAAGAAATAAATATCAGCAATTTTATAGATTTGTCCGACATGAGGAAGTTGACAGAAACAAGTCATTTAATAGTAGAAATTTAATCGATAGAACTATCGAAGTTAACTAGGAGGGGCCAACCTAAGCAAAATTGATGAAAACAAGTTTATAGATGTCTCCAACATGACTAAAAATCTATTGACATTATATAGACACCACACCCCTCAAGTGTCCTATACATGCCCACATTCAACATGAATCGATAGTGAATATTTGGGAAAATGCTACATTAATGAGAAATTTTTGCCCAAAAACTTAAACGAAATCCTACTGAATTCATCATTTTCACAACTTTTGCAATTCACGCAGACATTTGAAGAGTGTGAGCTTACATACATCCCCTATTTTTCAGAGTTATTAAAGTTATAAGATTTAAAAATTCCAACAATATTGGGTCATGTGCAAATAATCAAAACCTTGGTAGAGGAATTCACCAAGGTTAGGATTGGAAATCCAACAAATATAGAGCTAGAAGTTCATATACACAATATTTGATAGGTGAAATTAGAGGAAAATCCATGTTGATAAATAGTGGAAAATATTTAAGAAATTGGATTTGGTAGAAAATAATTGGAAAGTAAAACTGAATTTTCTCTTGCAATCTAAATCGAGGATTATTTGCGTGCCCCTCACATAGTAGATTCCAATAAATGGAAGGAAGAAGTCACAAAATTCATAGTCAATTGGTTCCATGACAGTGTGTTATGGTTACACCACCCCATTGAAATAATATCGTTTCTAATCCATCACATCACTAGTCTTCCTCATATAGGTGGCAAAATTCCATGGAAAATAGACTAAAAAATTGGATTCAGGAGTTTGCAAAGGGATTAAATGCAAAAAAACTCAAAGGGATTAATTATTATCCAAATAAAGGAACCAAACATAAAAATTTACCTTCATCATAGTGATGTTGTGTTCTACTTTGAGGGGTTGGTCACCCAATGTCAAATTGAACATGATAGAAGTGATTGGCCAAATTGTTAGGTCAGGGAAGAAATAAAATTAGGTCAATCACCTTGCAAGCACTGTAAAGACAACCTAAAAATAATGCCAAAAATATGGCAGGGTGATCATATTTCCTTCTTTAATTATTTAGATAGCTATGGAATAGGTCTCACGAATTGGGGAGCCCACATTCATAAAGAGAACACTTCCTTTAATGAAGAAGTACAAGTTCTTTTCCCCAAACTATTTGAGGAAGATGGAATCTCTTCTCGCATAAGAGATCTTCAAGAAATGGTGAATAATATAAAAAATGTTTCCCATAAATGGAGAGTCACACAACATATTTTTTGGGGATTATCTTATTCATCTCATATTCAATTAAATTTGGACACAACAAAGGTTTAGTACATGAACAATGACCATGTGTAGCACAAGGAACTAATATATGACCAACTGCACTTGATATTTTTTGAGGATTTGAGTAAAAAATAAAACATAATTTTCAACATATTGGAATGAATTATCCACATTAATGAAGAACTAATAATCCCATTAACTGATGGAGAGCTAGAATATAATAGGAAGGAAAATTTATACTATCATCCATTCAAATATGATCCAATAAACACAAGAACATCATCGAGAAAGTAGCCAACACATAAGAATAAATTTTAGGAGACATGATGAGAAGTCTAGGAATGGGATTTTGGAATAAACGTGGTAGAAGTATTTTAGAGTATCTCCTTGCAAAACCATGACCAAAAGAAAAAAAATTGAAAAAATAACACAATAGGTGCTTGTTAACACTGGAAAATCGTACAACAGAAGATGAAAATAATTAATGTCAAGCCAAAGGATTTACATGGCAGGAAGACATTATGGAATCTACAAAGTATTCAAAATCTCTAAGGTTTTGAGAAAATTAAATTTGAACTAGTCATAAAATTCTATTTGCAAGCATTATCCTTCGAGAAGAGCACCTTCTGCGCGCCTTTTTGCCTGATAAGCGCGCATTCCTAAAAGTAGAAAAATTTCGCTATCTAGGACCACACAAAGAAAAGGACAAGTTACTCCTTACATGAAGCCACCTAAGGACAGCCACCAGCGCCTCCTTAGACACTATGTGAGCACACAAGGAATATTTGGAGCACACAATGGAATCATACCTCTCCCTTGGGTCACCATCCACCATGTACCAAGGGAGCGAAGGAGGATTTGAAATCACCTATATAAAGCCACCATGAGATGAAGAATGGGTGATCACATTGTTATGCTGGCCAGGATTTCCCAAGCAATACCAGCAGTGTGTGACCCAGAGTTGGAGATAGAGGGGACTTGATTGTTGGCCATCCAAAAATATTAGTCCAACATAGTAGAGAGAGAGGGAGACTGCACCGAGGCGAGCTTGGAGAACAAAATCCTTGCATCGGGACCTAGAACCATTTTCTAGGGGCCCTTTTGCAAGTGGGTAAAATTTCTTCTTTGCATCAAACACTTAATAAGAAGGGGCCTAGAGCCAATGTTTGCAATATTATAGTTTGACTCTCTTCAATAGCTTCTGTATAATTGTGTTTTAGTTTTAGTTTAACTTTAGTATCCATTTGTATGCTTTTTCCTCTAGATTGTATGCCTATGAACTCCACCACTTTCTTCCTGTTGCCAATAGTTTAAAGGGGTAAACCACACCCCTTAAACTGGTGTGATTTCGTACATCTGTGCACCAAATCAACCACAATAGGATTAGCGACTCCACTAATTTTTTACCAAGTTTATGTGGTTGTGGCTTCTTTTGTAGGAGACCTTTGTCTATGCTTGAGAGTGGAGCTGATAGTCCTCTGATCTGTCTTACATTCCCTAGATTCACCTTGGGTGACAGACTGAAGAAGAGCAACTCATAATTTTTTACTTGCAGGAATTTGCACATGTTTGTTCCTCATAGATGTGCACAACACGCGTTCAGTGCTGACACGCGCGAAGAAAGCGCACCTGTCTCAGCCTTTTGAACGCAATTCATATAATGAGAAATTTATCCCAAGATTTTGTCTTTTTCTGCTTGTAAGGTGCTTGGCAGCCCCGAATGCATCTTCCAGCACTTGTTGTGGTACCCCACAGCTTGTTAGAACTCACTTTTAGCTGATTTCTGTAAGCTTAGAGTCAGATTTGCTTCAAGTTGATTTTTGCAAAATCTTCACATTGTTTAAGTAGGGGGGGAATTAACTTGCGTTATGAACTATTTATGTTTTGAAAATTTTGGTATTCACACCTAGATAACTAGTCCAAGTAAGTGGCCCAAGACCATGCATGCATAGCTAGTTTTCTTTTTTCTAGTGTAGAATTTTTTTAGTTTAGTTCAATTTTTGCATTAGGAATTGTGGGACTAGGATTGAATTGTTTATAGAAGAGCAAGTAATATCTTCTACCTTTGACCCTCCGGTGATCCTAGGTAAGCATATGAATGCTCCATATTCACAATTCACCATGTCCCTATAGTTAGTCACATAGATTAACTAGGAAATTTTGAAAGTGGCCCATTATACGCACATGTTTTCGATTTGAGCCAGGAAAAATATAACATAGTTTAAACAGGGGATTTTGTAAAGGATCAATGATATCCACACGTTCAAAATATGTGCTTTTTCACCTTATGCTCACACACACTCACCCGCTAAGCGAAGCAAAGACACCTAAAACTAACTTAACTCTCCCCACAAGGGCCACACAAGAATTTATAGCTTAAGTTAGGATTAAGGGAGTAGGCATCCAATAAGCTGCCTTAATCATACTTCATATTGAAACATAGAAGTTGTGTATTTAGGGAGCTTCAAATCCACCTACTAGCCCACCGCAAAGAAAACCCAAGAGCGGTAGAGACCCGTTTCATAAGGGGTTACACTTAGGCGCAGTGCGTGCTGTATCAGTGGGGGCTACCTGACCCAGCTGATACTCAGTACTATTATCTGACTACCAAGAAGCCCAAGACTCGAACGCTCATGTGGGATGGTGGTTCTTAGTGGCCAAAAACTAAGGCATCCTTTACCCTATATGTGACGGTGCAGGCAAGCGTCAGACCCTGTACCCTTACCTTGGTGGATTCTCTTCGGCTCACTGGGGGCATTGCTAGCTCTTATGGGACATTGTGCCAGCACATGCAAGAAATATTCTCAAGGCCCAGTTACTTTTGACTGTGTTAGGATTAAATAGGTCTTCTAGGATTTTTGAGTATCATACGCAAACAATCAAAAACAAATTTTTTTCTTGATTGGTCACATAGCTTAATTTAAAGGGAAAATTTATTTTATTTTCACTTTGTTTTATGTATGCGGCCATAATTTTTCTTTGATCATAGATTCTATCCTCTCAAATTTTTCCAAAACCTAACCTAGTCGACACCCAAACGGTCCCAACGGAACCTTGTCGATCCAAGCGTCTTTTGTATCTCCCCCCATTACCGAGAGGGGTTCCAGGTCTTTCGCAATTTAGGCGTCATAGACGGAACACTGCCACCATCGTTGGTTCATCCTTCATTGGAGCATCCATAGTTGGGAACCCTAGTCGGTCTCCCAACACCACACCACACACTTCTCCTCTCTCGACCCCTAGGGGGCAGAGGAGTGCATCCCATTTGGGAAGCCAACTGAATACAAAGCAGGGTAATTCGTAGACTAACCCTCATTCTAACCATAACTTTGTGTCTTCACACATTGCAATGGCGTCAACCTCACAGTCACCTTTCTTAGCTTCATTGAATCTACTCGATTTAACCAAGCTAACGAATGACCCCATCGCACACGATCCTACATGGCCTCTCATGCCCACGAAGCTCCCTTCAGATATACCAAAATTCGAAGGCAAGCAAGTGGAAGACCCAGGCAATCATGTAATGACCTTTCACCTATGGTGCTCATCGAACATTATCATTGATGACACTATTCGATTTAGACTATTTCAACACACTCTTATAGGAGTAGCCGCAAAATGGTACATGGAGCAACCCTTAGCTTCACATGAAACCTTTAGCGCCCTTGCTACCGCATTCCTAACATATTTTCAAATACCCATTCACCATGATTAGGGAATGGAATTACTGACTCATTTTAGATAAACCCACACCATCCATATCTCAGACCATCTCCATGAATGGTGGCGTTGCAGTTTATGTAAAGCTAAGCTTGACGACTGGGTTCTCTTAGATTTGTTCTTGAAAAATTTGATGGCAGATATTTCAAAGGATGTGGCACAGCAAAACTCCACATCCGAAGAGGATGCAATCAACAAAGCCCAAAAGCTTGAGCTGATTTATACACAGTAAGGATACATTTATAACATCCTACCTAACGCCCCACGCCTACAAACTTATCAAGAAGTGCCAGGCGTGCCGAACTCTGCAGACGGGCTAATTGGGTCAATGACCCAAGGTTATCTAGGTAGCAGCAGTCAAAACCCTAGTTATACATACAGTTCTACCCATAACATGTCTCAACCCAGATTTCAAAGTCATCATATGCCTCAGCAAAATTTTACTAACAGGGCGTAAGCGTATCACCAGGGAGGACCTTATCCTCCGGCTCAAGGGAATCAATACATAAAATGAAAAACTGACGGAAGAATTCCCCTCCAACAGTCAGGTGCAAACCTGGGACCAAGTTACGCTCAGTCCCTAGCACATGACCCACCTCTGCAAAACAATGCACAGGTGAACTTTGTTCAACCTTCCACAAACCAACCACACCGATATAACCAGTTGAACTACTCTCCTAATGTGGTAAAGAAAAAATCCAAAAAAAAGCCAAAAGGGAGCCCTGGATAGGGGGGTAGCAACCAACAGCACCCACCACGGTCCCAGGCTGGAGGTAACTCCAATCAGAATCAGAACCAAGAGCCAAGCAACGCCCAACAACAGGGAAAAAGGCCACCTCTTCAAACAGACCATTCATGTTCGATATGTGGTGATTACTGGCACTATATTCACCAGTGTCCCCATCTCCCTGAGCTAAAAAAGCTATAGAGTAATCGAGGACAAGGAGGATCTTCCCATTAACCCGCCGTGATGCAAGAACCTTTCCCCAACCAACCAACGGTAAGCACTCACCAAAAAAATACAGATGATTATGGGAAAAGTAGCCATGAAATCTACATGACTGTAGAAGAGATGTTTCTCCAAACACGGAATCACAACTACAACACCCCACCAGACACCAATACGTCAGGGGTAAGTATCATTGCGCCAACTACACCTTTGACCATTTCAAAGATGCCTATAGAACTATTGCCAAAGATGAGAAAGGGACCTAATAGGCGAGCAGGAAATGACTCCAAAGCAGCCCATAATTATAGCATTGTGGACAATTTAGCACAATCTCCCACTGCCATGTCAGCTTCGGAAGTTTTGCAATCATGCCCAAAACAACGGAAAGTCCTACTTTTTGTGTTAGGTGCTATCAACCCTGCTGATATGCACCTGATGGATTTTGACTTACACAAGGCCACCCCCTGACTTCCTTCCATGGTCACCTTCCAGATACCAGTATCGGTGAAAAATATCACCATCCACCGATGTGTCATAGACAAGGGTGCATCCACATGCATCATGTCAAAAAATGTTTGGCAGAAGTTAGGTTCTCCCAAACTAAAACCCTCAATCATAACACTTCGAGCATACGAAGGTCGTCCCTCGACCTCCGTCAGCCTCTACCAAAATGGCCCGGTTTGTTTAGCTGGAAAGATGGTCTACATAGAAATTGAAGTATTGGACGCACACTTGGATTACAATATACTCCTTGGGCGGAGGACCGCATCATTAATGTAGACCAACTGACACACAACTAGAAGCGTCCCCTAACCAACACTGATGCAATTCTACCCTATGTAGATACAACCTCGAATGGTCTTTCACGATACGAAGAATATGACCCTGGCCAATTCAAACCATCGTCCGTTCTAGGGTCATTCTTAGGAGATCCTCCCATAATCCCTGAGTCATCGCCCAATGTCACAGGGGCTCCGGTGTGCATGATGTCCACATCAAGCGTCGAGGATAGTCAGGACATGGACTCAAATAGTAACGACACTGAGGCATCAGCCACGACAGTCTCTCTGGCCTATGCCGCCTCCCAAACCCCTTTCCTCTACCCCCCAATTGGCTTCATCTCCTAGCAGGTTTTGGCAACACTGGTATTACCCAACATATCGTTGGCATTCCTAGTTTGGTATCTCATTCATCCTTCTAGAACAAGAGCGACCCACGTTACTGCCACAGGGTTGAAGCCCCTCAGTCTTGAGGAGCCCTCACCCATCCAAGAAACGATCGAGACCACCCCTACAAAAGAAATTCCCATTGCATAACCAGTGATCACCACTAGGAAAATTGAGAAGAGAGGAAAAAATATGGTGACTCCTGCCATTCAACGGGAATCACTTGTCTGCACCATATGTGACGTAATAGGCCATCCTACCCATATATGTCTGAAGCTGGATGAATTATAACCACTCCTTGGCTCCGAAACAGACATCTCGACGTCGCGTTCACGTGAAAAGGAACCTACCACCAAAGGTAAAGGCAAAGCGCTGCATACCAATCAAGCATGTGGTCTCTCTAGCAACTATGAGCACTATACCCACCATTGTCCAGAGATACTGTGATATAGGGACGCCTTACATGCGATCGAGAAATCCTATCAATAGGATCCCTCTACCCAGTTTGTCGATGATGAACCTTGTATCATCATGTACCTACAGGAAGAGCGACAATCACCTGAAAGGCTCCCTGCCATACCACCCCCCTAGTCGAAAGGTGTGTACTTTGTGATGAACTCGATCATTTCATCATCAACTTCCCATCTTTAGAAATGTTCCAGCGATGGTACCCAGTGCATATAGTATATCACACCAAAATGGATGTCCCATTTCATGTCAGATATGTGGTGACAATCACCCATTACGTTGTTGTTACTACATACCGTGATTCCGCACATCTCTAGCCTGTATGTGATCAACCATAGTCCACCTCTCCCAAGACGATGCCACAGACTCGGAATCCATGAAAAATACGACAACTCAAGAGGATGTGATAGATAGACCCATCCCGTTGTGGCCATCTGGAAGATGACCAATTAGGGAGATTCATCCCTCACCAAGCGCTGACGATACAACACACCATATACGATTCATGGCATCATGCATTAGAACCATGAATCGAGCTATCTGCTCATCTACCATAGCTTTCGAGTCAGCTGCAACTACAAGAGTAGTTTTCCCTATGATAGTGCAGATCCAATCTATTTGCACTCTGTCGACTACGTCTAGTTCCACCATATCTGCGATGGAATCCTTTTCGTGTATCTCAACTAGCTCCACCTAGATTACCCCCATTCAGTATAAACCTACATAGGAATAATCCCCCTTCAGGTCCTTGTTTCATTTGGATGAGGGTACCCTAGAAGCCATGAAGGAGCCAGATTACCCATGGGATGTAATGCATCATCGTTCACTTTTTCTCCGCAAGAAAATGTTCAGTCCTAACAAGACAACTGAACAATATATCTATGCGATCAAATCAAAATAATTCCTGCCATTAGGGAAGGTCGATTGGTTCAAAAACCCCATCCCAGCACCTGATGCATTCGAGGAAGGAAATATGTCGAGTATTTCACCTACCATCAAGGTGAACATATCCCAAAATCTGACATAGGTCGAAGAAATCTCACTTGGGGCATCATGCTCTCCAGAAGAAATAACCTCTTACACCAAACTGTTACAAGAGTATAGAGATATCTTCGCCTGGGACTACTCAGAAATTAATGGGCTTAGTCCTACAATCGTAGAGCACCATATTGACACTTGGCCTCACGTACCTCTAGTACGCCAGAAGCAATGTCAACTGCACCCATCTAAGGTAGAAGCAATAAAGCGAGAAATCGACAAGCTTCAAAAAGCTGCTTTTATCTTCCTTGTTGCCTATACATTGTGGGTTTCCAAACCTGTTCCCGTCATGAAAAAACACGGCACGATACGCATTTGCACCGATTTTTGAGATTTGAACAAATATTGTCATAAAGACAATTACCCCAATCCATTCATCGACCAAGTCATCGATGCATGTGCAGGACACGAGGCTCTATCCTTTATGGATGGATTCTTCGTATATAATCAAATCCAAATATGCCATATAGACCAGTACAAAAAAACATTCACTACCCCCTGGGGCACATTAGCATGCAAGGTAATGCCATTTTTCCTAAAAAAAGCTGGAGCCACCTTCCAAAGGGCCATGAATTATATATTTCATGAATTGGCACACCTTATCCTCACCTACTTAGACGACTTGACGATCCACTCCAAGAAGCGCTCAGACCATCTTGAGGATCTGTGACTGGTATTCCAAAGATGTCATCAATACAACCTATGCTTGAACCCCCTCAAGTGTGTCTTCTATGTTAGTGCAGGAAGGCTCTTAGGTTTTATTGTGTCCCATCAAGGGATTCGTGTGGACCCTCTCAAGGTCCAAGCCGTCAAAGAGGTACCTCCACCTCGAACCCTCAAGCAACTTGAAAGCCTGCAAGGGAAGGCCAATTTTTTGAGATGTTTTGTCCCAGATTATGCCACCTGTGCTCAGGGGTTCCTGCGTCTCCTCTGCCAGGACATCCCATTTAAATGGGATGATTTTGCTTAGAAATAATTCCATGCATTGAAAGAAACATTATCTTCATCTGCCCTCATTAGTCCCCTAGACTATGATAAAGACTATATCCTTTATTTATCAGTTTTCGAGTCCACGTTAGCCAGAGTGTTGGTCCAGGATGGAACAGATGGGAAGGAGCACGTAATCTATTACTTTAGCAAAACCTTGTCAGGCCTAGCGTTGAGATATGAACCTGAAGAAAAAACTTCTCTAGCATTAATCCATGCGGTCCAGAAAATTCGCCACTACATCACCTTAAAAACCACTACGTTCATCGCAGATATTAATCCCATCAAATACCTACTCACACACTGCTTAATGAAACACAAGTATGCCCGTTGAATAGTCATTCTCCAAGAATATGACTTGCATTTTCGCTCCCCCAAAAGAAAAAAGGCACTTGCATTAGCAGAGTTCATTATGGAACTCCCAGGAAATTCCAAGGGATCAACAGTAGACGATTCGCTATGAGATGAACATCTTTTCTTCATAGCAACCGACAATCCTTGGTACGGAGACATTCTCCTATTTTTGCACACCCAAAATTTCAGACCTCATCTCATGCGAGATGACCATCGGTGCATACGCCAGCAGGCCCCTCGATATATCCTTCTGGGAGATGTCTTATACTGGCGAGGCATCGACACCATTTTACGTCGATGCCTTACTCACGACCAAGCGTAGCAAGCCCTTAATGACTGCAACGAAGGTGATTGCGGCAGTCATCTATTAGGAATGGCTACTGCCCAAAAATTCCTATGGGAAGGATATTTTTGGCCCTCCTTGTTTTGCAACTACATCACAACAGTCAAAAGATGTGAAAGATGCCAACACTTCGCTCGTAAGGCAAGATCACCTCTCGCTCCTTTGCACCCCGTCATAGTAGCAGGCTCCTTTTGTAAATGGGGGATTGACTTCATGACTTGTAACCCCGCCTCATCGAGAAACCATAAATACATCATTGTGGCTATTGACTATTTCACCAAGTGGGCTGAGGCCATGCCTACATACAACAACACAACAGAAACTGCTACCCGATTTCTGTTTAACCACATGATCACCCGATTCGGCGGACCCAAAGAGTTAGTCTCCGACCACAGGAAACACTTTGAGAATGAAGTTTTCGAGGAGCTATCTTACCACCTCGAATTCACCCATGAATTTGCTTCACCATACTACCCCCAGTCCAACGGACACATAGAAGCTATTAACAAAGTACTCGAAACTATGTTACAACGCATGGTGAATAACCATAAAACCAACTGGCACCATATGCTCTTTTTCGCCCTGTGGGCATACTGTACAATGGTAAAGATGTCCGCTGTTTTCACTCCATTCCACTTAGTATACAGGGTTGAAGCCGTAATTCCCATAGAACGCGAAATCCAAAATTTTCATGCCACCATCGAACTCCTCAATGATGCCCAACCTCTAGAGCAGTGCTTAGTACAACTAGAGCTTGTCGATGAAAATCGACGGCAGTCACTGCAACACAACGAGGCCCACAAGAAAAGGGTAAAAGCATCATTCGACCGCCACATCACCCCTCGCTCATTCACTGAGGGAGAATTAATCCTCCGCTACGATGTCACAAAAGAGGCCTTAGGGCCAGGAAAGTTCGAAACCTTGTAGAAAGGACCCTACACTATTAAACATTGCCTCTGATAGGGGGCATACATCTTGACGGAACCAGATGGGACTTGCCTCACAAACCTTGTCAACGGCCTTTACCTCAAGAAATTCTAACCATAAGGGCCTCGACGGCCCTTACCCTAGAGTGAGAGTACACAAAAACCCAACCACTCAAATTTTTTGACCCAAAGACATTTTTTAAAGTGCTCAAATACACCATGGATCACCAAAACGAACCCTATTTCGGATTTCCTAATGGAGTGTCAATATGGTCTCAAAATTTAGCCACAGCTGCCTGGGTCATTTACCGCCCTGACCGATCACCACTGTGTTCAAACGGTGTGTGTATTGATTCAACAATAAAAAATCAAGTAGAATATGACGCCATCATTGGAATTATGTGCAACACCCTCCATCGGGGCATTCACCATATGCATATCTACCTCGATTCCCAGTTAGTAGTATCACAGCTAAACCAAAAATTTGAAACACGAGATACACATCTATTTACAAAATATTTGCGTGCCAAAAGATTAAGCAGACAATTTGACTATATCACATTTTCACATGTACCAAGGAGTCAAAACCAAATAGTTGATCGCATAGCTAAAAATATCCTAAACTGGAATGCATCTCGAATGAAACATCGAGCATAGAACCAAAAATATAGATATCCATTAGCATAAAAAAATACATAAACCAAAACAAGTGATACATCATGTAGAGCCGCAAAAAATATCTCTCATATATATATCCAAATATGTATATCTGAGTACAAAAAATAGTGTCGCTTGCCCAATTACCAGCCCAAAGATATAAAATCCGTAAGAAATAAGGGAAGCATCCTCATAACGGGCGGTTTCCCTGCGTAAAAAACTACTCTAGGGGGGTGCCCCCTCAAGAGGGGCACCTAGACCCACCACTGCTCCCAGTACCACCACCGGAGCTGTTGTCGCAACTTATATCGCCACTTGACGTAGAGTGGGACGATAGTCCCTCTCATGGGCCATCACTATCTCTAACAAGACCTCCTCAAAGTCATCCATGAAACCTCGAGCAGGCATCCCCTGGGTCAAGAGGTCCACTCAATCTCAGAAGTCCTCAAGAGCAGTCACCTGACCTGTCAGTTCTGCAATGCGCGCCTCTACCACATTAGCACGAGCTCACTCGGCCACAACCTCTCTAGCAGCCAAGATGCTACCAACCCCAAAAGGGCCAGCACCACCACTAGGTCCACCTGCATCACCTCCTCCCTGACCACCTTGAGGTCGTCGTGGAGGATCGTGGCCCGCCAATTGAGCCACAGGGTGACCTACCTTGCCAACATCTCCACCAAATAACCAAAATAATGTTAGTGTCACTAGTGAAACACATAATTACATAAATAAACAAATGTAGAAAAAATATAACACATACTTGTAGGTCCCCGAACATAACCAAGTGGGAGACCCATGTTTGGGTCACCTTGGAAATCCATTCTCGCATACGGGTATGGAAAGAACATCTGTGGGTTGGCCTCGAACCAGGCCTCTGTCGTGGTGTTTCAATAACGTGCCACCATGCCACCACTGCCCCGCAGCATCACCAGAGCTTACCTCCTCATACGTGGCTCATGTGGCCCCCCAATAGGCATCGCCACCACTGACGTCAGCAGCACCACCCTCTCATACATGATGCTCCACAAGATGTTGACGTATGCAAATGACTTAGATCCACATTGGACCTTATTCAATTGCGAAACCATCCTGTAAAAAAAAAAGCAGGTGAAGTCAAAAAAATTCCCAGACCTCAACCAGCGCAAATATCCAACTTGCGGGCCAGACGCCTGATGCGGAGCAACCGACCCCACTAGTTGTATGATCACCGCTAGAGCACATCACTCTGCCACATCTGTAATTGACTCAATGTTGATGCAGCCTTCCATCAGAGGCGCCCCACCATAGTGACGTTTGCTAGACCTCTCTAGATCCACTCACCCATCAGGGAGTGGATATCTGAGGGCCTCCCCCTGAGGCAGCAACCCGGTCAGAAATTATATATCTGTCTCAGGATGGATGATCAAGTTTGTACCCCGCAGCATGAACAATTGTGCCTCCTGCGCTAGTGCTAAATAATGTATCATAGTAATCGGTCCTGTGACCGAAGAAACTCATTCTTACCAAACTTCAGAACGCCCCATAATGCCAACTGACTGTGATCCCTAGCATCAGCAGCTAAAGCAGTTCGGATCTCGGGCCAGTCCCGCTCCCTCCACAATAACCTATTATCAACACAAGAGCCCATCAGTACAGAGGAAAAAAAAAAGGGGGGAAAAAAACCATAGAATTTTCTCACCTCAGCCTTTGCATGCCTGTCCCTCAGACAGGCGCACTTAGTGCGTGCCTGTATTTTGCACAGACATGCCTAAGGCGCGCTAAAATTTGGGAACAGAGCGCCCTCGCGCACCTGTCCCTCAAAATTGCGTGCAAGGAAGGCGTGATTTCACCGAGATCACCCGCGCAATCTAGGGAAAAAGTCACCCAGAATTCATACAAACCCAGTCTGTACGGATCCTGGTACCATCAAACTATAAAAATTAAAATACAGGACGTCATGGAAGTTACCTTGGCATAGTATTACTAGTCCCTCGTACACGGGCTGACTGCAACGGCAAGAAATGTTACGCAAACACCTTTGACCTCTCAAAACTCAACAAGTACAAATGAATTGAATAAGGGCCATATTCACCTATTTATCGCCCTTTTCAAAAACTTCAGAGGGGCATAATGAGAGATCAAAAGGTCCATTCTATGAACCGTAAGTTTCACCATCATCAATACTCCATGATGAATAGAAGTGATGCCACACATTCGCTTTCCAGAAAAAATAACTTTTCAGCACTGACAGGTACGCCCTCTCTCATCTTCCTTTTTAAAGCTCATGCCTTTCAATAATATTTGATGAAAATAAGATTCTTTCACTTGAGGTAGTTTTTTTTGTAGGAAAAACTCGCAAACCATTCACAGCACCATCTACTGAAAGTTCCAGAGTAGGAATCATTCTACCCCCAGCATGATAGAGTCCCAGAAAAATTTGCATATCGTAACATAATTTCTCCATCAGGAATAGAGCATAGGGTATTCATATCCCACCATGTTTATCATCACCTCACCTTACACATGATAAACATCCGTATTGGTCGGTAGAGCCTCCCCTCCATGGTGATCGTCACCCAAAGTAGACCATATATCACAGCAACAGTGACACCATGGCCATACCACTTCAGTTCGGGAAGCACCTCGTGCCCATTCATTCACCATGCATAAGGTCAAGTTTACCATGCAAACTGAAACCCCATTCCCAGACGACCAAGTTGTACGAGCAGATAAAACATGCACCACCGAGCATAGCATTTGGCCCACCATACCTCCACCAGCATAATCCCATCTGTGATATTTTTCATCCGCTTCATCAACCCCGCACATGAGACCAACTAATGGGACCCTCACCCTCAACAAAACACCTTCCTCACACCATCAGTGAGCAAACATTTTTCATGTTTTGGGGTACCCGTCTCTGTGTTTTGTACAAACCAAAACCCATTATTTTATTCTTTTGGTAAGTGTACAAAGACAGAAAACGGTGCACTTCACCCCTCCAACCTCTCATTTCATATTTTCTCCCATGGCAACAGTCCCTTAACACCCTTGGTCAGAGTATTTCACCCCCCCACACACACCATCATGACATTCATAGCCGACTTACATCTGCCCTGGAAGTCTTAATGACTCTAGGGATTTTTCCCTTCATAAATAACTATGACTGCAACCAACCTACTTAAGTATACTCCGACCTCGGGCCACTGAATCCCCATCATTAGTTTTCAGTCACCACTCACCAACATGATTATGTTAAACCCATCACATCCAAGTCCTTGACCGCTCAGGTCAGCGACCCATGGTTTGGTTGAGGCTTCCTTTTTGTCGACCTCGACACCTCTTTTCCAAAAAGGAAGCAATACCTTAGATCACCCCTACCCATGCAAAGGTGTATCCTTGAGTGGCACTATTGGAGACATAGCTGTCCATAGATGCCATCGATCCTCTTGACATTCGACTACGAAAAAAGCTTTCATGTCAAGATAGTATCGTACCTTACAACCACTGCACTTTGATTAGATTCGTTGAATACCCGTGCCTCCATAAGAATCTCTGTCAACAATTCTTACATGAGAAGGTCCCAGCCAACACCTATGCATACATTTCATAGCTATATACCATACCAAGTTTATGCATATGGGTACCACATTCCACCTATCTTCAAAGAAAAAACCCCTTAGGGCATCAACAGTCGTCGTCAACAACTTCCAGCATCACTACCATAGTAGTGACACAGACAAAACATGTATCTGTCAATTTTGTTTAACTAGCCATAGCATCACGAGCATGGGACATGCCCGTGTCGTTGAAATTTTGTACATATATTGTAAATTGTATTTGCTTGCAGGGATCCCTTAGACGTGGTCATTCTTAGAACCGGTGCAGGGTGTTTTCAACTCCAAAGCTTCATGCAGGTCTACCTCTCTCTCTACGCACGATACAAAAAAGAAACTATAATGTATTTTGGCTATACAGTCCTTCCTAGACCTCACACATTAGGGGGAAATTGTTAACATTGGAAAATATTACAACAGAAGATGACATTAATTAATGTCAAGCCAAAGGATTTACAGGGAAGGAAGACATTATGGAATCTAGGAAGTATTTAAAATCTCTAATGTTTTGAGAAAAACAAATTTGAACTAGTCATAAAATGCTATTTGCGCGCATTATCCTTCGAGAAGAGCACCTTCTGCATGCCTTTTTTCCCAACAAATGCGCATTCCTGAAAGTGGAAAAATTTCTCTATTGGGACCACACAAAGCAAAGGAAAATTTACTCCTTACATGAAGCTACCTAAGGATAGCCACCGACACCTCCTTAGACACTGTGTGAGCACACAATAGAATATTTGGAGCACATAATGGAATCATACCTCTCGCTTGGGTCAACATTCACCATCTACCAAGGGAGGGAAGGAGGATTTGAAATCCCCTATATAAAGCCACCATGAGATGAAGAATGGGTGATCACATTGTTATGCTGGCCAGAATTGCCCAAGAAATACCAGCGGTGTGTGACCCGAAGCTGGAGATAGAGGGGACTCTATTGTTGGCTATCCAATAACCTTAGTCCAACACTGCAGAGAGAGAGAGGGAGACTACAGTGAGGTGAGCTTGGAGAAAAAAATCCTTGCATCGGGACATAGAACCATTTTCTAGGGGCCCTTTGGTGAGTGAGTAAAATTTCTTCTTCGTATCAACTGCTTAATAAGAAGGAGCCTAGAGCCACCATTTGCATTATTATAGTTTGACTCTCTTCAGTAGCTTCTGTATATTTGTGTTTTAGTTTTATTTTAACTTGAGTATACATTTTCATGCTTTTTCCTCTAGATTGTATGCTTATGAACTCCACCATTTTTTGCCTGTTACCAATAGTTTAAAGGGGTAAACCACACCCCTTAAACTGGTGTGTTTTGGTACATCCATGCACCAAATCCACGACAACAGTGCTAAAATAAACATCTAGAAAGGGGGATTAGACGAGAAGGAAGACTAAATCTAAAGAGATCATTATGAAGTCTTCATTTGGAACTCAAACCTTGGAAGCAGTGGGACATGCTAAAACCTTATTTATAGACAATAAAGCAGAGGATGATGTAGGATAAATAAAGTGGGGAAAGGCAATATCAACAAGAGTATATCACTGGTCAGACCACTCCAGTGATTGGCACCAGTAAGGATTCAAAGACTAAAAAGGTAAGGACCAAGAAATAAAAGCTAGCCTATATTGATCTTATCATAGAGTCACTCCCACCCTTACAACCCAAGTAGAGGAAGAAAATAATGACAAAGTAATAAAGTAAGTTGAAGAACAAGTTTCTTTAAACATAACTTAGCCATATATTCTGAATGAGTCCCTTCTAGATAATTTTATATTAGAAGAGGAACAAAATCCCACCAAAATGAATGAGCAACAAAACAAAATTACTGCTTCATAACTAACCAAAATTTCACAACATTTAGACCAATCTTAGCATTAAGATGGATGAAAAACAATATAAGGATCTAATATGGATCCAACCTCCCCATTTTCGGAGGCTTTCGGTCTCCAAAATATTTTATTGAATGAGGGGAGGAAAATTTTCCTTCACATTCTCTCCAGTATATCATTTAACCTTTTCTGGAAGCTATCCTTTCAACCCAATTCTTTAAAGGTCATCTCTCCCCTATCTTATAGTTATAGACCTCTTATGAAAAACTATATTTTCTTTCAACTTTTCATAAGCATCTAGTACAAAATCCTCTACAGAAGGTAGGAAATATTCCTCTTCCTGATCTAACTTGGAAATCTCATAGAGTTTTAGGTTCTCTACATTCACCATTGAGTAAATTCACATCTATGGGAGTAAGCTAAGTCTATAGGCATTATCTCCAACCTTTTCCATTACCTCAAAGGGACCATATTTCAGAGTCTTTATTTTCTTATAGGACCCTATAGCCTCTCTTTGTTAATCTATAACCATTCTCAATGTATCCCATCTTGAAAAAATTCTTTGTTCAATTTTGTTTATGCACGGCCTTATATTTTTCGTGTGAATTCTGCAATATCTCCTATAATTGTATGTGGATCTTCCTCATCTTCTCATTTTTTTTTCTTCCCTTAAGGAATCCCTTGTAAGATCCTCCCTCACTCCTCCTTGTTTCCCATATGAAATATCCAAAGGTGAAGTGGGGGAGGGGGGATATCAAAAAAAAATTTGAAATGGGGACTTACTAGTAGAAGAGAGAATTTTTTTGTTATAATAGTGTTGTGTATATACTAGATTTTCATGCCATGTCTTTGAATGCTTCTAATTGTAACCCCTCAATAGTTTCACCAAAATTATCTACAACCTTGGAGGCGTAAGCTTCTCTAATCAACTGCAATCACTCACTTTTAGGAACACATAACTTATATAAACCATGGAGTAACATATCACAGAGATGGTATTTATTAGTTTTGTCACCATCTTGCACATGATTTTGGATTTTCAAATATTGACATAGCTCCTTGAATTCCTCATCCTCTGACTCTGCCTCTTTGTATGCATCATGGGTGAATGGCTCCATGTGATTTAGAGTTCCCAGAGATATGATATTTTATTTGGGTGACCTTGAAAACATGTTTTCCAACTTGTTTGTGTTGTCCTTCTTATACTTTAATACTAAATGAAACTTCTATAGAAATCCCCTCCAATCGTAATGTTTGGTCTTGTATAAAGTTACCTTGGGCTTGCACGTACTACAATTGTTGGTGATATATGTGTATCATTGTCTCCTTTCCATTCAGATAGTGTTTCCACTTCTTCATATTTTGCAACAAGGCATGTATCTCCTTTTCATAAGAAGGGTAGTTAAGAACTTCCCCGTGAAATACTTCATAATGGAAGCATACAAGGTTTCCTCCCTACATCAAGACCGCTCCCATAGTATACCCACTCAAAAATTTATTCACTTCAAAGGGTCGTTTCAAATTTGATAATGCTAGAAATGGTGCTTGCCTAATATTCTTCTTTAGCTCTTGAAATCACCCCTGTTAATCCTATCCCACTGGAAACCCTTTCCACTAGATTATATGCCATGGAATGGTGTTTCTACCATTGAAAATGAGGCTATGAATTTCCTCAGGTACTAGATTTCCCAAACACAACTCCTAACTTAGAAACATTCGTAGGAACTAGCCATTTCAAGATGGCATCCATATTGGTAATATATATATTTATCTCTCTTTCACCTCTCACATGCCCCAGATACACCAAATAGTATTGTGCAAACTCACACTTCTTGAGATTTGTTAGCAATTTGTGCTTCTTTAATGTCTCCAATGCCTACGTCAAATGTGACATGTGTTCCTACCAGGTAGTATTGCATACTAATATATCATCCAAGTAGAAAATAACAAATGAATCTATAAAGGATCCAATATATCATTCATTAACCTAAAAAATGTAATTGTTTTATTGCATAGGCCAAATGGCATGACTATCCACTCATACAAACCTTTCCTAGTTTTGAAGTTGATCTTCTAGGTATATTCTTCTTTAGCTTGAACCTAGTGTTATCTAGACTTTAAGTCTATCTTGGTGAAGTATTTTACGTTTTTAAATTGATACAATATATAATCTATTTTGGGCAGGGGGTCTTGTTCTTGAGCGTAATTTTGCTCATGTAATCTATGCAGTTTTGCGAAGTCTCATTGTAACAACCCTTAGTTGATTTTACATGTAAATAAAATAAGATCAAGGTCGCAGGACATGTATTCCAAGCTGAATGTCGGGAAAAAAATTATAGTGGGAATCATTTTTGGATTAATAATGGCTATGGAAATTAGAAAAGGCATTGAAAAAGACAAATAGACAATTATTGGCATTTAAATATGAAAATAAAGGAAAATAGGATAAAAGGAAGGTGAAGAGATACATATTTTCATGCTAAGGAAATTAGAGGAAAAATGAAGGAAAATGAAGAAAAGGGAGACATCAAAGATAAAAAGGCATTAAAGAAACAATTCACAATTTTTTTCTCAACTTTTGGTGGTTACAACTTTTGTTAGTTCAGTTTTGGATCTCTCCTTTCATTCTCTCATTCTCTCTTTCTCTTGCACACTTAGAGTATTATTAGAGCATTCATGGATCACTTTGGAATTCACTTGGATTAGAGAAAGAAAAAAATTAAAGCAAGGAAGTGTAAGGAGATAGTTGGATCAACAACTACACTAGGGATAATTTGCATGTGATTCCTTGGTTATTTGTTATCATTGTCATGGAGATTTTCCTAGACTGACAATCGTTTCAGCCTTTGATTTCCATGTCCTAGATAGCCATAGATTTTGGGGTTTCCCAATTGTTTTTATGATTGTTTTTCAAGTTCCCTATTTTTTTGGGTTGGAACAAATGATCTGGAAGCCCTGGAACAATTGGATTGAGTTACTAGTTCCTGGACCTGTAGGTTGGGACAAATGTTTTGGAAGCTTGTGGATTGAGTTACTAGTCCTTAAAGCTGATATTGGAACAAACACTCTGGAGCCATGAGTTAGTCATCATTTGAGCTACAAGTTCCTTGAGCCATGTAAAACTTGCATATAGAACGATCTAGTTGATGTTAGTGATTTCTGGACGTATAGGTGAGTTCACTGTGATTAAGGGTTGAGGTGGTTTGGCATATGGAAGCCATGGTTTTATTATTTTTTGGTTTAACCCATGAAATCCATCATTCATGCTTTGAATACAGTGTGGTGGTGATTGGATAAAAGACAGATTTGATTCAACCCAATCTATGGTTGGGTGTTATGTGGAAGTCCCTGACTTGGTTGGAATTTTCACATGTTAATATGAGATATTTTTCTATTATGATCGACAAGAAATTGTAGTGATTATGTTGGTGATTTTATGATTGATTTTCGATGGTTTCCGTTCTGTTTATATGTTGGTTATATGATGTATTTTATTTATGGCTCTTGACATGTTCCAAAACATTATTGAATGGTTAATGAATGCATGGGATAAAAAGTGTTATTGCAGCTATATAGAGAAGGATTGGAGCCTTCTTGGTGATTCTTAGGTGAAATTCAGAATTTTGTGATCATATATGGATTCATGACCTTTAGCTCACACGTTACCATATGTTTGACAAAATGTCTATCATGTACTAGGCATGTCTAGGTCAAGTTCTTGCTTGAGTTTTGATTGGTTGGCCTTGTCATCATCTTGTTTATGTTTTTGGAAATTTACAAGTATTTATGGGCAGTGGTATGGAGGCTAGCCTGGAAAGTGGCTCAAATCTCAGAACTAATGGCACAAAACTAGAGTTTTTGGGTCATAACTGCATGAAAGTAGGCCTATGCTTGTGGTTGGGACCTAATAACCGCACTAATGTAGTGTTGTGGGTGTGGTTGGGAGTTTTCCTTGTGAAAAGGACTCCAGATTAGGGTCTAATCACCTAGGGTGATTTGCAGGCTCCTGAGTGGTATGTAGTCCCTGAGGGATGTTTGTAATTTGTTTGTGTCTCGGCTCCACTTCCATTACTGGAACTTGGAGGTCAAGTCATGTCATAGTGACACCCATCTCACAGTTACCCTAGCGAGCTTGTGAATTTGGGTAAATGTTGGGTGAGGTGCTATAGGATGGTATCAGAGCTTTCAGGTTCAAACACTTGGAATAGATGGTACAAATTTGATTGTTATGTATGAATTCCAGTTTTCAATGTGTTTTTTGTGCATGCATTGTGATGGTTATGGTTATGCATGCATGGTAGGTAAGGCATGCATTGTGAATGTTATTATTGCAATTGTGTCAACATGATCATGTTGGTATGTTATGATGTTGAGGTGTTTATATGTTGATGTCCTTATATATATATAATACCCTCTCCTGAAACAAATGAGATAGCCTCTTTTGAAACACAATAAGGTATGATTTTGATTATCTCTATATTTGGTTTATCTAGCATGGAATGTTTGTAGGAGATCAAATATCAGAGATGATGAGTAGAATCATGGATTAGAATTCACGTGACTCTCCTTACCAATCAGCTAGGAAACAAGGATATGGGTATTCTCCTCATTTAGATGATACAATAAGAATTTTGAAGGCATAAATCATAAGTTCCAAGGAAGATAATAATAGGCTAATCAAGTCATAGGAAAGGCTTTCTAGAGATTAGGAAAAGAAAGAAAAAGTTAATGCAGTCATCCTTTAGAGCCTATCATATATTCAGATAGGGACAAATGAGGATCAACCATGGGTAGGAGGAAATGACTAATGGGGCATATGGTAGTAGGACTCAATCAAGATACATGTTGGACAAGGATGATACTGTTAGAGATGGCATATGTTTGGATACACCTGACAGGAGAGGTAGTGCTTATGGGTTCCATTCTATTTTTGGTCCAAAGGGATATTATCATCGTTATCACCACCATCCTTATAGAAGGAGTGAGAAGAAATATTTTCCATTGGAGTTTGAGAAATCAAAGGCTCCTACTTTTTATGGGGTTATGAAGAAACTAGAAGATGTAGAAGCATGGTTGCTTGGGATGGAGAATTTCTTCTAGTTTCATGACTATTCAAAGAATATGAATGCCAAGATAGCTATTTTCAGTCTGAAGGGAAGAGTAGATATATGGTGGGAAGATGTGAAGTGTGTTAGAGGCATCATGATAGAGGAGTTGAGTTGGCATGAGTTTAAAAGAATTTTCAAGAAGAACTACTTATCCGAGAGATACTATGATGGGAAAGCCAAGGAATTCTATGAGTTGAAGATAGGTTCTATGATATATGATGAGTAAATGACTAATTTTTTGGAGCTGTTAAGGTATGTTCCACATCTTAAGGATGAGAAGACCAAGGTCCACAAATTCATCAGTGGATTGTCTTTAGCATTTAAATATCAGATTGAGTATGATGAGCCTTGGTCATTGGAGGACATCATCGAGCATTTGAAGCATTTTTATGAGCGGTCTAAGATAAAGTTTTAACCTAAGCGCAATTAGAAAGTTAATGACAAGAATAAAGGAAAGTGGGCTAAGAAGCGAGGAACACGTCAGGATGCAGGAGATAAGGAGAATATGACACCTTATAAGAAGTTAAATAGAGTTGATAGAGAACATGGTGTTGGACATTGGATAAACCAATGCTCCTTGTGTGTTTCATGACATGGAATAACTACCTCTCATGGAACCTTATCTCTAGCGATGCAATCATTGACTAAGACCTTTGAGTTTTGGTCTAACAACAATCGTGATTCCAAAAAAGTGGTATCAGAGACAGGTTTGGAGTTCGATACACACTCGGCTTACACTGGGGGGATATTTTTGGACGTTGGATAAACAAATTCTCCCTATGTGTTTCGTGACATGGAGTAATTGCTTCTCATGGATCCTTATCTCTGGCGACGTGATAATTGACTAACACTTGTAGGTTTTGGTCTAGTGGAAAATCCTGATTTCCAACACATGGATTTAATTCTAAGGAGCATAAAAAAGGCGATGGTTGGAAGCCTTTGCAGTGTTGGACTTGTGATGGAGAGCATCACAGGAGGGATTATCCATCACATCATAGTGGCAGGCCTTAGATTTACAGTGCTCGGGAGACACACCATTAGAGAAATTTTGATGTAAGAAATGGGCTTCAAAACAAAAATGTACCAAAAAAAAAAATTATAAGAACCAATAGGATTCAAGATGATGATGTGAAGCATGGGGTATGATTCACCATTTTTGGAGTAAAAAATTAAAGAGATTAGAAAATAAAAAATATGAAAAAAATATTTTCAACTTATCTCCCTATAGTTTTACTAAAATTTTGAGCGGGAGGATTCATTGGATACATAATTTAATTCCTCATACATGGAGTACCCATGTTGCATACTTTTTATGGACCCTGCTACACAAAAAATGAGATACATGAAAAATGTGATTCCAATCACATTGTTTTCATGTATTTCTCACTTTTTTTGTAGCAGGGTCCATTGAAAATATGCAACATGGATATCATTTGGATGAGGAATTAAATTTTTCATCCAAAGAGTGCTCCCACTCGAAATTAAGTAAATATGTAGGGAGATAAGTTGAACATACGAGTTAAAAAAGTATTTTTTATTTTTTCTCTCTAAAATTTGATGATGTAATATAATATTAATTTATTATTTCCACTATTATTTTATAATATTCCTTAGGAGGCCCATTTTAGACCTCAAAATTTCTCTAATGAAAGTTGGAGATTTTGGGCAGAGTATTCCTCAGATTTTTTCAACAATGGATAATAGGTAGGCTGATAATCAAACATTCATTATTGACATGGTAGGTAAGCTTCATGAGCAAGCTATTTCTATTTTTATTGGTCTTGGATCTAAATATAATTATATCACTCTTGACATGGTGGATAAGTGTTGCTTGAATAAAGAAGTGCATGAGAATCCTAGTTGGTGTAGTTGGCTACAAGGACCAAGAGAAGAGTTCATCATTGGGGGAGATCTTGTGCATTTGAGCTGAATGGTATGCCTAAATTAGAACATCTAAATGTGCTTCCTTTGGGTTCATACAATATGCTTTTGGGCATGGATTGGTTGTTCATTCACACGACTAAGGTAGATTTATATGACAAGGCCATTGAATTCCTGGATGATGATGGGGAAATCAGAGTCTTGCAGGGAAAGAAGAAGTTTATATCAGTGAGAATGGTTACAAATATGCAAGAAAATCATAGTTGCAGAAATGGATGTGTATTTTTTGCAGTAAATATTTCCAATGACAAAGGGAAGAATGTTGAGGATGATGAATTTTTGAAGAAATATATGGTTTTGCAGCAATTTAGGGATGTGTTTCTTGCAGAGATATCAGAGTTTCCTCCTCGTAAGGAAGTGGAATTTTCTATTGAGTTGATGTTTGGAGCAACACCAACATCAAAGAACCTTACAGAATGAGCACTCCAGAGTTAGGAGAAATGAAGTTGTAGGCTTAAGGAAATGATTGATAAGGGATACATAAGGCCAAGCATGTCATCTTGGAGTGCACCACTGTTTCATAGAAATAAGAAGGATGTTACTCTTAGATTGTGCATTTATTATAAGCAATTAAACAAGGTAACTATCAAGAACATGTATCCTTTGCCATGGATTGATGACTTGTGTGATTAGTTGAAGGGATAAACAATGTTCTCAAATATTTATTTGATATCACCATATCATTAGGTGCACATCAAAGAATAAGATATCCAAAAGACAACATTATGTACTAGGTTTGAGAATTATGAGTTTGTGGTGGTTATTTTTGGTATTAATAATGTTCCAACCTCTCTCATGTGTTTGAAGGACAATGTGTTGTATCCTTATCTAGAAAAAAATGTGTTAGTGTTCATTGGTGATATATTGATATATTATAAGAATGAGGAAGAGAATGCAGAGCACTTGAAAACAATGTTGAAATTATTGAGAGAGAATAATTTGTATGCCAAGCTTAGCAAGTGTAGTTTATTTCATACTCGGATTCATTAATTGGGACATGTTGTTTCTAAGGAAGGGATATCAGTGGACTTGGAAAATATTAAGGTTATCATAGAGTGGCTAGATCCTAGGAATGTAGATGAGGTTAGATCATACATTTAGCTAGCATGTTATTACAGGAGTTTTGTCAATAAGTTATTAAGTATTTCCTATCCTATTACATATTTGCAGAGAAAAAGAAATAAGTTTTAATGGTATGAGGAGTGTGCAACTAACTTTTATCAGTTGAATTAATTGCTTACAAATGATCCAGTTTTGAAGAATGAAAATAATAAGAAGGAGTTTGTGTTTTGTAAATATGCTAGCAAGGAACGACTTGGTGGAGTCCTAATGTAGGAAGGGTAGGTGGTATGTTATGAGTTGAGGAAGTTGAATGAGCATGAGTGGAACTATGTGACTCATGATCCTGAGTTGGCAGCTACCATTCATGCATTGAAGATGTGGAGACATTATCTTCTTGGCATGAGGTTCGTGTTGATGAGTGATCATAGTGGACAGGGGTACTTGTTTGACCAACCCAATATGAATTCTAGACAACCTATATGGTTAGATACACTTAGTGAATTTTACTTTGAGATCAGGTATATTAAGGGAAAGGAGAACAAGGTTGCTGATGCTCTTAGTAGAAGAGTGCAGTTGAATAAAATTTCAATTGTCAACTCTTATGGTACATATTTTCAAGAACGTATCTTGCAGGTAGGGCACCATGATGATAGGCATTAGTAGCTGAAGAAAAGATTGTAGCAACAAGGTGACGGTAATAGATATGAGGAGTATCACCTTATGAAAGATGGCTTGGTGAGATTCAAGAACATGATTTATGTACCATATAAAAATCAGCTCAAGAAGCTTATCTTGAGGGAGTTTCATGTTAAGTAATATTCAGATTACCCGGGATATTAAAATATTTTGACAGATGTTAAGAAGTTCTATCGTTGGCTAAATTTGAAGAAATAGGTGGACGAGTTTGTTGCTAAATGTTTTGATTGTCAGCAGGTAAAGTAAGAGTGTAAGAATATATCTAGTTTATTGCAACCTATTTCGATTCTAGAATGGAAATGGGAGTCCATTTCCATGTAATTCATTGTAGGTTTTCAGAGTAAATCAAATAAACATGATTCCATCACGGTTGTAGTTGACAATTTAAGTAAGCTAGCTCACTTCATCATAATGAAGTCTACTAATTCAGCTAGCAAGGTAGCTCATATTTTCTTTAGGGAGATAGTGAGGTTGCCTTGTTCTCCTAAGAAGATCATATCAAGCAAAGATGCCAAGTTCACTTCCAAGTTTTGGAAGGATTTTTTGGAAGGATTGGGGACAAATTTTTCTTTCAGTACAACTTATCATCCATAGAAATATGGACATATAGAGAGGGTCAACATGGTTATTGAGGATATGTTGAGGATTTATGTCATGCATCAACAAAGGAAGTGGGAGGAGTGTATTCCACTGGTGGAGTTTTCATATAATAATGGGTATCAATAATCCTTGAGGATGAGTCCATTTGAGGCTCTCAGTGGATGAAGTTGTAATACTCCTATCGACTGGAGTGATCCAGTGAATAGGGTGGTGATTGGACTAAATATGTCGGCCGAGATGGAGCAGGATATGCATGCTATTAAAATGAATTTGAAGGAAAAAAAGGCATGCAGAAGAGCTATGCATATCAAAATATAGCATTCAAGGAGTTTTAGGTTGGGGAGCATGTGTACTTGCACATCAAGCCCAAGAGGATATCCTTGAGGATTAGATCATGTGCCAAGTTGGTACCTTGGTATTGTGGAGCTTTTTAGATCCTTAATAGGATTGCACCAGTGGTCTTCAGACTTTCACTTCAACCAATAGTGAAAGTCCATGATGTTTTCCATGTTTTATTGCTTAAGAGATATGTTCAGGACACTGATCAAGTGATTGATTGGAACTACACTCTGTATTGCTTTCATTTTCATGGATATTTTCCTAGATTAACAATGGTTTTAGCCTTGCCTTCCATTTCATGAATAACCACAGTGTTGTGGGTTTCCCACTTGTTTTTTTAATTGGTGCTAAGGTTCCTTATGGATGTGGGTTGGAAAAAACACTCTGGAAGCCTTAGAAAAATTGGGTTGAGTTACTATTTCATGGAGTTGTAGGTTGGGACAAACACTTTGGAGACTTGTGGGTTGAGTTACTAATCCTTGGAGTTGTGATTGGAAAAAATGATCTAGTACCCTGACTTAGTTGTGGGTTGAGTTACTAGTTCTTGGATCCCTACAAAACTTGGGTAGAGACCAATATGGTTGGTGTTAGTGATTTTTGGAACGTATAGGTGAGATTACCGTGGTTGTGGGTTGAGGTGGTTTGGCCTATAGAAGTCCTATTTTTCTTTTTCTTTGTTTTAACCCATGATATCCCACATTCATGATTGGAATATGGCGCAGGGTTGATTGGCTAAAAGAGAGATTTGGTTCAGCCTAATATATGGTCAGGTGGTACATGTAAGTCCCTAAATTGGCTGAATTTTCACGTCTTAATATGCGATATTTTCCTATTGTGATCTATGAGAAATTGTAGTCATTATGCTGGTGATTTTATGGTTGATTTTCCATGGTTTCCATTTTGTTTATATGTTGGTTATATGATGTATTTTATCTATGGCTCTTGATATGTTTTGATAATTTATTGAATGGTCGATGAATGCATGGGATAAAAAGTCTTATTTCAACTACTTAGATAGGGCTTGGAGTTTTCTTAGTGATTCTCAGGTGAAATTCAAAAGGTTATGATCATATATGCATTCATTACATGTATATCGCACATTACCATATGTTTAATGAAATCTATATAATGGTTCAGGAATGTATAGGTCAAGTTCTTGCTTGAGTTTTGATTGGTTGGACTTGTCATCTTATTTTTTATGTTTTTGGAAAGTTACAAACATTTATGGGCAGTGGTCCAGAAGCTAGCTTAGAAAAGTGGCTTAGATCTTGGAATCGCTAGCACATAATTGGAATTTTTGGGTCATAACCGCATGGAAGCAGGCCTATATGTATGGTTGTGACTTGATAATCACATTGATGCAATTTTTTGCTTGTATTTTGGTATTTTCCTTGTGAAAATGACTCAGTTTTAGGGTTTGATCAGCTGGAGTGGTTTACAGGCTCTTGTGTGGTCTCTAGTCCCCGAGGGATGTTTGTAAGATGCTGATGTGTTGACCCCACTTCCATAAATGGAACTAGGAGGTTAGGTCATGTCATAGTGACAATCATATCAATTTTACCTTGGCGAGCTTGTGAATTTGGCTAAATGTGGGGTAAGGCATTACACCCATCCTTTTTTGGCACAATGTTGATGCATGACCCACATAGTGATGTACTCAGTTGAATGAAAACATGTTCTAGTAGTTGTTTCAATTGTTTCTTCACCTCAATTTCTTCTGTAACATACTTGTCGTAGATCTTAATGTTTGGAAATGGGGAGTCAGAAAGAAGTTGTATCTCGTGCTCCACTTCCCTCTTGGGTGGTAGCCCTTTAGGATCTCATAACACATTCTTGTATTCCTATGAAAATTATTCCAATTGTTGTTTTTTTTTTTTCTTATTACACCATTCAAGGATGAATTTACTCTTAATAAATCTTCCATAGACTAATTTTTTCTTAAAAATAGTAAAACATACTTCTTGCTTGAACTGATCAATTTCTTGGCTTGGTTGACACTTACCAGTGGAATTTTAGACTTGTTGTTGTGTGCGTTGATGAAGAAGGATTTACCATCCTTGTACTAGTTTGATCTTCGCATGAATATTGCATCCTGCATGTACATATAGGGAGCTCGAAACACCACTCCACATACATTAATGAGAACTACATCTAGTTTCACTTCATCAATAAATCAACACTGATAAAAAATCTATTTTTGCACTATTTTTTTACCTTTATTTATGCATCCTTATTTACCCATGAGAGTGGATGTGGGATTGGATTATCATGAACTTCCAATCCCAATTATTTTACCAAATCTAATACAATGATACTTTCATGTGATCTTAAGTCGAATAGAGCATCAATGTTGGTCTTTTTAAGTTGTATATGGAAGACTCTTGTATTTTTGTTCTCTTCCTGTTGCTAATGGCTACTCAGATTCGCCTCCTTTTACATTGATGTACATATGATCTTATCATCCTTGTCTAATATGATTTCAACATATTTGATCGAATCAGTGGTGATGTGATTCTTCTTCTTATCATCTTTATTTTCATTCTTCGGGTTAACCTCTAGCTAACACTTTTTCATTGTATGACCACCAATGTTCACTAGTTGTTGGTATAATTGCATTGGTATGTTGTGGCTATCATATTTTTATCTTTTACCCCTTTCCACTTCTTATTCCCATCCTTAGAAGGGTCCTAGTGCTCCTTCTGCTTTGAACCACTTGATTTCTCTTTCTTCTAGGCTATGTTCTCTAGGTATTGTGCCTATCTAAAAGCCTCATTCAAAAGTATGTTCTTTAACTATTAGTATTTATAGTATTGGATGTATTATATGCATGAAAATTTGTGGAGAATATAGAATACATGATATTTCCAGAACCCAAAAATAATTTCGGGAAATTAAGCCTAGAAGTGACTTAATTAGATTATTAACTAGTTTTTTAATGTTTCCTAAGTCTAAACTTAGAAAAACTAGTTAATTAATCATTATTAATTAAGTCAAGGCAAAAATAGCCTCGAAAGTCATACATATCGATCCATAGATGATCCTAGCCATCAATTAGGTTTTAGTCTTGGCTGTTAGTGCTCCAACAGAGGATTATAAGAGGAGATCAATGTGTTGATGGAGAATACACTTGGTTAGCTCAATTTTCTTGGCAGATCGATTTCTAGAGTAGCATAAGTCAGTTGCTGGAGAGATATAGAGATCAAATAAGTGAGTGAGGGGTAGGGACAGTGATCCAAAGGAAGATTTCTAGATCCGGAGAGGCAACAAAAAGAGGGATGAGTTAACCTAGTGAGGCAATGTAGAGCTCTGTGCAATAGCTTCAGAGAGGGAAGTTTGATTTGCTAGAGAGAAAGTTGTTTTCAGATACAAAGACTGTGAAGAGGTTACAAAAGGTGAGAGCGATGAATTTCTCAATAGCAAAAGGCAGAACGACTTCAACAGAAAAAAATCATATTCTTGATGTCATAGTGACTACACAGTCCAACGCAAAGGGTGACATAGAGGCTTTAGGAGGTTGAGTTTTTTGTAAGAAATTTGTGTCGCGATCGCTTGTGGAGGAAGGGAAAATTCCATTTAATAATTTTTCCAAAATTTCTTGCTGTGGATTTTTAATTTCAGGTATCCAAACTGTACTGAGAATTTCATTGATACATAATAATAAAAACCCTCACTGTTGGACCCGTTTTCCCATTTTGGGTTTTTCTGGGGATTTTTTTCCAAAAAATATTGTTTATGTGTGTGTGATAACATTTCTCAACTTCCAACATTTTATTTTTCTTGATAATTTTATTTGTGAAGACTGCAATGTGTTTATTTCAATATTTTTCGTACCACATAAATTGTTAGATTTATTAATGATTAGGAGAAATAATACCATTTTTTGCAATAGGATTACAATGTTGGAATTTTCACATGGTATCAAAGCACAATTGATCAGTCAGAGAGCTTAGAGGTGAAACGAAGGAATTTTTCTGTTCAGTGTGGGCAACAGATCAAACTTCATAGGGGTAACATAGTCAGTTTGCCAGGAGACTGAGTTACTTATGGAGGTTCTATTTTTCTATGTGAGGGGAAGAAAAATTCAATCTTTCCAGATTGAGTGATTCTAGTGGTGGAGGGAGCAACTCATATTTTCCGTTGCGCAGATCTCTAGCTTGAAGCGGAGGGTTTTGCAAAAGGTTGCTAATGCAAAACCAACATTGGGGTGGAAGAAAGAAGAGCACGCACAAAGGTAAAATTTCTCTCAGGGAACTTCTGATCTCAATAAATTGTATATTTCCTTGCAGATTGGAAGTATATGTGAGAATATCTTCTCACTCGAGAAGGGAGTGTGAGTAGTGGAGAAGCAACCGAGAAAAAGGAAAGATGGATTTTTCGACACATTACTGAGATGTACACTGCTGGGCTTCGTGATCAGGATAGGTTGAATGGAGCTTCAAAATATGTCATTTGGAAGGCAAGGATGCCCTTCCTTCTAGATGAATATGGTCTGAAAGCCTATATTCTTGTAGTAGTGGCAGTTCCCTTCGATGTAGATCAACATAAATAATATAAGAAATATATGGTGCAGGAAAAGTGGTTGATCTTGGATGGAGTCTGGGATCATATTGTCTCACATATAGCTGCAAAATATAATTCCAAGCAAATGTGGGATGCTCTCACCATGCTATAGCAGGGTACTTCCAAGCAGGGAAAGATGTATCTAGAGGAAAATCTAAGCCTAATCTGGATGCAGAAAGGGGAAGATATAGACCCTTACCTCAGTAGGATTCATGAGGAACAAGATCATTTTTTAGCTATTGAGGTTGTGCCTCAAACATCAAAGCTAATGTGATTGGTCCTCAATAGTGTCTTAGAGGATTGGAAAGTATTTTTCCAAAGAACATTGGGAAGATATAGGCCATCATACTGGGATATAATGTGGGTTTATTTACAGAAGGAGGAATTGAGGTAAGAACTTCTAAGGATCTCCATCAATGGCAATAACAACAATGGATTGAAGGCAGTGAAGGAAGAGGAGAATCCAGCCCTTGCATATAAAGGTCCCAGTCAAGGACAAGGGTAGAAGAGGAGGAAGAAGAAGGACCTTTCAAAGGTCAAGTGATTTAGGTGTGGCAATTTTGGACACTGAAGTACCCAATTTCCTCTTAGGACGAAGGAAAAAGAGGAGAAGCAAGATATAACACAACTCATACCGAGATCAACAGGTTGTCCTCCAGGTTAGAGGAAGACTTCACCATGATTTCCCATATACCTTCATGGGTGAGGTGGGGTGGTTTGGATCATTACTTGGCTACAGGGGCCAAAAATATTCAGTAATAGGATGGATCAGTGGAAGTTGGTGCAATCATATGCCAGAGTGATAATTGTAGACTAGTAGCAGCCAAATGCTAGGAATCGTAGTGAAGATTTGGCAATAATGCAATTGACATAATGCAGATTCAACAGTAGCACAAAAGCTTAAGTAGACAATGAAAATGCTAGTAGTCATCATGACTGAGGTGATATATGCATCATATTGACCATAGTTGGTTCAATATTTTGGATGTTTTTCAGTTGCAGATGTTGCAGTAGAAAAAACAAGAAATTTGCAATTCAAATGAAGTTTTGGAAGCAATAAAATAGAGTCAAAAATAGCATAGATGCAATAGATATTATATTTTCATATTAATTGGTGGGCAAGAGAAGCCAAAAATCTCCAGCATGACAGGAGATGGTGCAGAAACAAGGTGTTTCTATGAGGTGTGCAACAATACTAGAACACATTCATCGCTAAGAGGGAGTGTTAGTTTTTTTTAGCATCCGATGTGTTCTAGCCACAAAATGTTTTAGAGAGGCTAAAATACATGAGATATCCAAAAACCAGAAATTGTTTCTGGAAATTCAGCCTAGAAGTGACTTAACTAGATTATTAACCAATTTTTTAATGTTTCCTAAGTCTAAACTTAGGAAAATTGGTTAAATAATCGGTATTAATTAATTCAAGACGATAATAGTGTAGAAACTTACACGTATCGATCTAGAGATGATCCTATAAATTAATTATGTTTTAATCTTAGATGTTGGTGCTCCAACACAATATTATAAGAGGAGATCGATGTGGTGATGGAGAATACACTTGGGGAGTTCGATTTTCTTGGCAGATCGATTTCAAGAGTAGCATCAATTAGTTTCCAGAGAGAGCCAGAGATTGAATCAGTGAGTGAGGTGCAAGGACAATGATCCGGATGAAGATTTCTAGATCCAGAGAGGCAGCAGCAAGAGTGTTGAGTTATCCTACTTAGACAACACAGAGCTTTGCGTAGTAGCTTCAGAGAGGGAAGTTTGATTTGATGGAGATAAAGTCATTCTCAGATCCAGAGGTCAGGTATAGGTTCCAGAAGGTTAGAGAGATGAATTTCTCAATAGCAGAAGCCATAACGACTTCATCAGAGATCAGTGAGAGTCTTGACGTCATAGTGACTACATAATCCATTGCAGAGGGTGGTGCAAAAGCTTCAGGAGATCAATTTTTTTGTGGAAAAGTTGTGCCAAGATTTCTTGTGGAGGAAGGGTAAATTCCCTTCAATAATTTTGCCCAAATTCCTTGCTGTAGATTTCCAGTTTCAAGCATCCAGATTGTACTCAGAATTTCACTATTGCATAATAATAAAAACCCTCACTGCTACACCGGTTTTACTAATTTGGGTTTTTCTGGGGACTTTTGTCCAAAAATAATTGTGTTAATTTTATGTATGTGTGCTAGCATTTCTAAGTTTATTTTTTGATAGAATTTAATTTTTGAAGGTTGTAGTGTGTTTATTTTGATATTTTTCATAGCAGATAAATTGTTAAATTAATTAAAAATTAGGAGAAATAGTACCAGTTGCTGCAATAGGATTCCAGTGTTGGAATTTTCACATGAAAAATCTCACTTACTTACATAGATGGTTATGTACACCCCCAAGATACTTGATGAATATATATAGGTTCTTTATTGATATAACCAACATTATTGCCATATTTTTGAACTCTATGGTGTACTCCTATAGACTATGTCCCTGCTTCTTCCTGAGGTAATGCCATTGGATCCACTAATCCTATACATACCCGATAGGGTAAAATTATGACTTTAGGAGTTTTTTGAAATGCTACCACTTAGTCACTAGAGGATCTCCCTCCAACCTCAAGGTCATCATGTGGATTTCCCACAAAGACATGGCATGTCCCTTTCATTTCAACCAATAAAATGAAATCCTATATTCTTCTCTACATGATGGACACTGAAATAAGATTCCAATTATTCCAACCGATGATTTAGCTTTAGAATGTCAATGTCACATTGGAATGACTTGATGTCAAATTTTAATTCCATTTTGAACAGAGACTATGAATGGTTCATGACACTTGAAATAGGATGATATTTTCTTGGTTCTTTCTTTGGCTCCTCTTTTTCTTCCCCTTCTCTAGATATCCCTTTTGATCAAACCTTTTTGTTACAATCTAAATATTCACAAAATATCCCAAACTTACTGGTTAGGGCCACCATAAGGAGGATCATATTATGGTTTATATCTGCAAATTGTGCTTTTAGTCATGACAAGATCTCCTCTATGGGGTCAAGAGGGTTATTTACAGTTTTAACAACCATGACTAGGGTTTTCTGACTTTTTTCTTAACCAATATGTATCCATTGAAAATACTCCCAATATACCAAAATAAAATTGTCTTTGATACCAATATGATCCATAAACTGTCTCATATATTACATTGGTCAAATTTTTACAACAAATCTGATAAAATATATTATAAAATCTGAAATCTACACTACGAGGGTTTATTTCTTATTATATTTTTGGCTCTATTCCTTATTTTTTATTTCATATGTATATAAATTATAATTATGCATAAAATATAGTACAAAAAAATAAAAACTCAAAAACCAAAATTGACACAATATATATCCTAGGAAACCCTCGTGGGAGAAAATCTAGCTGGAAGGTGAGACAATTCTAATCTCTTTCTCTAAATATAAAATGGATACAAGTACAAAGAATTAAGGCCTATGGATTGTGGGCTACTAAAGTGCACACATCCTCTCTATGTTTTCTTTACCTATCCTTCTTATCTACTTTGCTCGTTTATGTAACAAAATGCACTCGACAAGACTAGAACCCCTTTTCCTCCATGTGGCCCAATTATAAGGCAACTCGATAGCCTACTAGTGGTTAAGTTTGGCTCCTTCAACTCTTAACTAGAGTTACAATATTTAATATTCTTGAGACTAATTTACTATGATCATGTGACTAGCCCCTTTTCCATGAGTAATGAGGGGTGATGCAACATCCTCTCGAATTATGGTGGTCAAATCAAGATGGTCAACTTCTGAGTGACAAATTTGGAATACAAAGTCTGATTGAGGCGATTCTTATGCCATTGGAAAGCTATATTTTTTTTGAATAAGACAAAAATACATGGTGCTTGCGGTGGTAAAGTTTTACCCAAAAAATATCATTTGATCCCTCAAACTTCTCTAAGAAAGTTTCAAACCCCAAGTTGGAAAACCGGGTCCCCTTGGTAAAAATAGTTTTGTGAGATGATTCATCAAATTTTTCCACTCTAAAAGCATCAAGATGTATGCAAAAGTATATTAAAATCCAATTCAGATCAATTTATGTTATTATTATACTTTGGGTATTAGGCTATATGCTGCCTTTCACACATATATCTTATATTTGTATTATATGATGCATGCTTATTGTATGGAAAATTGGTTTAGTATAAAATTTCCATTAAAACAAAATAAAAAGTAAAGACATACTCATAGTTAAGTATAATTAAATTAGTCACAACATTGAGATGAAAAACATCAATGCACATATCTAGAAAATCCCAACACCATTTCCTCTATAAGAAACACTCTAAGGTTGTTATTTATATTTTTCAATTTAAGATGGAAATATTTTTAGAAGTGAATAACTGAAACATTGTAGTTATGTCATTTTTATATACTCAAATATATTGTGATTAAAACTTTCTTAAATATTAATTAAAAAAAATATTGTAAAAATTTTAAAATCGTTAATTTTAAATAACAATGTGAATAAAAAAATTATATAATTAAATCAAAACAAACTGGTTACAATTTATAATCCATTTTAGATGAGATGTATGATACAACATAAAATTAAAACATTAAAATGAAAAACAATATGTAATTTTAAATTGAAAATGTAAAAATTCATCATGGTAACGATGTTGTTTACCATTCTTTAATAAAAAATCATAATAAATATTTATTATAATACTATTTCTATAATTGAATTTAAAAAAAAATAATGTGCAATAAATTATATTTTATATTATTAATATCACACTAAGAATGATATTCATCATTAATTTTTATCATACCGGAACTTATATAATTATCTATAGGATTGTGTTTTTTTATATTTTAGTAGAATAGGAAGTAGCATAAGTTAAAAATTGGTAAATGAATTTGCTCAATTTTATTCTAAAATTTTAAACTAAATTTATTATATAAGTGTTAAAAAATAAGTTAAAATTAACATTAAAAAATTAACACAACTATATTAATAATTATAAAATTCATAATATATATATTTTTTAAAAATGAATAGCATATATTTTAATTAATTATTTTTAAATAATATAAAATATCATTATTTTTTGTTTTTTTTATTTATTAAAATTAAAATAATTTTATTTTTAATAAATACAAAATAAAAAAAATAATGATATTTTATATTATTTAAAAATAATTAATTAAAATATATGCTATTCATTTAAAAAAAAATTATATTATGAATTTTATAATTATTAATATAATTGTGTTAATTTAGTTTAGAAGAAAATAGAATAATGAGGATGATCTTAGATTTTATACTATATTTTATAAATGGATTTAAAAAAATAAAAATAAAATAAAGTGTAGAAATATATACATGAAAAAGTGTCATATCTAAAAATGATAAATACATGAGGATATGTCAAAATGCCAAAATATAAACATCCAAAATTAGGGAAATGTTGCCTATGTGTTGGTACATCATCATACTGATAATACTGATGAATGATCTCCTCCTGAATCACCCATTGATCCCTTGGCTAGTGCACAAACTTCTTGGAAAGTGAATCGAAAAGGTGATTCTTCTCCCTGTAAATATGATGAAAAGAAATAATATCAAACTATGTTTTTAGAATAAATACCTAATCCAAAAGATTTTGAAGTGTGTGCACGTGACAAATAGATTGCTGGTTGAACTAATCTATGTTTACCTCTAAGTCACCAAAAATCTGAATATGACTGCATCCTTTAGATAAATAAAAAGAGAGAAGGTGTCTGAGGCACCATAGTTCAGTGAAATTGTTAGCGCCCTTACCAAGGTCAATTTTTAATTTGAAAAAATGATCCTCATGTAGAAAAAGTTATGCACCACCACCACATCCAATTTGTTGTGCAGATCCATCAAAATATTCCCATTGAAAAGATTTTTCAATAACTTCAAGAGTAATGAGTCTGAGTGGAGGGTGTGTATCCTCATCTAGGATCATGTGATACAATGTGATGATATCTGAAAATATGATGGTCCAATTAGGGGCTTTCTCTTGGAAGATAAGTTTGTTCATAGCAATCCAGGTGCCCCAATGGACAAGTAAAGGGCGATTGTGAAGCTTGATGGGTTTTGCGCAATTCCACCAAGAGTCCCAAGCATATGAAGCATGTGAGACAACTGGGTTATTCTAGGATAATATGAGGTTGAGGCTACTAATCAGAAGAGTTTAGAGGGCTGAGGATGTAGGACATTGGAGAAACAGGTGATAAACATTCTCAACATCACTTTTGCAAAGAGAAAAACAAGAGGGACTGTTGAAGGAGTGCTTCTGTAGATTGACTCGAGAAGGGATCTTGCAGTAAGAATGCACTGCATGAATAATATTTCCTGAGGAAGACATTTCAATTTCCATAAGGGATGCCACCACCAAATATTCGCGAGAGGTTGATGATCAGTAAAAATAATAGGGTAGCCATCCTTTGGTGAATACTGACCATGTTTAGAATATGCCCAGGTGAGTTCATCATCTCTTTTTGAAATCCTAACATGAGCCTCGGCTAATGCATCCTTATAAGTTGTCCATTCCAGATACCAAGGAGGATGGATGTGTAGATCAAAAGAAGATCTCCAAGCTTGTGAGAAAATAGTGAAATAAAAACTTCTTCTTACTCAAAGTGCATATTGAAACATTTTATTTGTAACTTACATTTAATTTTTTGGATATAAATATTTTTAAATTTTATATATAACTCCATATTAAAAATTAAATAAATTATGTAGCTCATCACATTGTGAGTAAAAATATAAGAATATTTTTAATTTAAATTACTCTATTTTTCCCTATATAAAGTTTATATAAAATTACTATTTAATATGGATATAAAATAGAAAGACAAAATTAATTATTATTATTATTATTTTATTATATTCAATTACCATATTTCTATGAATAAAAGTTGAAGTAAAATTAAAGTATCTTATTTACCGTGGACATTAAATATTTTATTTTGTTATTACTATTTAATTCTTCAATTTATGTTGGACATTGAATATTCTTTTTTGTTATTACTACTTTTTAATTTGTTAATATAAATATTATTTTATTATTTTAAAATAGAATGTTATCAAATAACATCTTCCATACTAAATTGTAAAATTAAAAATAATTTTAATATGATTAATTATTAATTAAACTCTTCCAAAAAAAATTCTAAAAAATACAATTTTATAATTCTTAAAAAATAATAAAATAATATTTTATTTCAAAAAATAAATATAATATAACCACCAGATCCAAGGTGAAGGGTAAAGCTTCCTCCAAGTGAATCTGAAGTATTATTCAATTTTATGGAAGAGTTGCTTTTCTATAAACTTTGGACATGCATCTGGAAATCAAAGCCTGGTTCGAGAAAGTTTAAATCAGCCAGAGGCACTTCGTGAGTGGTAATATAAACATATCCATAATTAAACTGGTTCAAGATGATATTGCATCATATATAATAAAAATAAAAAAATGTATCTTTTTTCTTTTTTCTTCGTTTTTTTCCAGAGAAAAAACAGCTGGTTTATATTTTGTACCAGCACAGTAAAACAGTTTTCATACTTTATAACCATAATTCACAGATACATCATTAACCAGAGTTTTGTTCCATATAGATATGATTATCCTATATATTTTCATCTTAGAGCTAACATATTTTTTCTGTCACAGTGATGCTTAGAAGCCAAAAAAGTGAAAAAGGTGAAAATGCTTTCCAGCTCTATTTCCAAGAGCCTTTCGCCAGCGCAAGTTCATCTAATACCATAAACCCTTCTATCCGGACAATGGGAAACAAATAAGCCATGTTCACCACGAAATGAAGCGCAGAAATCCTGTTACCGGCTATGACAAATACATTCATAATAAAAAAGGGCACCCAATGCATTGTTTCTATGTTTTGCGTGCTGGAGATAATCAACATTGCATATGCCTAAGAATTGACTCCTGTAGGGCCTTTTAGTCATTATCGTCAAAAGCCAAAAACAACAGTAACCTTGAGCCGAGAGAGGCAAAAAGAGCCATCCTCTACTCCTTAACCTGCAAAATTGAAAAAAAAAGTTAGAAAAATATTACTGTGCCGCTTGCACCTTCTCCATTGGCATCGGACAGAACATAATGCATCTCCCCATATCGACTAGATATACCCAACTTTGATAGTTAGTCAGCCTTGGAATTTTCGTCTCTGTAGATGTGGGTAAAATTAATGGTGGAGAACTTTGATCGCATCTCTTTTATCCTTTCCATCCAATCCTGTAATCCTGTAGCTGATTAGGATTCAATATGGTGCCTTTGTTGAGATGATCAATTAAGACCTGCAAATACCCATATACAGATATAGAGTCAATGTAAAGGTAATGAGAAAACCATAACAGTCCCCAAAGAGCTATTGATTCCGCCCTCATATTTGTACCATTTCCTCCCGCCCAATGAATTTTATAATGACACGTAGGGGAGAGCATCAGGCATGATCTGCATCCACACTTGGAGTTTTGTGACGTCCCGTTAAACCCTGCAGGATAGAGTATCGGATGTGGACGAGTTCTCATAGATAGGTCCCATGCAGATTTCTTCTTAAACTTCGATTCCCCCAGAGTTGTAGAATCTGATGACTGACCAAGAGAGGATGACTTGGTTTCCCATCAAGAAACTATCTATTTTTGCTTATCCAGATAAACAAATGATATGTTATGGCCATTATCCGAAATGATTTTTCTTGTCTCTCCCACCATTAATAGCAGTTTTGGGCACTTTGAAAGATTGGTGCTGAAAGTTTTAACTGCTTACTGACCATGTGCACTACTTCCATAGCAAATTTACATTCATAGAATATATTATAGTTGTTTTCGCTAGCGTTCATATAATGTCGACAACACCCGGGCCCTATCATACCTCTCTTTTGCAAATTATTCCAAGTGAGGTTTTGTATATTTCCATACCAACCAGAATAAAATAATCATCTTGGATTGCACTTTTAGTTTCCATATGCTCTGAAACCAACATACCTATTGCATCCCCAATTTCTTCTTCATCATTGTGAGGTATGTTTCATGTATCACAAGTTGGCCTTTTTTTAATGTGCCACCCAAGTCAGCTCCGTCCCCTCTACCATTTTTTATCAAGCCCATGCCTCTTAAGTATTCACAGTAAGAAAACCATTCACCCCTGAGAAAATCTGGAATCACAAAAAAACTTGCAGACTTCCATATAGGTAAATTATCCTGCCAATAAAAAAACTAACATAAATAGAATAACCCTTTTTGGTGTAGGAAGTGAATAAGCTCTATACTAATTTTTTTGTTTACCAGTTTATCACTAAGGCCCAAATCCCCAATTAAGATCCGTCCACCATTACCAAAAATCCACCTCAGATTTTCCATGAAGAGTGGCCATATTTTAGTAAATCCTGTCCAGATAGGAGATCCCTTGCACCTCTGCATATGCTCCTCGATGAATAAAACCTCCAGTGACATATTTTTTAAGTATTTGTACTCCATAATCTCCTTCCACACCCCAAGTGTATGGAGACACCTCCAAAGTGACTTCATCAAAAGGGTATGACTAAATGAAATAAAATCTAGGACCCCCCACCCCCCAAAATCTTTGGGCCTTGTAATCAAATCCCATTTTTCCAAATGAAAAGAACCCTTACCCAATCCACCATTCCAGATGAAATCCGCCATGATGTTATGAATTTGTTTAATAAACTTCAACGACATGTAATACAGATGTGCCCTGTACACTGTGAGTTGTTGTAAAACAGTGTGAATGAGGACGAGTCTTCCACCTCTTGTCAGCCATTTGCTTGACAAAACCAGAATCCTTTTCTTATAACGCTGCAAAATCTAATTCCAATCCAACGCCAAATATTTGGAGGCTTTCAGGTGAAAGCCAAGGTATGTGATACCAGAATAAAAGTGTGATAACTTGATTTCGAAGGGGTTTCCAATGAACTCCAACATTTCAACAGAGCCTTCTAGATGGTAGATGCAAGATTTACCATTATTGGCTTCCAGACCCGATGCTTCACAAAACAACTTGAAAATTAAATGTAAGACCAGCCAATTTTTTTATTATCAAAAGCCCAAATATAAGGACATTGTCCACAAAGAAATTGTGTGATATATCACTCGTTCTTGATAGTCGGATGCCCTTGAAATCACCCCGATCCACTGCATTTTTTATATTGAGACTCAATGTATCCATAACAGGAATGAATAGAATCAGGGAAAGGGCACATCCTTGCCGAAGGCCTCTCCCAGGATGGAAAAAATCAGAGCCTGAGCCATTTATTAAAACATTCAGAGAGGAAGACTCAACACAGCCCATGATCCACTCGATCGGTCCACTGGTCAAACCAATTTTATGTAACATAAGTCTAAGAAAAACCCAATCAATTCTATCATAGGCTTTACTCAGGTCGAGTTTCATCACCCCAGCTTCCAAATTCTTAAATTTAATAGAGTGCATAACCTCCTATGTAATTGCAACCGCATCGTGTATGCTCATGCCCGGTAAAAAGCCTGATTGTTCATGGGATATATGATGGGCAAGAGTGGCTTTCATTCTTTCTGTAATAATCTTTGAGACAATATTTTACAAAGTGTTGCAAAGAGAAATAGGCAGGAAATCATCGAATGATCTTGACGTTTTCTTCTTTGGGATTAAGGCCAAGAAAGTGGAGTTAATGTCGCTTGAGAATTTTCCCGAAGAATGAACAACCTCCACCATTTATGTCATATCATTGAGGAAAATGCTCGAGAAATGGATGAAGAAGTTCGGGGTCCAGCCGTCCAGCCCCAGACTCTTATCTGTAGGGAAAGATTTTTAACACCTGCTCTACTTCCCCTCTTGTCACCGGAAGTTGTAAACTGTCATTTTCTTCATCTCTGAACATTATCGGGAAGTATTCTAATGCTTTAACTTGAGATATTAATGCATTAACCCCCCTATCTTTAAAAAGACCTTTAAAATAAGTCACAACTTCCAATTGGATCTCTCTTGCTAAATAAAAAGTTTTACCATTAGCCTCAATCTGCCATATTGAATTAATTTTTTTCCTGCCATTAGCATATTTTTGGAAATAGTTGGTATTGTTGTCCCTCGACTTAAGCCAAATAGCCTAGATTTTAAGGCGCCATAGCTATTCTTGGAATAGAAGAATTCTTCTCCTCTCCAGTTCAATAGTTTTTAGGTGAGACCAGAGATGAGGGGATGAGTCGCCTTCCTCAATTTTAACAAGTATCAGTGAAACCTCAGCAGCTAAACTCTTTAGATATGTTATCATTTTTTCTTTTCGGGCGTTTTCCCATATTATTACTTTGAACTTTAATTGTCACAAAAAAACAGTTAATATGTCCATCACCGAAATACCATCATCCCTATGTGCATCTTTGAAGTGATTTCTAACTAGCAAGTTAAAGGAATTGTCATCAAGCCAAGACTGATTGAACTTAAAAGGAAAACCCCCTTTGAAATTCACGAAATTCCATATGATCGAAATCGAGCAATGGTCCAAAATCATAACATCCTCCGCTCGAACCCTAAGACTCTCCATCATCGAGAGAAAAGAAGGATGAATTAATACTCTATCTAGAAACTTACCAATGAACTCATCCCCTGAGCACCCATCAAACCACGTAAGCCCTTCTCTCTCCAGAGACAAATCCACCAAACTTGAACGATAAAATAAAGAGCTCATAAAATTAGTCAATGGGTCTCGTCGACCTCGCACACCCCAACTCTCTCCCTCCCGGAGGGTACAGTTAAAGTCTCCTGTCATAATGGAGTAATTGAGAAGTAAGAAGCCACAAGCCTCCATCCTTTTCCAAAATACAAGATGCTCACGATAGGGAGCATAGAGGTTTATAAGATAAATCCTACAACTGATACCCCTGAAAAAAACTCGATAGAATTATGCCACCAAAGAAACCAAAATCTTTAAAAGAAGCCATCTGAGGATCCCACAAGACAGCTAGGGCTCCTAATCGACCCTCTGTATCTATGGCAACCAAATTCAAATCTGGATACAAGGAGCGATAAAGGGAGCAATTTATATCAGTTGTGGACATTGTTTCTTATAGAAAAATAAATCTAGGATTTAAAGAAAGAAAAAAACTACGCAGAGAGACCATCTTGTCACCACCCCCTATACCCCTGATATTCATAGAGCACAAGATAATGGAGAAACTGTAGAGGAAGGGGCCAATTCTCTAAGGACCTGGTCGAGTGCAAGGGTTACTGGGACATCACAGAAGTTGCCAGGAGGGAGGGAAGAGTTAAGTGTCGAAGCATTCTTTCGTTTGCCTCGAGGCTGGCCTTTCCCTTTCCCTTTTTGGATGGTAAAATTAGAAGTAGAATATGGGCATAAGGAGATGACTGGGGAAGGAGGACGGCCAGTATCAATTGAAAATGACACCAATTGGGCATCTGGGTTCAAGAGGATAAATTCCAAATTACTACCTATCGAGTTATGGGGTGACATCATTTCAACCCCATCCAAAACCGCATGCCCTATAGAGGGAGGAAATTCTGGCTCAGATCTTTCCAAAGTAGGAGTATCGAGGTCACAAAACAGAGGAGGGTTAGTCAGGGAGGCAACCCGAGGGGGAGTGTCCAGTCGAGTGCCCACAGGTATGAGGATAGGGATTCGACCCACCCACTAATATGGGTCAACAACATATGACAAAGGAGCAGAAAATAAAGGTTCAGCTGAGTCAATTAAATAGGTCATCTGGTCCTCTTCAATAACCTTGTCATCCATAATTAAATTACGTTCAGGTTCAGAAAAGATGTCAAAATCCTTAGATATAGGGTTAATGACCGACTTACCTGGAGCATTTGAAGATAACTGAGGAGTGGATTTATACAGGTGAGAAACCCGCAGTGCCTGGTCCTTGGAAATCTCAGAAGCCAGATGAGGCTTATAATGCTCCTGAAACCACTACAGTTGCACATTAGGTGGCCAGTTGCATGGTAGATGTGGCAACGAAGTGGAGTTTGCCAATAATCAAGAGCCTGCATGTGCACAATCCCTTCCCACTCCAGGTCAACCTCTACCAAAAACCCCCCAGAAAATGACACTTCCACAAGAACCCACACAACTCTTTTATCAAAGTCTCTCTTGCATTTAGGTTCGGTGAATCAACATGTCCCTATACTATCATGTCCCGATAGAGTGTTAACAGAATATAAATCTAACGGGAGACCCGACATCTTAACCCAGACAAGATGATGGCGCGGGGCGTTTAGAGTAGGATGAAAGCCTATGTGCCAACAATGAAGAGCTAAAATTCATCGGCGACTAACCTAGGTTCTCCTGAAGATTTCCCCGACATCTTTAGCTTTCATGAAGTGAAAGCTATACTAGATTCCCAACAACTTTCTCACCATCGGATGATAACCGATGATTTTGTTCCACACCTCCAAGACCCAAGGCATAAATTCGACCTTGCATAATTTTTTGAAATTACATCTTCCCACCAGATCCCTGTCCAGTAGGCTCTTCGCCCATTCCCATATGATGTCCCTCCAAAAACTTAAGAGCCTACATCACGGTCGCTGCTTAAAAAGCTTATCTGAACGATTTTGTTTCGTTTTCGACATAGAACCACCAGTGGTACCAAGTGTGCAACCATGCAGGTCCCTTTGGGCATTACACAGGAGGGAGGAAGATTGAGTAGAGTTCAATCCAGCTGGGCTTGCCTGTTTTCCCTTCAAGCCAACACTCAGTTTCGCCACCTCTAGTTCATGCAAAAATGCATCATCCATGCCACCCGCCTTGAGATCCGCCAGAAGGCTTGTCAGCTCATCCATCTAATAAAACATTAAATGTATCTATGGTACTATAATTGTGAGAAATAATTTGTTAAAACTACAGTAATATCCATAAATAAATTGGTTCAATATGATACACATCGTATATAATAAAAATACAAATCTTATGTGTGGTACTATAATTGTGAGAAAGAGTTTGTTAAAATTACAGGTTTTATTTACTATTATTTCAGTGTTTTTTCAAGTAACTGAATAAAAAATAAGTTATTAAAAAAACACACATATCCAAAATTTATTTCAATAAATTCCAAATCTTAAAATAATTAAGAAAAGCGAACATTTTATCAATTAGGGAAGTTATAAAAAAAGCACATGTCTACATTTGGATGCGCAGTAGGGTTACAATCACAAAGTGTGGGGGCAAAAAAGAAGAAACAGAATAGAGAATAATGTACAGGAATCGACCATCTAATAGAGAATAAGGTACAAGAATCGACCATCTTAAAGACGGATGACAGACACCTTCACCAATCAGATTTATGATGGTATATTTAGGTGATAAATTAATAGTTTGAGTAGGTTTAATAGTTAAGAGCATGTTTTTCTTCTTAAAATGTCACAGATTTAAAACTAGAGGGGCGTAGAGTATGTATGCCTTTGTAAACTTAGCTCCTCAGAGGTGAGTCTCTTGTCCCACAAAAAAGGAGTCTCATACACCAATTTGATGCAGTGACCTTAAAATTAGATAATAATATTAATTTTCTCAATCTTTATAAGTTAGTACAACTATGTTATATATCTGTGTGTGTGTGTGTGTGTGTGTGTGTGTGTGTGTGTGTGTTTGAATAAACAAAAAAAAGAGGTGACATAAGAGGGAGGTTAGAAAGATTAAGTATAAAAGTATATAAAAAAATACTTTTCAGGATTTTTTTGATGGGGCTAGCTAGTAGAGAAGATATTGTTGCCATTTATTTATTATTTTGAAATCAGGTTGCTACTATTATTTTTGGTGGGAGGAAGGACAAGGCACAAATAACAGGTTGAAATTATCTAACTTTGGAGCATTTTTCGCTTTGCCAAATGGCTTACATTGGAGCAACTACAAATCCATGAAAAAGCTAAGAGAATTATTGATTGGGTACACTTTTCAACCCCTATTTTATCCAACTGCCCCATAAGGACTTTGGTAAGTACTTTTGAGAGCATTTTCAGATCCACTTTCAAAAAAGTATCAACAACTAGTTTTTAGATTATGTACATGATACTCTTACGAATGATCGAACCATAAACTTCTCATAAGGCATAACAATATTCCCTAGATTTACTTGCTTTCTGGTTGAACACTGTTGAACTAGAAGTTACATAACACAAAGAATGATGGGTCTAGAGTAGCATATATGCTATCATATTATGGAGGAAAGTGCATATAGAATAGAATTTTTATAATGATATTTATTAAAAATTATAAAGTTTCCCTATGGCCATGTGCTTGCCTTCTGTTTACCAGCTATCTAATCACTTTCCATGTCCCCAATCATTGCATTTGCTTTGAAATGGAAAGGAAACAAAGATAAATCTCCCATGTAATTTTATGGAGTATTTCCCTAAGTTAAAAGTCTAATAATAATGTTTTAAATATCCTCTTAACAGAGATCATCGACGTTCGTACGAGTCAATTTGGTTCTTAGAACTCACATGTGAATAATCAAAGTTTAATATTCAAGAATCACCTCACCAAATCAAAGGAAATGTTTTCAGAGAAAATAAGTGAGGATTATATATATGCCATATAGTGGTTGTGCAATTGCATTCATTTTAAGAGTCAAATTAGTGTTGCTAATCTCTTTTGTATTTTATTTTAGGTTATTGTTATACATCACAATAAAAATAAATACAAACATAAGTATATAAATAAACAATAAATATCAACATAATTATATTAGCACAACCATACTTATGAGTGTGGTTGATATAGGCGGATAGGTGTATATAAAACACATGTACAACCACATTTATCAATGTGACTGATATAAGCCGATAGGATTATAACAACCACATTAATAATTATTAGGTGTATCTTGGTATTTAAAAACAAATTGTATATGATTCTTACTATATATGTACCAAATGGATTAGGACGATAAACACAAGGGATTAATATTATGAATCATTTAGATTGATATTATAAACCCAAGGATTTAATATTGAAAACATAAAGGATTAATATTAAAAAACTCTTGGGATTAATATTATAAACCGAGTGGATTATTAATATTATAAAATCAAGAGATTATTACTGTTATAAACTCAAGTGACTAATTGTTCACTAAGGCTTTGATCTTTTTCCTAGGGAAAATTGTGCAAAATAATTAAAAATTTTCTCCTAAAGTGAATTTATAGGTTGTAAAGTCAAATCTAATTTAAAAGTGACTTTAAGTGATAAAGTTACTAAGTCTAATTTTAAAGTGACTTTAATAAATTCAATGTCAAATTAGAATGTGAAAAGTGACTTCGGAAATAAATGACTAAGAGAGTCTTTATTAAAGTGGGGTGAATTAAAAAATAGAAAGTGAGATTTAAATGCACATTTAATCTCAGCCCTAGATCTAAAGCTATCTCAGCCATTGGATTTAGGGATTCCCCAAAAGTCACTTAGGGTTAGGTTAAAGGAGGAATAGAGGAAAAAAATCATTCAGTCTTTCATGAGTAGATTGAGAGGAGGAGGAGCAGAGAGCTGGAGAAATTTAGGGGTTTGAGAAAGTGAAGGAAATGAGAAATTCAACAAATCCGTGCAACAGAGAGAGGTTGCACGCATTCTGAGGCAACAATCTGTACACCATTAATTAGCATGCATTTCGAGGCATATTTACATATAGTAGCTTGAGGAATGAATTTCGAGGAGAGGGATAACAAAAAAATAAAGGAGAAGGTACATCAAGCGAAAGGCATGATTTTCGAGAAAGCAAGCATGGCTTTTGAGGAGGAGGCACTGCTATAATTTTCCGTACAACTAAGTACTGGGCACAAGTTTCTAGGTTGTTCACTGCTGTAATAAATTTCTTTTTTGACTGTTTTGTAGATTTAGCACATTTTTCGAGGTGGAGGCAAGCACAGAAAACGAGATAAGTCTGTACATTGTTTGCTGGATTTTTTCTTGTATATTTCACTTCTTTGTAAAAGCATTTTTACTGAAATAAAGAAGAGCTTTCGAACTAGTTTTCCCCAAGAGTTGTGAGGGGTTTTACTAGGGTCATGTTGATCAAAAATCAGTGTGTCATTTTCTGTGTGTGTGGCTGAAAATATTTCTATGTTTTTATTTATGCAATTTCCAGCACTTGAAATTTCCAAAATTTATGTTTTCAGAAAATATTTATTTTTCCAGCTTGTTGAATGTATGGTTATGGGAATGGGCATTTAAATTTATGGGATAAATAAGGAGAAACTAAAAACCGAAGTGGGTCACAAAATATCTACATGGTATCAGAGCTAGTTTGCTGAAAACTGGAGTTTGGGATACTAAAGAGAAAAATTACATTAAGTTGATTTTACACACAGAAAATTGAACATTTACCACAGTAGTGAAATTTCCAGTTTAATAGGACAACAAGCATGTCTTTGGGATTGAGGGTGGAGGATAGGTTGGATGGGCATAAAAACTATAGTACGTGGAAGGGAAGAATGCAGAGCATCTTTGAGGAGGCAGAAGTCTGGGGTATAATGGTGAATACCCAGAAACAACCTGTGAATGTGCCTATTGATGTTGTTCAGTTGGCATACTTTAACAAGAAGAATAAAAATGGTAAGAGACTGATTCTGGATGGTATTAAAGACCATTGCATTCCTCATGTGAGAGGAAAAATACTTGCTCATGAGATGTGGATAGCCTTGACCAATCTCTTCTAGAGTACCAATGAGAACAGGAAAGTGGTCCTAAGGGAGAAGCTGAAGGCCATTAAGATGGAAAAGACTGATAGTGCTACTGGATACCTCACAAATATCACTAATGCGAGAGATGAGTTGTCAGCGGTTGGAGAGGTTATTCCACCCACTAAGTTGGTGTGTATTGCAGTGGACGTCCTTCCCAATACATGGATAAACTTTGTTGATGGGATTGTTGCACGGGGGACCCTTCCCGCTGAGGAGAGGTTGTGCGATGATTTCATACAAAATGAAATCAAAAGGAACCAACTTGGGGCAGCCAAACTAGTTAAGGAGGAAGAGGATGTAGCATTGTTATTAGGAGGCAAGAAAGACAAGGGAAAGAAGAAATCTTCCACAAGTGGTGGTGGGGACAAAGGCAAAGTTAAAGGGAAGTAGCAAGTGAACGAGGAGAGGGACTATCCCAAGGTGAAGTGTTGGAATTTTCAAAGTATGGGACACTATGCAATTGTGTGTCTGGAGAAGAAGAAGAAGGGGAAGAACAAGACCATGGCAGCATTAGCAGAGATAGAGGAATTTTCAGAGAGCTTTGACTGGGAGTTCGGTTTCATTGCTTGTGTGTCCACTAGTGCAGGATCACCTGCCACGGAGGTTGAGAGGGAGTGTGCATTTCCCTCCACTAGCAGAGCATCTTCAGGTATCTGGTATGTTGACAGTGGGGCTTCACATCATATGACAGGAGTCCGTGAGTAATTCTTAGAGCTTTCATAGAGTGGCACTGATATAGAGGTAGTACTCAAGGACAACAACATTGTTAGAGCAGTTAGTGTGGGGACGTTGACATTTGATAGGGAACCCAAACCTTCCTTGAAAGTGTCTGATTTTCTATATGTGCCAGGGATGAGGAAGAACCTTATATCCGTCTCATCATTGGAGGACTGAGGGTATGAGGTATTTTTTAGGAGAGGATAGGTGCTTATATATCCCAGGGGTGCTCCAGCTGATTCAACTAGAGTGATTGGTGTATGCCATGGAAAGGTGTACAAGTTTGTGTTTCAGCCCTTTTTGGCATTGAGCAGTAGTACCAACAATGGAGCTAGCAGTTCAGAGCTATGTGAGATTTGGCACCACAGGATGGGGCACATGTATCATGGCGCCTTGAGGAAATTTCAGGAGATCACTACAGGTGTACTAGATTTCAGTTCTGATCACATTAATACATGCAGAGGATATGCTATGGGGAGGTTTGGAAAATCCCCTTTTCCCAACAGTGACAATAGATCGACTAGGATACTTGATTTGATTCATACCGATGTGAGTGGTCGGATGTCTTATGTTTCCTTAAGTGGATATGAGTACTATGTTTTATTCATTAATGATCACTCTAGGACGACATGGATTTATTTCTTGAAGACCAAGAGTGAGGTCTTCAAGCGGTTTCAGGAGTTCAGAGCTCTTGTGGAGACTCATATAGGTCGAGAGATCAAGTCCCTTAGGTCAGACAATGGAGGGGAGTACACCCTTGGTGATTTTGTTGATTATTGTGTGGAGGCAGACATTAGGAGGGAGTTGATAGTTTCTTACAACCCCCGGAAGAATGGGGTTGCGGAGAGGAATAACAGATCCATCGTTGGGGCTACCAAAGCCATGCTACATGATCAGGGGTTACCATTTTTTTTGTGGGAAGAGGCCTGCAACACTGTTGTGTATTTGCAGATCATGAGTCCACATCGTGCCTTGGGGCATGTGACTCCGGAGGAGGCTTTTTCTGGGAAGAAGCCTAATGTTGGTCACTTCCGTATCTTTGGGTGTATTGCATACTCCTACATATCCAAGGAGAGAAGGACCAAGCTAGAGCCCACCGCAGATAAGGGTATCTTTATGGGCTATATTGAGACCTAGAAAGCCTTTCATATTTATATTCCTACACAGAGGAGATTTGTTGTCAGGTGGGATGTCAAGTTCGAGGAGGACAGGGCTTTCAGGAGGTCACAGGAGTTAGAGTATCTGGATCACCTAGACCCCGAGGAGTAGATGAGTCAGTCACAGGGATCTTGTGAGCAGGGATCAAAAGGTACATCGATTACGGTGTGAGGCCCATCAGTGAGCAGTGGCTCATTGAATCAGAGGGCTGGTGCTTTGGGCAACATGTAGAGCAGTTTGCAGAGCATTTAACTAGGTACTCAAGTGATGGACAGTTCACACGGTACTTCACCATCTACATGTACAGGTTCAGGCATGAGGATAAGAGGGAATATACCTGGGGCAACTTCCTTGGTAAGAGGGAGTGTTAAAATTTTGGTACTAGAGGACAAGTGGTTCCCTAAGGCTTTGATCTTTGGCCTAGGGAAAAGTGTCCAAAAGAATTTAAATTTTTCTTCGAAAGTGACTTTATAAGTTGTAATGTCAAATATAATTTAAAAGTGACCTTAAATGATAAAGTTAATATGTCTAATTTTAAAGTGACTTTAATAAAGTGAATGTGAAATTAGAAAGTGAAAAGTGACTTTGGAAATAAATGACTAAGAGGGTCTTTATTAAAATGGGGTGAATTAAAAAATAGAAAGTGAGATTTAACTGCACATTTAATCTCAGCCCTAGATCTAAAGCTATCTCAGCCATTGGATTTATGGATTCCCAAAAAGTCACTTAGGGTTAGGTTAAAGGAGGAAAAAAGGAAGAATATCATGCAGTATTTCATGAGTAGATTGAGAGGAGGAGAAGAGAGTTGGAGAATTTTCTAGGTTTGAGAAAGTGAAGGAGAGGAGCAGTTTAGAGAATTCGTACAGTAGAGAGAGGCTGCATGCATTTCAAGGTAACAGTCCGTACAACATTAATTATGACACAATTCGAGCCATATTTTCATATAACAGCTTGAGGCATGAATTTCAAGGAGAGGGACAACATAGAAATCAAGGAGAAGGTACAAAAAACTTAAGGCACAATTTCTGAGATTTCTAGGCACGATTTTCGAGACAACAAGGACATTTTCGAGGAGGAGGCACTGTTGTACTTTTATGACAATCCGTACAGTCCATACAACTGTACAACTAAGTATTGGGCATGAGTTTCAAGGCTATTCACTGCTGTAATAAATTTTTGTTTTGACTGTTTTGGTGATTTGGCACATTTTCGAAGGTGGAGGCAAGCACAGAAAAAGAGACAAGTTTGTAGATTGTTTGCTGGAATTTTTCCTGTATATTCACTTCTCTGTAAAAGAATTTTTCTAGAAACAAAGAAGAGCTTTCAAACTGGTTTTCGCCAAGAGTTGTAGGGGGTTTTTCCAGGGTCATGTCGACCAAAAATCAACGTCTCATTTTCTATTCATGTGGCTGAAAATATTTCTGTGTTTTTATTTCTACAATTTCCAGCGCTTTGAAATTTCCATAAGTTGTGTTTTCAGAAAACATTTATTTTTCCAACTTGTTGAGTGTATGGTTATGGGAATGGGCATTTAATTTTATGGGAGAAATAAGGAGAAACTGAAAACCGGAGTGGGTCATAAAATTTCTACAATTGATCAAACCAAGGGATTAATAAACCTAAGAGAATATTAATATTATAACATCACAATAATAATTATTAGATTGATTATCACATTGACACAATGTTTGTCACAATGCAATGCTGGTCAAATTTCTAGAAAAATGTGGCATTAGACCATGGTTGACCATCATTGACCATGGTTGAAGACGACTCCAAATGATTTACCATCATTGACAAAAATTGAGCATGGTTGATTTTCATATTAAGAGAATTTTTTCTATGAATATGAACCCTTAGATTAATAAACCCAAGGGATTTATATTAGAAACCAAAGGGGTTAGTACTAAAACCGTAAATTATTATAAACCTAAGGGATTAATATTATAAACGCAAGGTATATAAACCCTAAAATAAACATGTTTAAGTGTTGTTTACCATGGTTTATTTTCATATTGAGGTAATATTTTTTACAATGCGACATTGGACCATGGTTGACCATGGTTTATTTTCATATTGAGACAATATTTTCGATAATGTGACATTGTACCATGGTTGAACATGATTGACCATGGCTGAAAACTGTTGGCAATGACTTACCATTGTTGATTATGGGTTAGGATGGTTGAAAGTGGTTGATTTACATATGGAGACAATATTTTTCATAGTGTGACGTTAGAAAATCACTAACCATTGTTGACCATGATTATAAGCCCAACAAATTGATATTAACCCGAAGGATTAATATTATAAACCATGTGAGTAATATTATACCCTAGGTATATGGACCCTTAGATTAATAAACACAAGAGAATGATATTATAAGCCCAATGAAATAATAAACCGACGGGGTTAATACGAAAATCCCAAGTGATTATAAACCCAAGGGAATATTATTAAACCCAACATATTCATATTATAAATACAACACAAATAAACCCTATGGTAAATATTGGAAACCCTAAAATAAACATGGTAACTATGGTTTACCAAGGTTGTATTCATATTCAAAAAATATTTTTCATAATGTGACGTTGGACCATGGCTAACCATGGTCAATTTTCATATTGAGACAATTTTTGTCACAATGCGAAATTGGACATGGTTAATCACATTTACCAATAGAAAAAAACCCTTTTATTAATAAGCCCAAGTGATTGATATTATGAACCCAAGGGAATCATAAACCTAAGGCATTAATTCTAAAACCTTAATATTTTATAAATCGATGGGAATAATATTAGACCCTAGGGATTAATATTATAAACCTAAGGTATATAAAAACTAAAATAAAATTTGTAAACCCTAAAATAAAAATGCTTGACTAAAATAAATATGGTTAACTATGGTTGACTTTAGTTAACCATTGTTTACTATGGTTGACTTTAGTTAACCCTGGTTTACTATGGTTGACTTTAGTTAACCATGGTTTACTATGGTTTACTATGGTTGGGAGTAATATTAAAACCAATGGATGAATATTATCAACCTAATTTAGTTAATTAAATGCATGAGATTTATATTAAACCCCAAGAATAATATTATGAACCCTATGAATAATGTTATGCCCGAGGAATATGAGCCCTTAGATTAATAAACCCAAGGGATTGATATGATAAAGCCACTAGAATAATAAACTCAAGGGATGAGTACTAAAAGTCCAATGGAATAATGTTACACCCAAGGGATAAATATTATAAACCCAATATATATAAACCCTAAGATAAATATAGTAAACCCTAAAATTATTATGGTTGACCATGGTTGTTTTTCATATTGAGACAATCTTCATCATAATGAAACGTTGCAACATGGCTAACCATGAAAATTATACCTAAGGGATTAATATTATAACAAAAAAAACTGAAAAGAAATATTATAAACCCTAAAATAAACATGGTTGACTAAAATAAATATACTTGACTATGGTTGACTATGATTGACCTGGTTGACTAAGGTTGACTATGGTTGGGCGTAATATTGAACCCACCAGATGAATATTAATAACCCAATTTAATTAAATAAATCCATGAGATTTATATTAAACCTAAGAATTAATATTATGAACCCTATGAATAATAGTACACCCTAGGAATATAAACCCTTTGATTAATAAACCCAAGTGATTTATATTATAAACCCAGAGGAATAATAAACTGAATGGATCAATATAAAATACAAAATGGTATAATAATACACTCAATGGATAAATATTATAAACCTAAGGTATATAAACCCTAAGATAAATATTGTAAATCCTAAAATTATTATGGTTCACCATGGTTGATATCATATTGAGAAAATATTTATCACAATGCGACATTGCAACATGGTTGACCATGATTTATTTTCAAATGTAGATAATATTTTCTCACAATTCAATGTTGGACCATGGTTGATTTTCATATTGAGAAAATATTTGTCACAATGTGACGTTGGAGCACGATTTACCACGATTATAAACCAAGGGGATTTATATTAGACCCAACGATTAATATTATAAACCCTATGAATAATATTAATTCCTATTAATGAGAACCCTTATATTAATAAATCTAAGATATTGATATTAGAAACCAAACAGATTAATATTAAAAATCGAAGGGATTATAAACCCCAAGGGAATAATATTAAAATTCCAATGGAGTAATATTACACCCAAAGGATATATATTATAATCCCAATATATATAAACTCTAAGATAAATATTTTAAACCCTAAAATTACCATGTTTGACCATGGTTGATTCTCATATTGAGACAATCTTCGTCACAATGCAATGTTGCAACATGGTTGACTATGGATATTAGACCCACGAGATTAATATTATAAACCTAACATAAATAAACCCTAAAATAAATATTATAAACCCTAAAATAAACAAATTTGACTAAAATAAATATTTTTGACTATGGTTGACTATGATTGACCATGGTTGACTATGGTTGACTATGGTTGGGAGTAATATTGAACCCAACGGATGAATATTATCAATCCAATTTAATTAAATAAATCCATGGAATTTATATTAAAACAAGGATTAATATTATGAACCTATGAATAATAGTACACCCTAGGAATATGAACCCTTTGATTAATAAAACCAAGGGATTGATATTATAAACCCAACATATCAATATAAGATACACAATGGAATAATAATACACCCAATGGATAAATATTATAAACCTATAGTATACAAAAACTTAGATAAATATTTTAAAACCTAAAATTATTATGGTTCACCATGGTTGATTTTCATATTCAAACAATATTTGTCACAATGCGACATTGCAACATGGTTGACCAAGACTATTTTCAAATATAGATAATATTTTCTCACAATGAAATGTTGGACCATGGTTGTTTTTCATATCGAGAAAATATTTTTCACAATGTGACGTTGGAACATGGTTTACCACGATTATAAACCAAGGAGATTTATATTAGACCCAACGATTAATATTATAAACCCTATAAATAATATTAATTCGTATGAATACGAACCTTTATATTAATAAATATAAATGATTGATATTAGAAACCAAATGGATTAATACTAAACACCGAAGGGATTATAAACCCAAGGGAATAATATTAAACCCAAGGAATAGATATTATAAACCCAAGGCGTATAAACCCTAAGAAAAATATTATAAAACCTAAAATAGAAATGGTTGACCATGGTTTACCATGCTTGATTTTCATCTTCAAACAGTCTTTGGAACAACGTGCTGTTACACCATGGTTTACTGTGGTAGACCATATTTTATTTCCATATTGAGATAATATTTTTTACAATGTGACATTGGGCCATGGTTTACTATGATTATACACCTAAGGGATTTATATCAAACACTATGAATAATATTAAACCCTAGGAATACGAACTCTTAGATTAATAAACTCAAGGGAATAATACTAGACCTAAGGGATTAATATTATAAACCTAATGTATATAAACCCTAAAATAAATATTATAAACCCTAAAATAAACATGGTTGAATAAAATAAATATGGTTGACTATGGTTGACCATTGTTGACTATGGTTGGGAGTAATATTAAACTGAAGGGATAAATATTCTTAACATAATTTAGTTAATGAAATCCATGGAATCTATATCAAACCTAAGGATTAATATTATGAACCCTATGAATAATAGTACACCCTAGAAATATTAACCCTTAGGTTAATAAACCCAAGAGATTGATATTATAAACCCACATAATCAATACTAAAAATCCAACGGAATAATATTACACCCACGGATTAATACTATAATCCCTATGACTAAAATTAAGCCCTAGGAATAAGAACCCTTAGATTAAAAATTTTAAGGGATTACTATTAGAAACCAAAGAGATTGATACTAAAAAATCAATGGATTATAAACCTAGTGCAATAATATTAAACCAAAGGGATAACTATTATAAACACAAGGTATATATGCCCTAAGATAAATATTATAAACCCTAAAATATAAATTGTTGACCATGGTTTACCATTCTTGATTTTCATATTGGAAAATCTTTAGCACAATGCAACGTTGGACTATGGTTGACCATGGTAAACCATGGTTTATTTTCATATTGACACACTCTTTGTTATAATGTGACATTGGAACATGGTTTACCATTATTATAAACCGAAGGGATTTATATTAAACTGTAGGATTATTATTATAAACCCTATGAATAATATTATACCCTTGAAAGGTCTGTGGAGGCGGCATAGTGGTAAGGTCGCTCTCGTAAAGACGAACAGGTCCTGTGCTCGATCCTGAGTGAGGGTGTGGCTCGCCACGAGAGATTAACTCATACGGGCCAAGCCCAAGACCTTTATGAAAACACCATACAAAAAACGAAATGATGTGATTCTCTGTGCACTGCGGCCCTAACCTAAGCGTCGAGGCCCCCCCTGCTGTTCGTTGCTACTAAATCTTGTACCTATGGCCCCTTCGATGGATATACCAGAGGCCGCGCCTCCACCTGATCACACCTAAGAATTCTTGGCTTTGTTCAATTCTTTAAACCCTCCTCAACCTAGACCGGAAATAACCAAGTTCTTTAAGAAACTAGAGGGAATTTAGGAAGTCTCTCTTCCCCCTGCAATCCCTCGTATGGCAGCTCTCTCGCTCGCTGAAAATGGAATCATTGGGAAATTTACAGGTATGTGGCCTTCACCAAAGACAGTTCAAAAATGGGTCGAATGGAACTGGACATATAATATGAGTGGGAAAAATTCAATCAGATTATGTGGTAGAGGCTATTTCACATTCCATTTCAAGACAAAAGAAGACAAGGACCTGATATTCAGAGATGGGCCATACTTCATGGACGCCAGATTTTGATCCTGAGCTTGATGTCCCCAATGCTATTCCTGTCTGGGTTCACCTCCCTCACCTCCCTTGCATTGTTGGGGTGATGACTTAGTTAGGGAAATCATGAATGCAGTAGGAAAGTTCATAGATAGAAGAGAGTTGAAGGACAACATGCAAGCATGCGCCAGGATCTACGTAGGAGTGGATCTAGGGAAATCTCTACCATAGGCAATCAAACTGAAGGTTGAAAACTAGATTCACATACAACAGCTAGACTACGGACAAACTCCTTTCAAGTGTAAGGTATGCCATGAATACGATCATTTTTATAATAGATCTACCAAATTTATTGAGGTTGAAAACATTGATCGAGAAACCCAATGGGAAACCATAAAAAAAAAGGTTGTTCCAAACCCAAGAAACTCAGGCATCCCTCTTGCTCAACCTTCTCAATCCGTTTCACCCCTTATCTCCACCTTTTCCAATCCCTCTACAACCCCTCAGCCTATCCCTAAGCCTTCCCCAGACCCCTCTCCCAATCCCTCCCCCATCCCTCCTCTTTCCTCCTCAAACCCCTTTTCTTCCCTCACCTCTTCAGAGGAGGACCCCCCTCAACCCTCCATTCCTCTTCTTGTATCCCCTCAGATCTCCCCTTCCAAATCTTGCCCTCCTTCCTCCTCTGCTGAACCTTCCTTTTCTCGTATTATCACTAGGAATGTTGCCAAAGAACATGGGGTCATTTTGGAGATCCTTAGAAAGCCTGGTCTCAGAAGGAGATCTTCCAAACACCTTTAAGATGAAGTAGCCCAGAAGGACATTTCCCTTGGAATCCAACACCCTATTGAATCCTTAATTGGAGGGAAAATTAGCATAGAAACAAGACAAAATGAATTAGGAGGGAAGACAAGTCCACAACCAGCATTCCTGAAATGATGAAAGCCCTGTCTTGGAATTGTAGGGGCCTAGGGCACCCCTAAAAAAACTCACCTCTAAGAGACCTTCTCAATCATGAAAAACCTGACATCATTCTCCTTCAAGAAACAAAGCAAGGAGAAAGATACATGGATAATATTATAAACAAAGTGAAGAATTACATGGGCACTGTGATGGAATCCAGAGGTGCCTCTGAAATATTAGCCACCATTTGGAACCAAAATGTCTTGAAACATATTGCGGCTGTTAAGACTCAAAACTAGATCAAATTCAATCTTTAGAGCATTCAAGAGAAAATTGTGATCACTATGTATAACATATATTGGCTAAATCATTACAAGGATAAAGAACTCTATTAGAGGACCATGAAAGCAGATATAGACAATGAAGGAAATAATTATATCATCATTGGAGGATACCTTAACTTGATCCTACACGCCAATGAAAAAGAGGAGGCAACTTTAACATTGATTCCTCAATAGATCAGCTTGAATATATAATCCAATACCATGACTTGGTCAAACATCACTCCCAAAAATTGAAAATTCACCTGGAGAAATCAAAGAACTGGAGCTAGGAACATTATGGAGAGGCTTGGTTGCTTTATTGTGGTTTTCCTTCTAATCTCTCTTTTCTTTGTAGCCTCTTCTAGCATTATTTCTTTCTCTGCCTCTGACCACTACCTCGTTACCCTCTCCCTAGGAAGCAAGTCCTCCCTAGGACCTCTCCCTTTTAGATACAATCCTCTTTGGAATATATACCCTGAGGTTAGACAGATCGTGCTTCACTCATGGAAGGAGCATGTTGAGGGATCCCCCATGTACATCTGGGAATCAAAACTAAAACAGGTTTGTATAGCGCTTAAAGATTGGGCTAAATTCCAATATATAGAACCTCAAAAAGTCAGAAATGAAATCAAAAGGAAGCTAGAAGAAGTCCACAATGACATTGACACTCATGGAGTGAATCAAGAAAAGGAGGAGGAGGAGAAATGTCTATATTGGAACCTATACAGAGCTAACATAAATGAGGAGGATAAATGGAGACTTAAATCAAGAAACCTTTGGCTTAATGGTGGTGATAAAAACACCTCCTTCTTTCATAAACAAGCCATGGTAAGAAAGACAAGGAATAAAATCTCAATCATTACTGATGATGAAGGGGAATTCCATGAAGATCAGGAAGGAATCAAGGCTGCAACTTACAACCATTACAAAAAATTTCTCTCAGAAACAGCAACTCCAGAGGATTATTCTGATCTCCTGAATTACCTTCCTAGGTTAATAACGGATGAGATTAACAATTCCCTCAAAAAAATATTGAGGAGATCGAAATTATCAAAGTTATTTGGTCCTTGAATCCAAAAAATTCTCCAGGACTAGATGGCTTCTCCATTAGTTTCTTTTGGACCTTTTGGGAAGTCATAAAAAAATACCTTACCAAAATGATTCAGTGGGTTCACAAAAATAAGATGATCGGTGGCTTTACCAAATCCACCTTCCTCACCCTTATACCTAAATAAAATAGTCCCTCCTCTTTCTCCAGATTTAGACCCATTTCCCTCTAAAGTTATTCTTATAAGATCATAACTAAAATCCTTACAACCCGCCTTAAGCCTCACCTCCCTAACCTCATATCTGAAAATTAAGGGGGCTTCATCTCTCAAAGACAAATCTCTGACTCTATTATTTTGGTACAAGAAGCCATTCATTTGAGTATAACAAGATCTGAGAAAGGATTTATCTTGAAACTAGACCTTTCTAACGCCTTTTATAGAGAAATACATTCCTTGCTCCTTTCTGTCCTCCAAACTATGGGATTTAAAACTGATTTCATATCCCTCATCAATGCCTGCATCTCCAACCCTTGGATCTCTCCCTTAGTCAATGGAAGGCCAGGGAAATTCTTTCAATCTACTCGAGGTCTCAAGCAAGGATGACCTCTTTCTCCCTTTCTTTTCATCCTCATGGCAAAGTCTTTTAGTAGAGCCCTGGATCATAAGCGTAGATTTGGTCTCATCACTGGAATCAAGTTCAGAAACAGAGTTAAGAACATGAATTAATCTCAATTCACTCATGACACCCTCTTGATGGGTGGTGCCACCTGCATTATTGCTGAGAGATTCAAACTATTCTTGACTAATTTCTGCTTTTTTCAGTAGTGTTGATTAATTATCATAAAAGTTGCATCTATGGGTGGAATGGAAAAAATAGCACCTTGCATAACATTGCTCAAATTTTTGGAGTCTCCTACAAGATAATTTGGACCCATTTTAGTTACCCTGGGATTCTAGCCAGCTCTGGACCCCTTAAGGCTGAGGTTTGGAACATCACCATCGACAAATTGAAAAACAGAGTGTAACAATGGGGATCTTCTTGGCTTAATTTGGCCGGGCATATAGTCCTCTTAAAATATTTTCTCACTGCCTTGCCTCTGTATCACTTCTCCTTACTTCATGCTCCTTCTAGCATTCATACAAAACTAGAAGTTTTTTTAAGGCACTTCTTATGGAGGGGATGGAAAAATGCACTTGGTATTCACATTCCAAATCTTCTGAACAATGTCGTTGGGAGGGGAATTGTGTGGCGCCTCATCACAGGACAATAATCTTGGTGGAAGCAAGTTTTGGAGACCAAATATCTCACCCATGCTAGACACAATCTTCTTGATCAGGCTATCCCAATCAGACCTTGTTCTAGAACTTGGACTTTATGAAAAAAATCCATTCCATTTATCAACAAAAATATTTCAAAAGTTCCTCAAGGAGAAAGAAACATTAACATCTAGGAGGATAAAATCATGGGGTAGTCTCCCCTCAATGACAGCCAGAGCATCCATCGTATCCAAAAATTTCTCAGGACCCAATATATAAATACCATGGATCAGATTTCTATGTGGGATGATCACTCCAATGCATGGAATGGGTGGGTCTTCTCTATTCCTCCACCTCATCTTGAGGCCGAACTAGAAAATCTGAAACCAATGCTTCATGGAGTTGCTCCACTAGTTAAAGGCAACCAAGACAGTTACCGGTGGGATCCTTCAGGCTCAATGTACTCAATTAAAGTGGCTTATGGATCCCTTCTCAAAGATCAGTTTCCCTCTCCTCTGTGACCCATTTGGAAGCTCATTTGAAAATCAGAAGCCCTCCCTAAGATAAAAATGTTCATTTGGATTTTTCTTAAAGACAAAATATTGACCTATGATAAATTTAAAAAGAGGTATCTGTGGACCCTGCAAATGCTCCCTCTGTCAAAAAAATGAAGAGACTGTGCTCCACCTCTTTTTGATATGTCCCTTTTTCAAACAATGCTAGAGTGACCTCACAAATTTCTCCTAGATTGATTTATCATCTATCAATTTGATCTCAAAATTGATAATCACCTGGAAAAAAGGATATCTCTGGGAAAAAAAGAGCAAAAACATTGCAATAAGGGTCTGGGACACCCTCCCATATGTACTTCTCTGGAGTATTTGGCTAGTGAGAAACAAGCTTTTAGGATAAAAAACCCTGCCCAAGGATCTCAGCAAGACCTGGACCCTCATAGTGGAGTCGATTTTATCCAAAAAAAACAGCCATTTCAAATTCATTGACCTTCAAGCTGAAGAAATAATATTTATGGGGAGAGCTCTCGACAATCCTATATATATAAAAACTCCAATCAAGCAAACCCTTCAAAAAGAGCAATGGAAGATAAGGCTCAAGGAAAAGGAATTCATTGAATGGATGGAGGAACGAAATAGACTGGATTTTTCTTTGATGGAGCATTAAATTCCAACCCAGGCATTGCTAGGGTAGGAGGCCTCATAATGGATGAGCTTGACATCGTTTTGACCTCCTTTGAATGGGGTCTTGGCTCTCTGTCTAACAACAAATTTGAGGCCTACGCTCTTCTTAAAGGACTTCAAATGTTAAAGAGCCTCAACCTATCTAACACTATGTTTTTTGGGGACTCTACCAATTTTATTACTATGATGATAAAAAAAAACCAAACCTCCAACATAGCTCTCTGCAGGCTCATCAACAGGTGTCGTATTCTGATCAAAGATATGAAGGATCTCTCTTTCTACCATAACCTCAGAACTAATAATAAGAAAGTGGACAAGTTGGCTAACAAAGCCTGCAGTAGACTAGCCGCTCAAATGCTCAGTCAATATGGTCTTTCTTTCACACCCCTACCATGATTCTCTCTCTGCCATCATATGTATCTTGTATGATTCTCTGTAATATTTGTTCTGTGATGATTAGAACTCCCCATCGTTGTAGAATCGCCCCTCTCGTGACCCTATCCTCTCGTAATACTCGCCACGATCCTCACCTCCTATCTGCCCACTCTATTTATTTACTAACTCTCTTCGCAATGTCACTCCACCTCCTCCTCTACGATTTCTCCCCTCTATCCCAACTAAGATATTGGCCTTTTCTCCCTCCTGACTGGCTACGAGAATACCTTGTCTTTTTTTCCATGCATTCCCTGCCTCTCGACTACCGAACTCCTTTGTGATCTAGAGGCCTTTGCTAGATTTCTATGGTTGTTGTTCTGCCTACATTCATCCACTTCCCCCTTGTGAACTATCCCTGCACAACCTCACCTCCAACCTTTGTTTCATGAGCCCCTAATTAGTTCATTGGTAACATGTCGAGAAGCGAAAACTAGTTTCACTATGCAGATCTAATATGAGAAATGGAACATATTTGAGGAAAATAGAAGATCATGGAAGAAAAACATCAAGTGGATATAGCCTTCCTTCAGCAGCAGGATCAGTCATTTTAGAACCAGCTCCTGGAGATCACTAACCAATGTGCTCACGTGGAATAATCTCTCGAGATTCTGAAATACATTTTAGACAAACACTCGGCTCCTAGTTCCAGCTCAAACAATGTAAGAAATGCCAGTGCTGACGACAACACTGATGAATCAAGTAGACGGCCAATCCATATTTACTAATCCCCATTCCTCCTCTTTCTCTTTGGTTCATGTCTTTTAAATTCTCTCTCATGCTTTCGCAGTTTGTTGGAATCTATATTGAATCAGAATAAAGGGAGAACAATGATGTGAGCGAGCCCCATATTTTGTATTTCACCCTCCTTGTTTGTCTCGCCTGTCTAATGTAACAAGAAAATCTCATCTTCTTTTTTTCGAATATAATATAGCAACCGACTTTGTAAAAAGATATATATATATATATATATATATATATATATCCTTGGAATACAAGCCTTTAGATTAATAGACCCAAGAGATTGATATTATAAACCTAAAGGAATAATTAGAAAACCGCAATGTTTTATAAACACAAGGGATTGATATTATAAACTGAAGGTATATAAACCCTAGAATAAAAAATATAAACCCTAAAATAAACATAGTTAACCAAAATAATTATGGTTGACTATGGTAGACCAAAATTTTAAAATATTAATTATAATGACTACGAAATTAATAAACCGAAGAGGTTAAATCCTTGGATTTATTAATCATATAGATTTTAATATTAATAAAATAGCAGATGAGTTTTGAAAATATTTAATATTTACAATATAAAATGCAATTTTTTCTAGATATCAACATTATTAATATTAATGTAACAATTCAAATTATATTAATAATTTAATGATACCAAGTTAATAACATTAAATGCTAATTTTTAATAATTATTATGATTAATAATGTTATAAACATTAATTTTTAAAATATGATTAATATTATATTAACCATGATATTAATAATTTTTAATTAATAATATTATAAATAATATGGTTTTCAATATGAATTTAAATATTATTATTATTATTATTAAAAATTTATATTTATATTTTATTTAAGATATATTTTTTATAATAATTATTATTATAATTTTATAAAAAATATTATAAACTATTTATAAACTAATTTAAGAATACACAATAAATATTGTAATAGATATTATAAATGTAAAATAATATTTATTATAAACTTATTTTCAATAAATATTATTATAATTCATTTAATTATAATATTTATAAAAAACTAAAGTTAACAAAACTAAATCAAATTATAAAAAAATTTTAAATTTTAAAATTTCAAATTATATAAAATATTAAGAAAAATCAATATTATATAACGTAAAGAATATAAAATATAAAACCTAATATTATGAAGTTTTATCTAATGGGACTTATCAAAGTTATATTTAAAGAACATAAAATTTCAAACCTAAAATTATTCAAATCTCTAGATTAATAAGCCCAAGAGATTGATATAATAACCCCAAGGTAATGTTAAACCCAAGGGAATAATCAGAAAAACTTAATGTTTCATAAGCCCAAGGGATTGATATTATAAACCTAAAGGATATCAACCCTAAAATTAAAATTGTAAACCTAAAATAAACATAGCTCACTAAAATAAATATGGTTGAGTATGCTTGAAACAATTTTAAAATATTCATTATAATAACTATGTGATTAATAAACTCAAGAGATTGGATTTATTAATCATATAGATCTTAACATTAATTAAATAAGAGATAAGTTTTGATAATATTTAATATTTCCAATATTAAAAGCTTATTTTTCTAATTATCTAAATTATTAATATTAATGTACCTATTTAAAATATATTAATAATTTAATGTTATTATAAATACTATTTTATAAGTTAATAATAACATTATGAGTTAATAAAATTAAATGCTATTTTTTAATAATTATTATAATTAATAATGTTATTTAAACATTAATTTTTAAAATATGACTATTATTATATTAACCATATTATTAATATTTTTTTAAATAGTATTATTAATAATATAGTTTTCAATATGAATTTAAATATTATTATTATTATTAATTTATATTTTCTATAATAAATAATATTTATAATAATAAACACTATAATCTTATAAAAAATATTATAATTTATTTATTTAAATGAATTTAAAAATATACTATAAATGTTATAAATGTTATAACGGTAAGATGATATTTATAATAATAAGTATTATTATAATTTTTTAATTACATTGTTTATTAAAATTATTGCTAACAAAACTAAAAATAAATTATAAAAATTTTAAAATATAAAAATCTTAAAATATATAAAATACTAAGAAAGATCAATATTATATAACCCAAAGAATGTAAAATACAAAACTAATTTAAATTAGCAGAATTATTTCGGTAATAATCACATGAAATGGAACTGGTCCACGAACCAACTAGTGTGGTTCATCATTAGGACTATGTGAGAGATCAAATCCAGTCATTAAGTATAAATAGATATAGAAATGACTCAACTAGCCATTAGGATAATGGCTAGTTTGAATTTGAAAAATAATTATTCCATTATTTATTAATTTATTTTATTTTTATTTAATTAATTAATTATTTATTATTATTCTTATTATTTTTATTATTATTTTATTTATTAATATATTTATACAATTAATTAATCAATTAAATTAATATAAAGGTAAGTTATTTAACCAATAGTGATTATATATATGCATATCTTTCTTATTAGATTAATTCATTTAATTATTTAATAATAAATCATTATTATTAATTAATAAATATAAATAACTTTTATTTGTATATTTCTCATTTTTATTTTTATTTCTATTATTATTATTATTATTATTATTATTATTATTATTATTATTAAATTAATATTATTATTATGATTAATATTATTTTTGGTTTATTTTTAATTTTTTTGTCTTTCTCTTCTTCTTTTTTCACCTTTTTTTTTTTTAATTATTAACATCATTATTATTATTATGCTTATTATTTATCTATTTATTTATTTATTTTCTCTCATGTTTGATTCTTTGATATGTCATTGGTTATAATGTTCTTTTTACTTGAACCTTGACTCTTTTAATTAGTTAAATATAGAAATAAAAGTTATTTATATTTATTAATTAATAATAATGATTTATTATTAAATAATTAAATCAATTAATTTAATAAGAAAGATATGCATATATATAACCACTATTGGTTAAATAACTTACCTTTACATTAATTTAATTGATTAATTAATTGTATAGATATATTAATAAATAAAATAATAATAAAAATAATAAGAATAATAATAAATAAATAATTAATTAAATAAAAATAAAATAAATTAATAAATAATGGAATAATTATTTTTCAAAGTCAAAATAGCCATTATCCTAACCGCTAGTTGAGCCATTTCTACATCTATTTATACTTAATGACTAGATCTGATCTCTCACATAGTCCTAATGATGAACCACACTCTTTGGTTCGAAACGCGTAGACCACGTTCCATTTCATGTGATTATTACCAAAAAAATTCTACTAATTTATATGATGGATCACAGAAACTTAGATTCGAGAAATACAAAACTAATTTATTATATAAACTAATTTAAGAATATACAATAAATATTGTAATAAATATTATAAACGTAAGATGGTATTTTATAATATTTATTAAAACTAAAGTTAACAAAACTAGAATCAAATTATAAAAATTTAAAAATTTCAAATTATATTAAATATTAAGAAAGCTGAATATTTAGTTTTATAAACCAAAGAAGATAAAATATAAATCCTAATATTGTGAAGTTTTATCTAATAAGACTTATCAAAGTTATATTTAAAGAACATGAAATCTCAAACCTAAAATTATTTAAACCTCTAGATTAATAAACCGAAGGAATTAATATTATAAACCTAAGGTAATATTAAACCTAAAAGAATAATTAAAAAAACTCAATGTTTTATAAACCCAAGGGATTGATATTATAAACCTAAGGTATATCAACCCTAAAATTAAAATTGTAAACCTAAAATAAACATAGCTCACTAAAATAAATATGGTTGACTATGCTTGACCATAGATTTAAAATATTGATTATGATAACCATGGGATTAATAAGGAATTGGATTTATTAATCAGATAAATCTTAACATTAATGAAATAAGAAATAATTTTTGATAATATTTAATATTTCCAATATTAAATGCTTATTTTTCTAGTTATCAAAATTATTAATATTAATGTAACCATTTAAATGATAATAATAATTTAATGTTATTATAAATGCTAATTTTATAGGTTAATAATAACATTCTAAAATTCTAAAATCTCTTTCGATAATAATCACATGCAATGGAACAAAACTAATCACTGTGGTTCATCATCGGGACTAACTGAGAGATCAGATTAGGACATTTTAAATAGATTTAAAGATGGGTAGAGTTTAGATGAGAACATAAAGTTTAAATAGATGTAGAGATGGGTAAACTAGCCATTAAGATAATGGCTAATTTGATTTTTTTTTTCAACAACTAGTTTCATTATATTTTTAGAATAAAATATTTGATTTATTTATTCAATCAATGACTAATTAATTTATTAATTAATTATATATAATACTGCAACCATCTAGTTTCACTTTTATGATTGTATTTATTTATTTATATTTTTTAATCCATTTATAAGGGTAGCTTCATTATATTTTTAGATTAAAATATTTTATTTATATATTAAATTAATTAATTAATTAATTTATATATATATATTTTCCAAATTTATTTAATTATTTAATTATTTAATTATTATTTATATTTATTTATTTATTTATATATCTTTCATGCACAAAGTCCAAGGAAAATTTGAAAACAATAATGAACTACAAAAAACAAAAAAAAAAGCAGAAATAAAAGACAATAAGGAATATAAGACAAATATCCAACATCTAGTGATGTTCCAACCATCATCTCTATTAATATTAATCGGTCTTTTTTCTATTTCTAAAGCATCTCTTAAGTTAGGATGAGTATGCTACTCACATTAAGCATGGAAGATCCTGCTCGTCTACCCTAGCTGAGCATGCAGAAAATAGTAACCATCATATTTGCATTGAAGAGGGTAAGTTCATTGCTACGATCGACCATTTCCATCATCGTAAGTTAAGAGAGGCCTTAAAAATAGAAAAAAGACCCATTAATCTCAATAGAGATGATGGTTGGAACATGGGCATTCTTATATTCTTAATTGTCTTTTGTTTCTACTTTTTTTTTGTGGTTGGTTATTGTTTTCAATTTTTCTTTGGACTTTGCGCATTAAAAATATATAAATAAATAAATAAAGATAATAATTAAATAATTAAATCATATATATATATATATATATATATATATATATATATATATATATATATATATATATATATATATATATATATATATATATATATATATATATATATATTAATTTTTCAATTAATTAACTATATAAATAAATTAAATAATTAGTGCTACAAAAAAATTGGTTGGTTTGAAATGCCTCTACATTTATTTAAGCTCAATGTTCTAATCTGATCTCTCAACTAGTTCTGATGATGAACCACACTGGTTGGTTAGAAACGAGTCTACAATGTTTCATTTCATGTCATTATTACCAAAGATTTTAGAATTTATATGATGAAAGAAACTTAGATTCTAAAAATAACATTATAAGTTAATAACATTAAATGCTAATTTTTAATAATTATTATAATTAATAATGTTATTTAACCATTAAATTTTCAAATAGGATTAATATTAACCATGTTATTAATATTTTTAATTAATAATATTACCAATGATAAGGTTTTCAATATTATTATTATTATTAATTTATATTTATATTTTCTTTAATAAATATTATTTATAATAATAAATATTATAATTTTATAAAAAAATATTATAAATTATTTATAAACTTATTTAAAAAGACGAAATCTCGAATTATATAAAATATTAAAAAAAATCAATATTATATAGCCCAAAAATGTAAAATATAAAACTATGTTATTATATAAACTAATTTAAGAATATACAATAAATATGGTAATAAATATTATAAATGTAGATGGTATTTATTATAAACTTATTTTCAATAAATATAATTATAATTTATTTAATTATAATATTTATTAAAAATTAAAGTTAGCAAAACTAAAATCAAGTTATAAAAATTAAAAATTTTCAAATTATATAAAATATTAAGGAAACTCAATATTATATAACCCAAAAAACCTAAAATATAAAACCTAATATTATGAAGTTTTATTTAATGGGACTTATCAAAGTTATATTTAAAGAATATAAAATCTCAAATCTCAAATTATTCAAATCTCTAGATTAATTAACCTAAGGGATTGATATTATAAACCTAAAGTAATATTAAACTCAAAGGAATAATTAGAAAAACTCAATGTTTTATAAACCCAAGGATTGATATTATAAAACTAAGGTATATCAACCCTAAAATTAAAATTATAAACCTAAAATAAACATAGCTCACTAAAATAAATATGGTTAACTATGCTTGACCACAATTTTGAAATATTGATTATGATAAATATGAGATTAATAAACTGAAGGGATTGGATTTATAATCCTATAGATCTTAACATTAAATAAGAATTGAGTTTTGATAATATTTAATATTCCCAATATTAAATATTTATTTTCTAGTTATCAAAATTATTAATATTAATGTAACCACTTAAATGATATTAATAATTAAATGTTATTATAAATGCTAATTTTATAAGTTAATAATAACATTATAATTATATGCTAATTTTTATTAATTATTATAGTTAGTAATGTTATTTAAATATTCATTTTTATATTAAGATTAGTATTATATTAACGATGTTATTAATATTTTTTAATTAATAATATTATTAATAATATGGTTTTCAATATGAATTTAAATATTATTATTATTATTATTAATTCATATTTATATTTTTTTAATAAATATTATTTATAATAATAAATATTATAATTAAAAAATATATATATTATTATCTATTTATAAGCTGATTTAAAAATATTCAATAAATACTATAAAAGTACGATGATATTTATTATAAACTTATTGTAATAAATATTATTATAATTTTTTAATTATATGATTTATTAAAAATAATGTTAATAAAAATAAAATTAATTATAAAAATATAAAAATATAAAAATTTCAAATTATATAAAATATTAAGAAAGATCAATATTATATAAGTCAAAAAATAAAATATAAAACTAATTTAAAAATATACAATAAATATAAATATTGCAATAATATTATAAATATAAGATGGTAATTATTATAAATTTATTTTCAATAAATATTATTATAATTCATTTAATTATAATATTTATTAAAAACTAAAGTTAACAAAACTAAAATCAAATTATAAAATAAAAGTTTAAATTTATATAAAATATTTAGAAAACTCAATATTATATTACTCAAAGAACCTAAAATATAAAACCTAATATTATGAATATTATGAAGGTTTATCTAATGAGACTTATCAAATTTATATTTAAAGAACATAAAATCTCAAACCTAAAATTATTTAAATCTCTAGATTAGTAAACTCAAAGGATTGATATTATAAACCCAAGGTAATATTAAACTCAAGGGAATAATTAGAAAAACTCAATATTTTATAAACCCAAGGTATTGATATTATAAACCTCACCCTAAAATTAAAATTGTAAACCTAAAATAAACATAACTCACTAAAATAAATATGGTTGACTATGCTTGACCACAATTTTAAAATATTGATTATGATAGCTATGGGATTAATAAACTCAATGGACTGGATTTATTAATCATATAGATCTTAACATTAATGAAATAGGAGATGATTTTTGATAATATTTAATATTTCCAATATTAAATGATTATTTCTCCAGTTATAAAAATTATTAATATTAATGTAACCATTTAAATGATATTAAATATTAAATATTATAATAAATGCTAATTTTACAAGTTAATAACATAAAATGTTTTTTTTTTTTTTGCTACAATCGCGCTGCTGCAGATCCTGTGAGACCACGTGCGTCTGGAGCTAGGGCTCCTTCTTGCAGCCATGGAGGATCTAGGTTCGCCTCAGGCTCCTCCTTCCCCGCCTCCTCCATCTGTCGAGGAAGCCTTCAGATCGTTGTTGGTTTCACTACCAAAAAAGAAGAAAGCTAAAGCTGCCAAGTTTGTGAAGAAGCTAGATGACATTCCATAAATCTCCCTTCCTCCTAAGGGACTGATCCAGGTAGCCTTGTCTCTGGTATATCGCGCCTTGTGGCAAATTTACTAGCCTTTGGCCCTCTTCAAAAACAACCAATACTTGGGTCATCAAAAACTGGGTTTCTTTGACCAAGAAGAGTGTAACCTCGTATTTCTTGGGGAGAGGCTACTTTCTGCTCGAATTCATTTCAAAAGAGGATAAAGATCTGATATTTAGGAATGGCCCTTACTTCATGGGCCCTCATGGCCTGTATCTCAACAAGTGGACGCCGGATTTTGATCCAACAATGGATGTCCCAACGACTGTTCCTGTGTGGGTAAGGTTGTTGAATCACCTAGTGCATTTCTGGAACTCGGATTCTCTGAAACACATAGGTAATGCTCTTAGCAAATTTATTGACCGGGAAAATAATAAGGATCAATATGAATGTGCCTGAATCTGTGTTGAGGTTGACTTAGAGGTGGTTCTACCAGAGGCAATAAAAATCAATGTTGGTAGTTGGTCTCATTTGCAAAGTTAGATTATGAGCAGCCTCCTTTCAAGTGCCGAAAATGCCATGAATATGGACACTTTGCTAGGGGTTGCTTGAGCAATGGAGAGGCAGAGAAATGAAAATAGGAGGGTTGATATCAAGTCAAGAAGTCAAATACTTCTCACAAAATCCCAAAAGTTGTTGGGGCTCCAAAAGGCAAAGGTCCTCAACCGGCTTCTGATCAGCAAAACCCCCCTAAAGGGAAAGAAAATAAGTTTGGGCCACTAATTTCAGCTTCAGTAGAGGTCCAGGAGGTCGAGATGTAAAATAAAGTGACACCAGACAAAGGGACATCCTCAGGTTCGAGGCAAGGTGAAAGTACCTCAGAAAGACCTAAGGAAAAGCATGCAAAAGATGAAGAGGAGGAACAAAACTTGGACAAACCTGAGGAGGAAGTAGAAATAGGGGAATCACAAATATCAGCTAGAAGATCGATAAGAGGTTGAATTCCTGGCCGGGAAAAGAGAGAAACATACAAATACAAACTCTAGGGCAGTCAACCAACCCTTGAGAAACTATTGCCAAGAACTCCCAAGATGACAAGAAACCAGACATAGGGCTCCAAGGGAGCTCAACACACCCAAAAAAGTAAGTGATGCAGATTGTCTCTTGGAATTGCAGAGGAATGGGGAGCAAAGTGAAAGGAGAACCCATAAGAAGCGTGCTAAGGATAGAAGCCCCAGATACTCTTCTAATCCAGGAGACAAAAATGGAGGACAAAGACTTCCTCAAAACAAGTAAGAAATTTTGGAATAAAGGTAGAGGATAGGCCATCTCTACTCAAGGAACTTCGGGCGGGCTCGAAAATTTATGGAATATAAACAAGTACACGATGGTCACTGAGATCCTAAATGCCCACTAGCTGTTTTTGAAACTTCAACATCTTGATACAAAGGAGGTCTTTAGCCTCTTCAATGTGTATGTTCTAGTAAACACAGGGGAGAAGAATGTATGTTGGGACTCTATCAGAAATTTGGCAGATATAGAGAATCTGTAAAACACCATCATTGCTGGCAATCTCAACCTCACCTTGCTTATGTCTGAGAAGTGAGGAGGTAGCATCGTTAGGGATTAGGCAAGGGAATGGGTGGAGGATCTCATGCAGGATTGGGCTTGCTCGACATCAAGCCCTCCAATGGTAAGTACACTTCGTCAAATAAAATATTTGGTCTTGGTCATATTGCAACAAGACTAGATAGAATTCTTGTTCATAGTTATTTTCTCATTTTAGGTCTAGAGGCTAGAATGAAAATTCTTCCTTGCAGCGCCTCAAATCATAATTCAATCAAGCTTGAATTGTTGGCCCAAAAGGACCTTGGCCCTATTCCATTTAGATTTAGTCCTTTATGGATCAAAAACCTGGACTTCATGGATAAGGTTAAGGAAAGTTTGAGAATTCCTGTCAAGGGCTTGCCTTTATTTATTTGGGAGGAAAAGCTCAGAAGAGTGAAAGATGCTTTGAAAATTTGGGCCAAAACCCTCCCTAATCCAATGACAAAAAGAAAGCATGCCCAAGTTAGTCTTGAGACCCAACATTTACAAATGGAAGATGCAATCATTAGAAAAGAACTTGCGGACAGGGAGGCATATTTACAACAGAAGTTCCATAAGGCAAGTCTGGCGGAGGAAGAATTTTGGAGACAAAAGACTTGTAGCCTTTGGCTTAAAGTGGGAGACAGAAATACTTCCTTCTTCCAAAAACATGCACAAGTGAGAAGAAGCTTCAACTCCATCTCAGAAATCAAGGAAGAGTCCATTACCCACAATGACTTCATGAGCATGAAAAGGGAAAATTTCTCTCACTTTAAAAATCTTTATAGTGAAGAAGGTTTGTGAGATCAGAATTATAAATTTCTGGATGTGGATCTTTCAAATATTACCTCCAATATGAATGAGTTCCTAGAGGCAAAGCTCACTAGAGAGGAAACAAAGGTTTCTCTATTTGCTATGGAGCTTGACAAAACCCCTGAACCAGATGGATTCACATCAATATTTCTCCAATCTCGTTGGCAGATAGTGGAAAAGGATTTGCACAAAATGATCTTGAAGTCCCAAGCTTGACAGAAAATTGGGGGCAACACAAATTCAGCCTTTCTAGCCCTCATTCCGAAGGAAAAGGGATCCAGTTCTTTCAAGAGATTTTGACCTATTTCACTATGAAACATTGGCTACAAGCTGATAACCAAGGTGATAGCCAACAGATTGAAATGTATCCTTCCGAATATCATTCCGGAGAACCAAGGTGGTTTTGTGCATGTGAGGTAGATTGTTGACAATTTTATCCTAGTGTAAGAGGCGATTGACTCAAGCCTACAATGAAAAGAAAAGGGTATGGTTGTCAAACTAGATCTAGCTAATGCATTTGATCATGTTAGACACAACTTTCTCCTTTATGTTCTGCACAAGTTTGGGTTTGGGCTTGAGTTTATCAAATGGATCCGTGCTTGTATCTCCGAGCCTTAGATCACCCCTCTGGTGAATGGGCGAGCTACGGACTTCTTCAAAGCTTCATGAGGACTTCGGCATGGGTTTCCTCTTTCTCCCCTCCTTTCTTTTCTCCAAGCCTTTGTTCTAAGTTTGTTTTTGGAAAAAAAGAAACTAAAACAATAAATTATGGGCATTAACATAGCCAGAGGAGTTAAAAATATAAATCATGCTTTGTTTGCCAACGACTCTTTATTTCTAGGTGCAACCTCTCTGCTTTCTGCTACAAAGTTCAAAGAAGTTTTGGATGATTACTGTGATGCCACGGGCAACAAAATAAATAAGGGTAAGTGTCACATTTATTGTTGGAACATTTCAATCGATGCTCTCAGAGCTATTTCTAGGTGTCTGGGTTTTTCTGGCTCTTCTAGTTGGAGTTCGTTCAAGTATCTAGGCCTTCCAATCTTCCAAAAATCCACCTTCAGTAGAGATTGTCTCCCTCTGCTTGATAAGTTCAAACTTAAGATCAAGCTTGGGGGTTCTCTTGGCTAAATCTTACTGGTAAGTTAGTACTGATCAAGGCTATCCTCAACAGTCTTCCTATCTTTCAATTTTCAATTCTGTTGGCTCCAATCTGCATCCTCGGGAAGATGGAAGAGCTCATTCACAGATTTTTTTGGAAAGGTGGCAAACTAAATGAAAAAATAATCCCTCTTTTTATTTGGGATATAGTCACCAAGCCTCTTATGGAAGGTGGACTAAAATTCAAAGACCTCCGCTCTCAAAACATTGCTATGGGAGAAAAAATCATTTGGAGACTCATAGCTTCCAAGCCCAGTTGGGCACAGAAAGAAATGCGGAGGAAATATCTCATAGGACAAAGGAAATGCTGTGTTAACAACCCTCTTCCAAAATATGGTTCGCATTTTCTCAAACTCTGGGCTCATGCATTCCCGCTGATCCACCTTCACGCTTACTGGATCCCGGGCAATGGACAACAAATTAATATTTGGAATGACAGCATTATGAATAATCCACCTCTAGTCGACAATCGTTCTCTACATTCGTTGTGTGCTTGGATGGCCAACGTTGGTTTTAACACCATGTGGGACATCCCTTATTGGCACGACAGTTATTGGTCTAGATGGAAGCAACTACAGGTGCCTATGGACCTAAAGCCATCCTGCGATATTTTTCTCATTCTCCTGAATGACATGGCCCTGATCCATGCAAGGAGGCTGGATAAACGTGGTTGGGGTTCAAAATATGGCTATTATACAATGGCATTGGGTTATGCAAAGTTGTTGGAACAACCTCACGTCCCACCTAACCCTACGAATTGGAAGGGGCTATGGTGCCACCAGACCATTCCAAAAATTGACTTCTTCTGCTGGCTCATGTGCCACAACATAATTTCAACTAAGGACAGATTGAAAAAAAGAGGCTTCCATGGGCCGTCAAGATGCCTGATGTGTTGCGAAAATGAAGAGAATGCCTACTATCTTATGCTGGAATGTAAATTCGTTGTAGAGGTTTGGCATGAGGTTTTGGGTCCTTGGGGAAAAAAAAATTCTCTCCCCACTTCCATCACTGACTTGTTTGCTAGTTGGCCTCACAACTATCTAGGTGTGCTCCCGAAGAATGATAGTTTTAAAGCCTTCTGGCGTTCCTTGCCAAAGACAATTTGTTGGCAAATCTGGCTTGAAAAGAATAAGTTAATTTTTAGAGACAAAGAGTAGAATGTGAAGATAATCATAGAAAAGATCAAAAGTTAGCTGAAAGAAAGCTTGTGTGATCAACTTGAAGCAACAAATTTAAGCTAGCAGGATTTGGAATGGGGCAACATGATGGACCTTCAATTCTCCATTGCAGTAAGGTAAAACAAGACAAGTAAAGAATGGGAAATCAGTCTCAATGAGAAAGACTTATCATCTTCGATTATTAAGTAGTCCAACCATTCTTTATTCTTTGACGGGGCTGCCAAAGGAAATCCCAAGAAAGTAGGTGCAGGAGGTTTCATTAAGAATCTAGAGGGAAAAATTGAGCACAGTTATGCCTGGGGCTTGGGGCATAACACTAGCATCCAAGTAGAAGCGCTTGCTCTACTCCGAGGCCTCAAGCAAGTCAAAAAATTCGACATCAAAGAGGTAAATGTAATTGGTGATTCTCAGTCCATTATAAAAACTATCGTGGATAAATTTGTTCCTAAAGCTCTCAGATTTGCAAGATTGGTGACGAGAATCAAAACAATCGTAAAAACTCTTCAAAGTGTGAACTTCTTCCATGTATTACGGGAGAATAATAAAGACGCATATTTGGAAGCCAACAAAGTTGTTCTTCTTTCCGCCGGTACCCTTTCAAGAGAGAGGGAAGAAGAATGGGATCCAATCCCTTAAAATCTAGTTTTCATGTTTTATTGCATATTACTGCATCAGTTCGTTTGTATCCACAAGTTAGGAAAAAATTTGGAGATTGATTCGATAGTGATTTGTAAGAAACACCGGCATATAAGTATCCGGGTCATACATCTCATGACAGGTGAGGAAAATTGGGATTTGCTCCCATATTTTGTAATCTGTTTCAAAGCATTCATGTCAAATTTTAATATAAAACCATATCCATTCCTGTAAAAAAAAATCATAAAATGCTAATTTTTAATAATTATTATAATTAATAATATTATTTAAACATTAATGTTTATGATTAATATTATATTAACCATGTTATTAATATTTTTTAATTCATAATAATATTAATAATATGTTTTTAATATGAATTTAAATATTATTATTATTATTATTATTTTCTTTAATAAATATTATTTATAATAATAAATACTATAAACTTATAAAAAAATATTATAAACTATTTATAAACTAATTTAAAAATATATAATTAATATTATAAAGGTAATTTAAAAATATAGAATAAATATTATAAAGGTAAGATGATATTTATTATAAATTTATTGTAATAAATATTATTATAATTTTTTAATTATATTATTTATTAAAACTAATACTAACAAAACTAAAATTAAATTATAAAAATAAAAAATAAAAAAATCAATATAAATATTAAGAAAGATCAATATTATATAACCTAAAGAAGGTAAAATATAAAACTTAATATTAAATATTATGAAGTTTAAAGTAATGAAACTTATCAAAGCTATATTTAAAGATAAAAAAATCTCAAACTTAAAATTATGAAGTATTAAGTAATTAGATTTATCAATGTGATATTTAATATTTGAAATGTTAATTTTTTTTAATATTTAATAACTTAAAATTATAAATTATGGAGATCACATATAAGGTTTTTTACATTCAATTTATTATACAAAGGCATAAATATGACTTTTATATATTTTTATTTCTTTTTTCATTAGAATACCCATTTACTTATTATGTGTTGTTTCTTGCACTGAAGTTATGCTCTTCATTGATTCAAAATACTTTGCATAATATGTGCATTTGCCAATAAAAACTATTTTTTATTTGGTTTCTATTCACTCATTTTACAGTGTTTCCTATACAAATTTAATTTGATTGTATCTTTTTTATGAGGAATGCATTTGTACTCCTCATTGATTCAAATTAACTTATATAATATGTACATTTTTTTTGTAAAAAATTCTAATTGTTATTTTGTTCAAATTCGTGCATTTGGACTTATCAAAGCGATATTTAATATTTGAAATTTTATTTTTAAAAAACTATTTAATAACATAAAATTATAAATTGTGAAAGGATTTTATATTCAAATTATTGAAAAAATGCATAAATATGACTTTTTCATACTTCTATTTCCTTTTTCATTGGAATGTCCATTTACTTATTATGTGTTCGCTACTTGGAGTGCATTGATTCAAATTACCTTCCATAATATGTGCATATTTGCTGCCAATAAAAACTATTTTGTTATTTATTTTTTATTCACCCATTTTACATTGTACCCTATATGATTTTACTTTTATTTGCTAGTTCATTTGTATTCTTAGTTTATTCAAATTACCTTGTATAATATGTACATCTTTGGTGCCAAAAATTTCTACTTTTTATTTTTCTCTTATTCATGCATTTTATATTGTACCCTATATGCATTTTAACATATAGTATAGAAATTAAAAAATAGATTTTAATCCAAATTTTATATAATCTTGAATTTCATCACATTTACAGTTTACAAAAAATATTTGGTGTGTGAAATCCTATATTTTTTTATAAGACAATATATGTAATTTATATCTATCCATGCTCCATGAAATATTCAGAAGAATGTAAATCCAATTAATATGAATGGAAAAAATTGAATTTTGTATCTAGTTTGATAGAAGTTTCCTCTCCTTTCTTTGCACAGAATATAAAATATATATAATTTCCCTTTCATATTTGGTCCCTAAATTAGAAACAAGAACAAATCATAAACCCCCTTTTTTCCCTTTATAGCTAAGCAGATTTAGAGACTAGACCCTATGGTTGGCTACATATCACTCCATGGTACTAACCCAATTCCTACGAAATTTTAATCAGTGATTAATTATGGAAACCAATGATTAAATGGTTCCTCGAGTTCTGTGACATCATGCTCATTACCGAGTAAGGAAAAAAGTATATATGAACATTCATTTAAGATATATTAAACGGTTATATTAAATTAAAACTAATTTATTTAATAATAACACATATCTAATGAATTCTAAATGTGCAAAAAATAGTAATTAAAGAAAATATATATGAATGTAAAGATGAAATACTTATAAGAACTCGATATAAGAAATTGAGAAGTGGTTTTTCCCTTGAGATCAAAATTAAAGACTGTGTATAAGGTTCCACTTATTTCTTGACGATGAGGGCATCTTCTACATCACAAAAAACTCATTCTTCAATAAACCATTGCTTCACTTGCATAAAGGCTGGTTTTTTAGTATTTCCAATCCACTTTGCCTCCATCTTCCCACTATTCATGATTTGTATACAAATTTCAGTGCATACACAATTATTATTACCAGTGCAAAAAAAATGATTGCAACATCAATAGAAAAATTTTCAAGCCCTTGTGTTGGTTTGTTCTCATAGTTGGACGGAGTCTATGTTCTGAAAAACAAATAACCACAAGGAAACCTAGGTACCAAAACTCTTAAACTAAACTTAAGAAAATAATACAATGGTTTGTTTCTATAAACAAATATTTTGATAAGTGTTTCATGTGGGGAATATTGTCCGTTTAAGTACCTAAAAATATAACTACACAACCAATCCGGCTAATCCCTGTGCCATTGATTGAAAGTGGGAAGAAACTTGAAACCTGAATAATTGAACAGTGGTTAGAATACAATATCTATGAGGAATCATGAAAACTAAACACAACCGAGCTAAACATAATATCCCATCACAAGAGTAAGGTGATACATGGGTGACTATATAAAAACGACTTTATCCTAGGTGGATTTCTCCTCCCCTAACAAAGAAGAAGAACCCTTGTTGGAAACATCGGAAAAAGAAGAGAAAGGGATGAATTCTATTTGAATTATTGAATTCAAGGAGTCTATGTAACAACTGGATTAAATGCTAACTGATGATTAAGTTATGTTGTTAAGACATTAAGACATTAATTGTTATTTGTTTTTTTTTTAAATAGTACATTATGAACATAAATTAATTCTGATTAAATAAATTATTATGGAAGTAATTTCCATAAAAGATAATAGGATGATGGTAAAAATTAATTCAGGGACTGAGAGTTAGTTGTACAGAATCAGTTCAAACAGTTACCCCAACCTATTCGGATAAAGGCATATCCCGGTGAGGAAGAGGGGTTCTATTCAGTAAATAGAGAAGGAAATTTGCAGAGAAGAATTTCCTGAGCTAGTGGTAAATAGTGGAATACTCTGATTTCTGATAATTGATTGGAATAAAAAACTGGACTAGAATGTCCCAAGGTCTCTTCTAGTAATTCTGTCAACTCGCATATCTCAGAATTGGAGCACGGGAGAGAGATGAGGACATGATTTCCTCTCTCAAGGTATGGAGGAAGAACATTAGTTAGTAAACAAAAAACAGATAAGTTTTCTACCATGGGATGTACTAATGGTTTATGAATGGAATTAACAGTTTTAAGTGTGAAATTTGAAGAAAATTTACAGTACTTAAATTTTGTGATAATAAGATTCTGTGAATGCTCTCTCTTTGACAAAAAGGATAGCTAGTATTGATTCTTAATTTATTTTTTATAAAAGATAGACAAGAAACCGTTAAATCATAACCCTCAAGGAGAAGGCTCCGAGTTGATCGTTCCCTGCAATTAGTGTAATCACGGACAGAATGGTCCAACCATTTTCTTGTTTAAGACAACGGAAATAAAAGTAGGGACAAAAACCTTAAACTTAAAAGAAAGATGTTTTGTAGATAACCAAAGTATTATAAATTCATACTAAGGACATAGTCAAGAAGTAAAGTTATGCTAACATTAATTTAAATAAATAGAACTATGTGAGAATAGAATTTATTTTCAAAAATGGTAAATAGTATTCTCTGTGGACAGAGTATAATAAGAACAGACCCAAAATATTTAACGATAAACATTGTAAAGCACTGCATATTTAATTTTGTAATTGAAAATGAAAGAGTACATAAGTTCCCTTTGACTATAATAAAATGGTAGAGTATTGCTAATTTGATATAAGCACTATACATTTAGGAAAATAAAATATAGAACTTATGTTACGGGTGCTAAAGATAATACACTTTGGAAAATATCCATATGAGTCTTGCTATATTTTATATATATTCTTGTAAATAGGAATTAACACAGTCAGCACCTAAACCCTGAAAAGTCACAATGATTAAAAGCAATGGAAAATGTAAATCAATGCTAAAGGGAACTACTTCAATTTATAGTCTTGAATTTCAAGAAGATACTGTACATGCTAGACCTCACGAATTTACACTTGAGACTATAACTATGAACCTATGGAGAACCATTGTGAAAAAAAAATAAAAAAATCATAATACAATAAATGCTATCTCAAGGAAAAAACAACAACGAATGTTGACTTACCATGTAACCAGAGGTCGAAGTCCTGTTAGCACCGGAGGAACCCTGGAGGGGTTTGTTGCAGAGGCAGTAAACATCTTCCATAGAGCAATGGGCGAAATGCTCGAAAGGCTAAGGAAGTGGTTAGGGTAGAAGGTCATTACCCGTAACCTTAAAAACAAAACCATTGTCGGATTCAGGGTAGGTCAGATCGATGACAGAGGAAACCTCCACTTATCCACTATAAAGTTTTTGACAGCACAGAAGCGATGTTTCCAAGAATTCGTTTTGAATAGCCATATTTGTTATAAGATATACCGCGCATGTAAGGTAACCTTTTAAGTGAATATTTGATTGCTAAGGTACAAGTACTGTTGATCTTTTAAATCAGATTGAAAACTCTGACATGTGCTCTCCTCGAGAGACTCGAGAATATTATGGTAGTCATATAAATGTAAAACCTTAATGTGGAACAGACAGCATCACCGGTTAAGCATAGTAGGATTATTATTAAGTCTAATAATTGATGTGAATGTATTGTAAAGATAATGCAAAGTAAGTGCGTATAGTGGTAAGTAAATGTGTATCGTTGAGAAGAATTAAATGTAATTAAGTGTGCATAGATGTAAAACCTTATAATTTTTTTTTTTATTATTGTGAGTAAAATGTTGAATGTTATAAGTGTTATCAAAGTAGCGTTCACACGTTGGGACCCTATGGGCCATCTAACGATTTAAACTGTGTGTATACTAATGCACAGAGAAAAGAAACATAATAGGAGACGTTATAAGAAGGGGGTCAACACAACAACCACCCCAGAACACCGGGGAACCCCAATCATGACCAGAAATGAATCCTGAGACGCGGATTCAGCTGAGTGTGGATCAGCACCAGCAAAAAAGTAGACTGTTCGAAGAATAGCAGCACCAAACTATCATACTCTTGAATACAGTACAAAAGCTACAAGAAAAAATGATGTCGGTTCGAAGTGATAATGAGCATTTGATGCAAGAACAAGAGAGGATATTAAAAATCATCTCAGATAAACAAAATCAGGGAATGGAACATTCCAGCCCTGATAGAGGCATGCAGGAAAGAAATGAGCAACAAGCAAGAGACCACACCCTTGACAGGATGAAAAGAATTCAATCACAACGGAGTAATAAAAATAAAAAAATACAATGAGGATGAGTCAGATAATGTGTCGGATCAAAAAGAATATAAGATGTAGAAAGTAGAGTTGTAAGGTGAGTTTCCAAAGATAAAACCACCTATGTTTGATGGAGTAGAGGAAGAAGTGGCTGGGGTATGGCTGATAAACATGAACAAGTATTTTCAAGTTTACGAATATAGCAACAAACTTAAAGCCAGATTGGCCATCTATCAGTTGAGGGAGAAGGCCACACTTTAGTGGGAGGAAGTGGAAAATGTTCGTAGTTTAGATGATCAAGATGTGACTTGGGATTACTTTCAACAATATTTTAAGGATAAGTACTTAACTGAATGCTTCTATGATGAAACATATAGAGAGTTCCATGACTTTAAACTGGGACAAATGACGATGGATGAGTTCATTACCAAGTTCACTTACTTACTTCGTTATGTTCCTTATTTAAGGGATGAAAAGAAAAAATTAAAACGATTTTCGAGTAGTTTTCTGACTCATATGAAGGAGTGAATTGATTTTGTGAATCCCAAAACAATGGACGAGGCAATCCAGAAGGAAAGAATGTGCTATCAGCAAGCTAAAGCAAAAGGAGAGCAGGGTAAAAGCTGGCAGACAAAGAAAGAACATAAAGGAAGTTATAATTTCAAGAAAAATAGAACCAATAATTTGAAGAGTGCTGCCAGAAGCTCAGTTAGAAATTTTTTTGGAAGGAATCATTAAAGAATAATATGGCCTATAGAAGATAAACCCATGGAAGCTTCCAACAAACCAAATCAAGAACAAAATTAGAAGCCACCCCTACAATGCTGGGGGTGTGGTGAGGCACACTACTACAAAAATTTTCCACAGTGAGGAAGGAGCGAGGCGGTTACCAATGTACAAGAAGCCTCAATAGTAGGAGATGTAGCCATAAATATACCCAAAATTAACGCAACCTTGGAAGATCCACAGGCAGATTACCAACCGAGAATGATAGAATTGGAAGGTAAATTACTCTCTCAACCTGTTTCTATTTTGGTAGACCCAGGTGAAATTTTAAGCTACGTATGTCCCAAAGTAGTAGAGATTTGTAAATTGTAGAGTCAAAAATTCAGAAATCCATGGTTGGTACAGTTAGCCACGGGAGTAAAGGGAAACGTTTGTGCAAAGATTCCGAACTGTACATTGGAAATTAGTGAACAAAAACTAACTGTAGACCTGAATATATTAACTCTAGGATCGTATGATGTGATGCTTGGTATGGATTGGTTGGAGAAGCACTAGACATTAGTAGACTGCAAAGAAAAAGTTATATATTACAGAATGCAAGATGGAACCCATAAGGAAATTCAAGGTATAAAGAAACATCTACAGTTGTGTCCTATTATAGCATCTCAAATGGGTAAGTGCATGAGGAAAGGATGCCAGTTATATGCCATCCAAGTGGGCTTTACTAATTCCAAAGAAAAGACTCCAATGATTAAAAACATTCTGATAGTGCAAGAATTTATGGACGTATTTCCTAAGGAAATACCAGGTTTTCCACCTAGAAGGGAGATTTATTTTACCATAGAGTTGATACTTGGAGCATCACCAATTTCAAGGACACCATACCGAATGAGCGTACCAGATTTGACCGAACTGAAGATGCAGTTACAAGAACTATTGGATAAAGGGTACATCCAATCGAGTGTATCCCCTTGGGGAGCACCAGTTCTATTTGTGAAGAAGAAAGACAGAACCATGCAAATGTACATGGATTATTTCCAGCTTAATAAATTGACTGTCAAAAATAGATACCCTTTACCGTGGATTGATGATATTTTTAATCAGGTGAAGGGAGCTATAGTATTCTTAAATATAGATCTAAGTTTGGGATACAATCAGATCCGGATAAAAGACAAAGACGTATATAAAACTGCTTTTCGTACCAGGTACAGACACTACGAGTTTGTGGTGTTACCATTCAGATTAACTAATGCACCAGCAACCTTTATGAGGTTGATGTATGGTATATTTCACGCATATCTGGATAATTTTGTGTTAATATTTATTGATGACATTTTAGTTTATTCCAAGACTGCAAAAAAGCATAAAGGTCACTTATGGATAGTGCTGGAAATGTTACAGAAGCATCAGCTGTACACTAAGTTCAGCAAGTGTGATTTCTTCAAGGAATAAATACAGTACCTTGGTCATGTTATTTCTGCTGAAGGAATTTTAGTTGAACCAGAGAAAATCAAAACGATTATGGAATGGAAGATACCCCAAAATGTGGCAAACATTAGATCCTTTATGGGTTTGGATGGTTATTATTGGTGGTTCATTGAAGGATTTTCAAAACTTTCCTTCCCAATTACTTCATTACAAAGGAAGGGAAAAATATTTAAATGGACGAAGGAATGTCAAGACAGTTTTGAAAAGTTAAAAATTTTATTGACTACAGCTCTAGTGTTAAGGGTAGCTGATCCCAATAAAGAGTTTGAAGTCTGCACAGATGCATGTAAAGGAGTTGGGGAAAATCTGTCACAAGAGGTTAAGGTAGCTTCCTATGAATCACAGAAACTAAAAGAGCATGAAAAATGGAACTCAACTTATGATTTGGAGTTGACAGCAGTAGTGCATGCACTCTGGGTATGGTGTCACTACTTGCTTGGAAAGAGATTTTTAATCAAAATTGATCATAGTAGCTTAACCAGTTATTTTAAGCAAGTTGACCTTAATTCTCACCAAGCAAGGTGGAATGCTTTCCTGACTGAGTTTGACATTGATATGCAACATGTGAAGGATAAGGAGAACAAATTATTTGATGTTTTAAGTAGAAAGTTGCATGGTGTTTATGAACTATACTATAATCAGGTTGAATGCAAATTTCTAGAGCAAATAAAAATAGAAGCTGAGAAAGATACTAAATACCAGTTTATGTGGCAGCAAGCAGAGGATTTAAGAAAACAAGGAAAATCTACTGATTACGGAATTAATAAAGATGGGTTGCTAACTTTCAAGGAGAGGATTTTTGTTCCAAATAGAATTGAGTTGAAGGAACTAATTCTAAATGAACATCACCAAAGTAACTACTCTGGATATCTCGGGTATTAGAAAATGCTAACAGAAATTTGGAAGAACTACTTCTAGCTAGGCATAATAAGAGACATTACAGAATATCTAAAAGGGTGTTTAGAATGCGAGTAAGTGAAAGTGGAGCACCGACACCCAGCTGGGGTGATGCGGCCTATACCGGTACCTGAATGGAAGTGGGAGGTTATTTATTTAGACTTGAACATTATTGGTTTACCAATATAAAAGAAGCATAATGAATATATAATGGTGGTGGTAGATCGATTAAGCAAAGCAACACATTTTATACCAGAACATTCCACTTATAAGACGGTGCAATAGCAGACATATTCCTGCGAGAGATCTTTAGATTGCATGGTATCCCAAAGACTGTCATATCTGACAGGGATATGAATTTTACTTCAGCATTCAGGAAAACTTTGTTTACAAGATTGGGAACTCAAATTAATTTTATCATTGCTTACCATCCACAGACAGATAGGAAAACTGAGCAAGTGAATCAGATCTTGGAGGATATGTTACGTATGTATGTAATGCAACAACCAACTAGGTGGGAAGAATATCTGCACCTAGTAGAGTTTGCATACAATAATGGATATCAGGAATCCCTGAAGATGAGTCTGTTCGAAGCATTTTACGGACAACAATGTCAAACTCCTATTAACTTGAGTAGCCCAGAAACAAAGTTGATGCTTGGACCAGAAATGCTAGCTGAAATGGAGTCAGAAGTAAGAAAGATCCGACAAAATTTGAAGGCAGCCCAGGATAGACAAAAAGTGTACGTATATAAGAAAAGGACTTATCATGAGTTTGATGTGGGAGACCATGTGTACGTCAAGATCAAACCAGAGAAACACACTTTAAGGTGGGCCTCTTGTGCCAAATTGGCTTCCAAGTTTTGTGGCCCTTTCCAAATATTGGAAAGGGTAAGACCCGTGGCTTACCGATTGTCCTTGCCCAGTCATATCCAAGTACACAACATCTTCCATGTATCATTATTAAAACAATACATACATGACCCAAAGCATGTAATCCACTAGAAAATTATTCAGGTAGGATATGAATACAATACTTGATTGGAAATGCTAAAGTTTATGAGGAAATTAATTCAAAGTTTGTTGATTGCAGGTCAAATGAGATGACGAGTTTCTAGTTGAGCCTCAATGTATAATCGATCGAAGAGAAATCATGCTCTTACAACGAGCCATCACCCAGGTTAAGGTGTAGTGGAAGCATTTTGGCTCGAATGAAGTTACCTAGTAGGATGAAGTTTTTGTTCGAGAAGCTTACCTAGAATTATTTGCTGGAGTAGAATGAGAGAACCGAGGACGGCGTTCACTTGCAGGGGGAGAAGCTGTAACATCTGGATTAAATGCTAACTAATGATTAAGTTATGTTGTTAATACATTAAGACATTAATTGTTATTTGTTTTTTTTTTTTTAAATAGTACATTATGAACAGAAATTAATTCTAATTAAATAAATTATTATGGAAGTTATTTCCATAAAAGATAATAGGCTAATGGTAAAAGGTAACTCGAGAACTGAGAATTATTTGAATAGAATCAATTCAAACAGTTACCCCAACCTCTGAGGATAAAGGCATATCATAGTGAGGAAGAGGGGTTTTGTTCGGTAACTAGAGAAGCAAATTTGTAGAGAATAATTTCCCGAGCTAGTGGTAACCAGTGGAATACTCTAATTTCTAATAATTGATAGAATAGAAGACTGGACCAGAATGTCCCCAAGTCTCTTCCAGTAATTTTGTGAACTCAGATAGCTCATACTTAGAGCACGGGGGAGAGACGAGGATGTGATTTCCTCTCTCGAGGAAGGGAGGAACAACATCAGTCAGTAAAATAAAAATAGATAAGTTTTCTACCATGGGATGTACTAATGTTTTATGAATGGAATTAACAATTTTAAGTGTGAAATCTGAAGAAAATTTACAGTACTTAAATTGTGCGATAATAGGATTCTGTGAATTCTCTCTCGTTGACAAAAAGGACAGCTAGTATTGATTCTTAATTTATTTCTGATAAAAGATAGACAAGAAATCGTTAACTCAGAACCCCCGAGGAGAAGGCTCCGAGTTGATCGTTCCCTGCAATTAGTGTAATCACGGATAGAATGGTTCGGCCATTTTCTTGTTTAAGACAACGGAAATAAAATTAGGGACAGAACCCTTAAACTTAAAATAAAGATGTTCTATAGATAACCAGAGTATTATAAATTCATACTAAGGACATATTCAAGAAGTAAAGTTATGCTAACATTAATTTAAACAAACAGAACTGTGTGAGAATGGAATTTATTTTCTAAAATGGTAAATAGTATTCTCTGTGGATAGAGTACAAGAAGAACAAATCAAAAATATTTAACGATAAACATTTTAAAGCACTGCATATTTAATTCTGGAACTGAAAACGAAAGAGTACAGAAGTTCCCTCTGACTACACTAGAATGGTAGAGTATTGCTAATTTTATCTAAGCACTATATATTTAGGAAAAGAAAATATAGAACTTATGTTACTGGTGTTGAAGCAAATACACTCTGAAAAATATCCATATGAGTCTTACTATATTTATATATATATTCTTGTAAACTAGAATTAACACAGTTAAGACCTAAACCCCAAAAATTCACAACGATAAAGCAATGGAAAACATAAATCAATGCTGAAGGGAACTACTTCAATTTACAGTCTTGAATTTCAAGAAGATACTGTATAGGCTAGACCTCACAAATTTACACTTGAGAATGTAACTATGAACCTGTGCAGAACCATTGTGAAAAAAAGAAAAAGAAAAACAACTCATAATACAATAAATGATATCTCAAGGAAAAACAACAACGAATGTTGACTTACCATGCAACTGGAGGTCGAAACCCTGTTAGCACCAGAGGAACCCTGGAGGGGTTTGTTGCAGAGGCAGTAAACATCTTCTGTAGAGTGACAGGCGAAATGTTCGAAAGGCTAAGGAAGTGGTTAGGGTGGAAGGTCATTACCCATAACCCTAAAAACCAAACCATCGTCGGATTCAGGGTAGTCGGATCGATGGCGGGGGAAACCTCCACTTTTCCACCGTAAATTTGTTGACGGCACAAAACTGATGTTTCCGAGAATTTGTATTAAATAGCCATATTTTTTACAAGATATACCGAAGATTTGATTGCCAGAGTAAAAGTACTATCGATCAATTAAATCATATTAAACAGTCTGACAGGTTCTCTCCTCGAGAGATTCGAGACTATTATGGTAGTCATATAAATGTAAAACCTTAATGCAGAACAGACATCATCACCGGTTAAGTATAGTAGGATTATTATTAAACATCACCAGTTAAGTATAGTAGGACTATTATTAAGTCTAATAATTAATGTGTATGTATTGTAAAGATAATGCAAAGTAAGTGTGTATAGTGGTAACTAAATGTGTATCATTGAGAAGCATTAACTGTAATTAAGTGTGCATAGATGTAAAACTTTATAAAGTAATTTTTTTTTTATGAGTAAAGTGTTGAATGTTACAATCTATTTGGAGTATTTTGTTCCATAGTGGAGGAGAGTTCAAATAGTCACAAGTTTCTTGCTTAAATGAGAGGATAATTGCATGCCCCAGGTTAATAGTAAAACCTTTTCATTTTTTATAATTTATCTATTTTTTGTTTTATTTTTATCTCATTTTTCATTAGATTTGAAAGAATTTTTGTATGTATGGTCCAAGTTTCATAGCTAGGCATTTCATTATTAAATGAGGTGATAATTTTATGAGCCACTTTGCAGCTAGGAAAAGAGTGGTTCATTTTTTTATTGTTTAACCTTTTATTGTTTTAATATCATTTTTTTTAATGCTCATACATGGAGATACATGAGAGGAATAGTAATTTTTTAATCATCATTTGGTAAAAAAATAATTTAAGTAGGGTTTAAACACTTGATTTAGATATGCAAGGAAGTTATCAATTTTAATTTTATTCATTGATTGAGTGGCTACAACAATATAGAGGCATATTTTAGTTCATACCACTAAATCAAACACATTAATTAGAAAAATGATTAAAGTGCCCAATTCCAACCGAGGAATAAATAAACAATACAAAGTAAAAAATAAAAAAAAGTTGTAATTATAAATATAATTTGAATTAGTTAAATATTAAAAAAAAATTGTTGGAAATATAAATTTGACTATAAACACTATACTATTTGAATACTAGTAATTTTTTAAAATATTAATTAATTTTTCATTAAAAAATATAAAAACAATTTTTAAAGAAAATCACCAAATTCAAACTAAAAATTCCATATTTTAAAATGTTTAAACAACATTAATCTTATGACTTAGGGAAGGTATCGAAAAAGAAAATGTATACATTTGGATGTGCATTAAGATTACAAACAGACTGTGGGGGACAGAAAAGAATAATTTTAAAGGAGAATAAGGTATACCGGAATCGACCATATCAAGGACGTATGATCGAACCCTTCATGAATCAGACTCATGATGAGACACTGAGGTGCAAAATGAACCTTTTTATCAATTTGTATTTTGCAGAACGGTAATTAATCCGTCATAAATTACTTGGATGATATATACTAATTAGTTTTATTCATTATCAACCGAGTAAAATTATGGCTTTTTTGGATCATAAATGGGCAACCAAGAAGGACAAAAAAATCAGCAACCTTTCACTGATTGGGAAACCAAGAAAAAGCTCACTCTTTCATTGGAAACATCCAAGAGTAGAAAAGTGGGAAACATCTGAAAAACTAGGAAACAAGGAAACATCTAAATATATTGGCTTTATCTAATAATGCATTTTGATTTTATCTTTTGTAATTACAAAATAGGAAATAAAGAGAATTATTGCATTGTTTATAAAATGCTCATCTCTTCCTCATAATAAAGTTTGTGGTATTGTTTCCAGAGTAGTGTTATTCAAGTTTCGTATCTATATTCTGTTCTATGATTCTCTACATTAATTTTCAGATCTGCAAGTAGATCAATTGGTATCAAAGCATAAGATCTTGGAAGCCATTCACCTTTTCTAAGAAATTTTTTAAAAGGGTCATACATTTCACTCCATTCGGTGGATGAAAATCATGCCGCCCCGCCAAGAGCGTCAAGAGCCCTCCCATGTAGACTCACCAGTAAATGACTTAGCTAGGGCTCTTCAAGAGCTAATTACGTTGCAACAACAACAACTTCCTCCAGGGAAAATGCAGCTTGATACATGCTTTCAACTGCCCAAATTCTCAGGGAAAATGAATGGTGAGACTGTTGATTCTTGGTTCCGTAGTCTCTCCAACTATTTTAGAACCTCTACAAAAATGGAAGAGGAGATGAAACTTCATATCGCCATTCTACAATTGGAAGGCCTAGCACAAACATGGTGGGATACTCATCTTGATAATATGTCCTTGGTTGTGGAACTTGGAGAACAAGTCGAGACCAGATCGACACCTATCACATCTTGGAATCTCTTTTGCAAGGCCTTACGAAAACGCTTCTATCCTCCAGGATATATACAAAATATCCTTGCAAAATGGTTGCAACTTCGACAGCTATCGAATCAATCAGTGCAAGCCTACATTGATGTCTTCTGCAAGTTGCGCATTCAACTCCATATATCTGATCCAGAAGAGGTACTAATTATCAAAGTTAATTCTGGTTTGCTAATGCTTCTTCGCTGTTAAGTTGAGTTGTTTGATAGTGCTTCATTAGACAAGGCCTTTATTCGGGCCCTGGCTATGGAACACAAAGTGGGTACTCGAATCCCATATCCTCAAGCCAGAAATGGTCCATCTCCCTTTGGTTCTTCTAGTGTCACCTCTGCCTCATCCCCACACCTCACAACACCCCTGGTGCACATTTCACAAGACCAACTCACATGCTTCTGCAGATTGTTGAGTACTGAAAAATATCCACCCCCACAAGAATATTTTTACATAGATCGAACAAACAAAGGCCACTACCCCACTTCCAGTTGTTTCTCTCGAAAATCCGATAGAAGTGGACCCCTGTCTCATCCTCATGACTGCTAATGCAACAAACACCTCTATTACGCCTTTTTTTACCCATAATTGTCAAATCAAACATGAGTTGGCCACGCTTATTCTTGACAATGGGAGTCAAAAGAATCTTGTGTCACAGGACTTAGTTGAATTCCTTTTCCTTCACACCACTCTTCACCCACACTCGTATCAACTCGGTTGGGTCAGAAAGGACGGTCCTCATCTTACCATCTCACAATGTTGTGCTGTCACCTTTTCTATTGGACCTTTTTGTGATACTGTTGTATGTGCTGATTTATTGCTAGGAATTCCATACCAAGAGGCTCGACATGTTGTTTATCATGCTATAGATCACCAATACCACTTGCAGCATGATGGACACACCTATGTGCTCACATCCTCAGCTAGCACATCAACCCAACCTTCCATTGGCAAATCTTCCATTATAAAAGTCAATTTAAACAAATATGTTTCTTTGTGCTTAGTTCGCCCTGTCAAGCCAGACAACCTCACCAATCTAGTCCCTCCTTCAATGGCTCCTCTACTCCACGAATTTGCAGATGTCTTCACCCAACCCACAGGGTTGCCTCTAGCATGCTCTGTTGAACACCACATTGATCTTATTCCTGGTGCTTCCTTACCCAATACCCCATCTTATCGCCTTTCGCCTCGAGAGGCAGCTAAGATAGAACGTTAAATTGAAGAATTGTTGACATCCGGTCATATTTAGACTTCATCCTCGTCATGTGCATATCCAGCTTTTATTATTCCCAAAAAGGATACTTCTGAATGGTGCCTCATGATAGAATATCGAGCCCTTTATAAAGCCACTGTTAAAAACTGCTACCCCCTTCCCCGCATTGAGGATTTGTTGGACCACTTACATGGGGCTTGTTTCTTCAAAAATATGGATTTAACTAAATACTACCATCAAGTTCGCATGCATGCAACCAACACATGGAAAACTGATTTTGAAACAAATTTTGGGCTATTTGAATAGTTGGTCATGCCATTTGGACTGACCAATACACCGGCCACCTTTATGAGACTCATTAATGATGTTTTCAGGGCACATTTGGGTAATTTTGTGGTCATCTACCTTGATGACATTTTAGTATTTAGTAAATCTTTGGAAGACAATCTTCAACATGTTCGCACCATACATGAGTTATTGCAAGCACATCACCTTCAGGTCAAAGAAAAGAAATCCTATTTTGGACAAACATCAGTTCAATATTTGGGATTTATTATTGAAAACACAGGGGTTCATCCAGATCCCCCTCGTGTAAAAGCCTTGGTGCAACGATGAGCCCCTTCCAATGCACATGACCTCAAGAGCTTCATGGGAGGTATCAATTTCTACAGAAAGTTTGTCTCTCATTTCTCACAGTTGGCTCACCCTTTGCACCAGTTGTCTCATCAAGAAAAGTCTATTTGGAATGCCTAATCGGAGCAACAGTTTGCTCAAATCAAGAGTGCCATATGTTCTTCCCCTGTTCTTCATTTTCCAGATATGAATCAACCATTTGAGATGGAAACTGATGCCTCTCAATTCACCATTGGAGTTGTTCTTAAACAGGGAGGCCACCCTGTGCCATACCATTCTAAGGCACTTGCGGATGCTAAGCTCATGTACAGCACCTATGACAATGAATTCTACAGTTTAGTGCAAGTTTTGAAGCAATGATGCCATTACATTCTTGGAAAAGAGACCATCCTCCATACAGATCATCATCCGCTAATATTCATCAATTCACAACACAAGATTCAAGAGCAACACCATTTAAAGTGGGCTTCTTACATTCAACACTTCCATCTGGTGATTAAATATAAGAAGGGGATAAGTAGTAAGATGGCTGATTTGTTAAGTCGACCACCTACTCAAGTCCTACACATTCTAGAGGTGCGTTGTGCTGCATATGATGCTTGGCAAGATATGTATGCAATAGATCCAGTCTTTGGTGAGATACGGGAAGCTATGCAATAGCCTACAGTCATAAACCAAACTCCCTTTCTTTATTATACCATTTGTGATGGTTGGTTGTATAAACTAAACCAACTATGTGTGCCACAATCTGATGATCGTCTCCTTCTCATCCGTGAAGCACATGCCTCTTCATGCGGAGGGCATTTTGGCATAGCCAAGACCATTCTCAATATTCAATGCCACTTCTATTGGCCTGCCTTACCAAAGCAAGTGGAAAAATTCATTCATCCATGTTCTATTTGTTCACAAAGAAAGCCCTCAAACCATAAGCATGGTTTGTATCAGCCATTACCAATTCCCTATCGTCCTTGGGAATCCATTTCAATGGAATTTTTAAGTGGCGTTCCTACTAATTTTCATAAACATGATGCTATCTGGGTAGTGTTATGTCGTTTCTCCAATATGGCTATATTTCTTCCTTGTCATAAGACTACTTCTGCTACTCAGACTGCGGATCTCTTCTTCCATCATGTGTGGCCACCCTTTGGTTTGCCGAGTAGCATTATTTATGATCGTGACTCTCTATTTCTCAGTACATTTTGGCATACTCTTTGGTCTTTTTTGGGTTGCCAACTTCATTTCTCCACTGCCTTCCACCCACAAACAGATGGAAAAACTAAAGTTGTCAATCATACTTTGGTTCACTCACTTCGCAATTTTTTTTCCAAAAACAAACAGTGGGATACATATTTGCACATCATTCAACATAGTTACAATCGAGCAACACACTCCTTAACTGGTTTCTCACCTTTTGAGGTTTGCTTTGTTTTTCAACCAAGTGCACCCTCTGAGATGCAACTGACGATCACCCCTTCTAGGTCTACACATCAACAATAGGAACAAAAATCATCTCATCATTTTATACATTCCATTTCTCAACGCCAAGCCCAATTAACTGCTACTTTGCAAGAAGCCCAAGATCGTGCCAAATAGAGGCATGACAAGCAGTGAACACCCTTGTCTTTTCAACCTGGAGATCGTGTCTGGCTCTTGTTAGACAAGCAACGCTTCAAGGGCCAACATCATAAGTTGCACCTTTTGTGATATGGCCCGTATATTGTTCTGGAATGCATTGGAGAAAATGCATATCGCTTGGACTTGCCTTCCCAGCTTGGCATCCACGATGTTCTTAATGTTAATAATATCAAACTATTTGAACCGCCTCTCCTTGAGGAATCTGTTACAATTCGTCATCCGGTCAATAATATTCCAGATTTTCAGCCTCCTCTGCTCAAAGATACAATTTTGGACTTCAAGAAATGGAATACACGACAACAGCCATACTTCTCATATTTGGTTGGTTGGAAGGGACACACACCAGCGCAGGCAAAATGGATGACTGCAAAAACATTGCAACGCACTTTGCCTCATTTGGTGGAGGAAGATGAGACGCTTCCTGATATAAAAAGGGAGGAATTAGGCAACCAAGAAGGACACAAAAATCAACAACCTCTCACTGATTAGGCAACCAAGAAAAAGCACACTCTTTCATTGGAAACATCCAAGAGTAGAAAAGAGGGAAACATCTGGAAAAGTAGGAAAGAAGGAAACATCTAAATATATTGGCTTTATCTAATAATGCATTTTGATTTTATCTTTTGTAATTACAAAATAATAAATAAATAAAATGATTACATTGTTTATAAAATGCTCATATCTTCCTCATAATAAATATTGTGGTATTGTTTCCAAAGCTGTGTCATTCTAGTTTCGTATCTATATTCTGTTCTGTGATTCTCTACATTAATTTTTAGATCTGCAAGTAGATCAATAAAATTAAGCTACTAAAAATTTTAGAGTAATTTCTTATTTTTTAAGTTAGAACCAGATTTATGATGGCAAACTAGGGTGACAAATCCATTGGATTATCCATTTGTATTTTATAGAAGAGTAATTAATTCAATATAAATTATTTGAATATATTTATCACATTTCTTCATTTTTTATTAAATTAATAAAACTATGATAAATTTTAAAAGCTAAATCTTAATACATATTAATTATTATCATCATAATTGCAGCCCTATATGTGCAACTTCAATTGTTGTTGAGGAACAAAACCCAGCATGGCCGAAATTAAAAATTTTAATACAGAATATGATCTGGAGTCAACAACAAAAGGACAAATGACAGTACCCTTCACGAATTACAATCATGATGGCATCCCACAAAGTTGGATGAAGCCCACTGGAAATTGTTGTCTAAGCTTTCCCAATATTTCTCATCTTTACCTATTTAAATTAAATCTATTTATAATATTTTGTTTTTTATTTTTATTTTTTCCACCACTCAAACCATATTATCCAAGCCTGGCATAATCCTGTTAACGTTGTTTTATGTGCTTCTCAATCGTTGTCAAATTAGTCATGAAATTTGGATAACAATAAGTTTTTTAAATTAGGTTATTCTGATCCGTTTTTTTAATAAATTTAATTAGATTACAGATTTTGGTAATAGATAGATGTTTTTCACATTAATCACATCATAATGATTTGGTGTAAGTTTGAAACCACTAATGTGGTTTATCCTAAATTCAAGGTGAAGAAAATAATCGATCTCAATAAAAAGTGTGGATACATCCATGAAAACTAGTAGTTATTAATAAGTTAATTAAAAATATAGAATTTTTATTTAATTAGAATATTTAAAAGAGGGAGTTAATGAGAAATTTTTTTATTATATTAAGGTAATAATAAGCAGGGAATAAAAGTAAGAATAATTTTTTTAAAATTTTTTATTATTTTATTTCATTATTTATTATTTTAAATATCAAGATAACATAAAATCTAATATAAATAAATAAAATAAAGACAAGGAAAAAGAAAAATATATATAATAAAGAAGAAAAAGGAAAAAACGAGGGTTAGATAATATATAATAATAAATATATTTAATAATAATATAAAAGGGAAAAAGAAATTTAATCAAAACTAATTTTAAAATGTTAAATTATATAAAAATAAGAAGAACAACCAAGAAAAAAATATACTAAAGAAAAAGAAGAAGGGTAAAGGAACAATAAATAAAAACAAGGACAAGGGAAACACAAAAGAATAAAACTAAGACCACACATGACCAAGGATCAAAACAATGGAGATAAATCACCTCGAAAAAGCCAGAGTCCAACTCTTACTCAACTTCCACCCATCATCCCTTTTTTAGATTCTTAGCATGCCTCTCAATCTCAATAGCCTCCCTAAGCTTCCTATGGTGGAAGTGATAAACCCTAGCAATGACTTTGGAGTCTTCTATGCAAACATGGTGACATGACTTTCCCATATGCTCCACAAGGGCATAAGTGTGGGAACAATTGTGCCTAATATCTGCATCATGTTCCTGGATTCTGTACCTAATGGAATGGTATGTTTCGCCAATATATGGAGTACCACAGGAATAAAGAACCATGTAAACACCCTTCATGTATTTAGGGTTGATCGGGTCCTTGAAAAAATAGAGAGAATTTCTAATAGTACAGAGAGGTTCGAAAAAAGAGACGATATTATTCCTTCTAAGGACATGGGAAATTTTGTTCGAATTCCCTTAGATAAATAGGAGATCAACAATGGAGATAGGATCTACCCGAGTAGATTTTCCATTCAATCCTTTAAAGGATTTTTGAAATGACTTAAGGCCTTGAGATCTACTATACCCATTATTCTCGAAAACGTCAAGAATATGGGATTTCTCAGACACTAAGTGGTTGTCATGAGAGATTCTTAGAGCCTAGGTAGCAAGAGTGAAAAGAACACCAAATTTATAAGTAGGAAAATGATGAAAACCAACATGAAAATACAGTTCCGAGTGAGTTTTCTTGCGGAATACTTGGTGGGAAATGGAGCCATCACCATTTCTATAAAGGAGGATATCTAGGAAAGGAAGGAAACTGCATCCAACTCAACTTCCATTGTGAATTTTATGGAATCCAACATGGAGTTCACGTGACCAAGAAAAATATCTAAATTTTCACAACCATGGGGCCAAATGACATAGGTTTCATCCATGAACCCGTTCCATTTCCTAGGGTGAAAAGGAGTTGACGCTAGGTCCGTCATTTCAAAATATTCCATAAATATGTTAGCAAAAATAGGGTAAAGAGGAGAACCCATGGCAACACCACAAGTTTGATCATATAACTCACCTTGGAAACTGAAAAAAGTCGAGGTGAGGCGAAGACCAACTAATTTAGAAGTGTAGAAATGAGAAACCTCCTCAATGACCTCAATAGGTTCCTAGATGGGTATTTTGGTAAACAAGGACACAACGTCAAGTCTGACTAATAATTCACCAGGTTCCAACCTGATATCCTTCCATTCCTTAATAAGATAGGTTGCGTCCTTCACAAAAGAATCAGTGAGACCCACAAGGGGTTTAAGCTTCTTTGCTAAGAATTTAGCAAGATTATAAGTAGGACCACCTATTGTGTTAAAAATAGGTCTTAAAGGGACCCAAGGTTTACGAATATTAGGAAGACGATAGATCCTGGGGTGAGGGGATTTCTCTCAATAAGCCTTCTAGAGAGAGGATTAAGGGAAGAATCTCACTTAATGGCGAGGGAAACATCCGTGGAAACTGATTTAATGGGATTCTTTTTAAGCTTAACATACCAACCACTATTCAACAGATGGTCAATCATTTTTCTGATATAGTTAGATTTATCCATAATGACTATGGCACCACCTTTTTCAGCCTTAAGGATGACAATTTCAAGATTGTCCCTTAGGGATTTCAGGGCAAGAAATTCAGGTTTGCTCAATTTTATTTTTGGAGGTTTAGCCTTCCTAAAAATAATGGAACAATCATGTCTAATAGTCCCCTTGATATTGTCCAGAATATCCCTAATACCATACTCAATATTACCAATAATGTCATCAATGGGAATCTTCTTGGGGGCTAGGGAAAAATTAAGCCCCTTAAAACAGAAGAATCAAAATAAAAACTAGAAACGTTAACAAAATTTTTATTATTATTTTTAGAATTAACATTATTGTTGCTCTTGATATTAGATATATTATTATGATAAACCTTATTATTATTAATGTCTTTGAGGTTAATAAAGTCAGTATTAGAGATGTTATTATTAAAAAATTTATTACTATTATTATTATTATTATTAATAGCGGGCTTGAATTTAAATCACTTTTACTATTGATAACTAGGTTTTTATTTATAATAGGGTTCATAATATGAAAATTATAATTATCCATCGAAATAGAATTAGAAAACTCACCAACTTGAGGGAAATAAACATTAAATGGGGGAACAGAATACCCATCGAGTGTAGGAGAGCATTGATGGAAAATTTCCGATCGAATTGATTCAAACCTACTGCGATTTGATCGGGAATTTTCCATCAATCCTCTCCTACAGTCGATGGGTATTCTGTTCCCCCATTGAATGTTTATTTCCATGAGGTGAGTGAGTTTCCTAATTCTATTTTGATGGATAATTATAATGTTCATATTATGAACCCTATTATAAATATGAACCTAATTATCAATAATAAAAGTGATTTAAATCCGAGCCCCAGTACAATATGTTGGAATTTTACTCCCAACCACTGCCATGAATGAGAAGTGGTGCAACCCAAAAATTCCATCAATTTTGACAGCAGAGAAGGAAAACAGCACATCCCAGAACTGGAGGCATTTTCACACAATCCACGCAAAATATCAACAGAGTACTCGAGCGTTTAACTCTGCGTTTATTTCTATCTACCGCATTAACTTACCTTTACCTACAGCGTGAAAATTGCAAGTCTTTTGTTTTACCATTTAAGCCTTTCGCAAAATGTTATTCTACTGCCGATGCGATATCTGGCGGGACCTACCTTAACCTTACCGCATAAGCCAAAACCTTGTTTCGCACCTCATTCCTTTAGATTTCCGCACTTCACACTTATTGTTGTTTAACCACCCACAAAGCATATTTCACATTGTTTACCACTTCCCTTTCCACAGCTGAAAGTTAAGTTATTTGACATGTGATGTGATCGTGCTATCACACATCGCATTCGCAATCGTTTATGTTTTCTCATAAAGTGGCGTAACATATGTTATTTTATTTCCGGTGCGATTGTGCCATCGCACATTATGCCCGCAACCCTTTATGTTAATTCGTGTTCGCACCAGATAAAAGCTAAGACCACCAATCTGTGATCTATGATGGGATCCAGATGCAATGTGGACTCAAGTTGAGTCACATGAATTTTTAAGTCTGATAGTTTGTGTGTTTTAATGCATCTTCGCGTGTTTTTTTTTTATAAGGAGAATACAGCCTGCATGCCAATTAAATGCAGAAATGGGTCTTTTGACGGCCCAAGGACAAATGTTGTTGAATGCCCATTCAAGCATTAAATTAGCATTGATAACATTAGGTTTACAGGCTTCGGCAATTTTGATATAAGCAATGTAATTTCATTTTTAATATAGATGGAATAGAAACAAAAGTTTGTTCCTCTCTTGTGTTTTATCACTGCATGTGTATATGTGACTGTTAATTTCCGCATATTGTTTGTATTCTCTATGTTTGGGGAAATTCATTTCCTCTGTCTGGTTGCATTAAGAAATTTCAACATGGTATGAGAGTAGGTCTAGGCTCTCAGTCAAAGAAGCACTAGCTCACTATATTTTTTGTAAAATTTGTAAGATTGATTTGAGAAGCATATTTCTCCAGCAGTGAGAAAGATTTTGTTTTACACAGTCAAGAAGATTGTTTTTTTTTACATAGTCATAATGGCAGCAGCAGGCACAAGCCTGAAAAATCCACATTTACCACAGTTCAATGGTAAAAAATATGATTATTGGCCATTACAATGAGAGCCCTGTTTGCTTCACAAGTTATATGGGAGTTGGTGGAACAAGGTTTCCAAGAACCAGCAGATGTAACAGTGCTAGCTTCTTTGACAACAGCAGAAAGAGACTTGTTGAGAGATAATAAGAAGAAGGACTCCAAAGCCCTCTTCTATCTCTTTAAAGCAGTGCATGAGAGTATATTCCCAAGGATTGTAGCAACAACAAAGTCTGAGGCATGGGATATTATCAAGATAGCCTATCAGGGCATGGATAAAGGGAAGATAGAAAAGCTACAAATGTTGAGGAGAGACTTTGAAACTCTCTGTATGAAAGATTCTGATAACATAGACTCATTCTTCACACATTTGATTGGGTTGGTCACCCAGATAAGGTCTCATGGAGAGACACTTGAGGAAAGAAGAATAGTGGAGAAAATCTTGAGATGCCTACCCTTAAGATTTTATGCCATAGTAGTGGCAATAGAAGAGACAGAGGATCTCTCACAATTTTCAATGGATGAGATTTGTGCATCCTTGATGTCTCATGAACATAGACTAAACATAACAGCAAAATCCTCTTTGGAGCATGCTTTCAAAAAACATATGTCTTTTGGTCGAGGTAGAGGTCAAGGAAGATCGAACTACCAAGGAAAAGGAAGAAGCCCACAGACAAGTGGAAGAAATAGCCCTGCAAGCACAAGTGGAAGGGGCAACCATAATCAAAGTGAAGGCTCAAGCCAACACCAAGCACAAGGAAAAAGGTATGACAAATGCCAAGTCCAATGTCATTATTGTAAAAAGTATGGCCATTATGCCAATTAATGTAGAAATAAACAAAATTACATGAATAATAGGGAAAATGTTAATTTTGCAAAAGAGGATAAGAACCAGAGTAATGTGAAATTAACATGTAATGTAGCACAAGAAAAACATGAAGATGTATGGTTCTTAGACTCAGGTGGTATTAACCACATGACTCGAAACATAGCAATTTTTTCCAATCTGGATGAAAATGTGAAGTCTGAAGTGACAACAGGGACTGAAAGCAAAGTCTCTATCATGGGAAAAGGAAGAATCAACATACTGACAAAGAAGGGAGAAAATAAATTCGTGTCAGATGTCTATTATGTACTTGGCCTGAAATGTAACCTTCTAAGCATTGGACAGCTCGTTAACAAGGGCTACAATGTATATTTTAAGAATAATGTGTGCACTATCATGGACATACCTCGAAGTAAAAGGGTCGTTGTAGAAGTGCATACGAAAAATAATAGGATGTTTCCTCTCAAGCTTAGAACAGACTTGAAGGAAGGAGGTGTGGTAGCAGCAGTCACACAAGAAGTCCTTCAAGAAGAAGTGAAAGAAGAAAACTGGTTATGGCATTTGAGATTTGGACATCTCAACTTTGGAGGTTTGAACCTCTTGCATAGAAATGGAATGGTAAGAGGATTACCACTCATATAGAAACTAGACAGCTTATGTGAAGGCTGCATCTTAGGAAAACAACACAGAGAAGCATTCCCGACAGGGAAGAGTATAAGGGAAAAATCACCCTTATATATTTTCCACTCAGATCTGTATGGACCAATGCAAACACCATATTTAGCTGGCAGTCATTATGTCTTAACATTTATGGATGATTATACAAGAAAGAAATGGGTTTATTTCTTGAAACATAAGAAGAGTGGGAACTACATCAAAGTGCTAAGAACTGACAGAGGTGTAGACTATATCTCCAAATATTTCCTACGTTTATGTAGGGAGAATGGGAGACACAAGAAGTTTACCACAAGGTACACACCACAACAAAATGGTGTTTTAGAAAGGAAGAACAGCACCGTCATGGACGTGGTCAGTAGTATGATGAAGGCAAAGCATTTTCCAAATGAGTATTGGGCAGAAGATATCAATAGTGTAGCGTATATTTTCAATAGATGTGCAACCAAATCTATTATGAACAGAGTTACGGAAGAAGCATGGAGTGGAACAAGGTAGTTTGTCACTCACATGAAAGTATTTGGATGTGTGGCATATGCACATGTCCCAGATCAGTTAAGGAAGACGTTGGACAGCTAGGGGGAGAAGTGTATTTTTTTATTATACAGTGATGAGTCAGGCATATAAACTCTATTATACATCCACCAAGAGAGTTATAATTAATAGAGATGTGAAGTTTATTGAAGAAGAAGCTTGGGATGGAAGCTTAGAGAAAACAATGAACATGAAGATGTGTGTCTCATGAAGAGCAAGAGGAATTGATTTCTGAAAATAATTCCTCCATGGTGGCTCCTCCTCCACCTACACAAGCTCAGCAGAGCACACCATAAGCAAGTAATGAAAAAGCCTTGAGAAATAAAGGAAGTTCTTCTCCAAGTGCACCACAGGGATCAGATACTCCCTCGAGTTCAAGTGGAACTCCAAGCACACCAAGAAGACCAAGATTCAAAAATTCGAGTGAAATTTATGAGCAAGAAGCTAATAATAATAATGGTATGAACGATTTATTTTCTTTGTATTGTCATGTTGACGACCCAATTCATTTTGAAGATGCAATAAAATAATAAAATGGATTGAAGCAATGAATTAAGAGATTGGTGCAATAGAAAAGAATGACACATGGGAGTTAGTGGACCTCCCAAAAGGTAGAGAATTCATTGGAGTAAAATGTGTCTATAAGACCAAGAGCAATGATGAAGGAAAGATAGAAAGGCATAAAGCAAGAATTGTTGTGAAAGGCTATAAGCAGAAACAAGGAAGAGATTATGAAGAAACCTTTGCATCTATAGCAAGGATGGAGACAGTGCAAACAATGTTGTCCATAACAACACAACAAAGGTGGAAAGTATACCAAATGGATGTGAATTCAACATCTCTGAATGGAGTGTTGAAAGAGGAGGTATATGTTGAACAACCTCCAGGTTATGAGACTGAAGGCCAATAGCACAAAGTATGCAAGTTGAAGAAATATATTTATGGGCTGAAGAAAGCACCAAGACTATGGTACAACAGGATATATGCTTACCTAATAGAAAATGGGTTTGAAAAATGTGATGGTGAACCCACACTCTACATTAAAGAAAATGATGGTAACATCCTTATTGTTGTTTTATATGTAGATGATTTAATTTTCATTTGCAATGAAGTTTCGCTCATTGTTGATTTTAAAGGAGTTATGAAGATTGAATTTGAAATGACTAATTTGGGTTTACTGAGATACTTATTAGGCATATAATTAAAGAAAAATGAAAAGGGAATTTTTATTTCTCAAGAAAAATATGTTGCAAAAATTTTATTTAGATTTAACATGCAGCACAACAAAGCAGAAGTGACTCCAAATGTCATGGTGTTGAAGTTAAGCAAAGAAGATTGAAACAAGAATGTCGATTTGATTTTGTACAAGAGCATAGATGGAAATCTAATGTATTTGACTGCAACTAGGCCTCATATTATGTATGTTGTAAGTTTAATTTCCAGATTCATGGAAACACCAAAGGAGACACATTGGCAAGTAGCCAAGAGGATTTTAAGGCATGTGAATGGAACAAAGAAGTATGGTGTTCTATACTCCTCAAGTGATAATTTTAAGTTGATTGGTTACACTAACAGTGATTGGGCTGGAAGTTTAGATGATAGAAAGAGCACATCTGGGTATGTGTTTCATTTGAGACCAGGAGCCATTTCATGGGCTTCCAAGAAGCAACCAATAGTTGCTTTATCTACAGTAGAAGCAGAATATGTGGCAGCAACAGAAGCAGCCTGTCAAGCTATTTGGATGAAAGGAATGCTGAGAGATTCGTTTCATGAGCAAGAAAAAGGAACCACAATTTATTGTGATAATATCTCAGCAATAGCATTGTCAAATAATTATGTTTTCCATATGAGAACAATGATTTAGAGTACATGGAAAGTGAATGGAGAGTTGGTAACCAGAAAGAAAGCACATGGTCGAACAGAAACTTTGTAAGTTTTAATAAATAAAACATCAGTTAAAAGATTATGGACTTTAGAGTAATGATTTTTCCCTCAAGAGAAAAACAAAAAAACAATATTCTTAACCATTGAGATTCACCTCACTTGTGAATAACTCTTTTTACAATATAATGGGCCAATAACATGGCTTATCAATAACACATTATTTTTCTTTAATTAATTATTTGAGATAAATTAATTAAAAGAACATAACTATCTTGGAGATAAATCTTAACCCATTTTTGAATATTACTATGAATATTCCATCAAGGTTAAATCTCTACCATCCACCTAATAATTATTGATAATTAAATTAAAATTGTGAAAAGACTATTTTAATTGATGGTGGATGGTATGATTTAACCTCCATAGAATATTTGATAATATACTTAGTAGTGTATACAAACCAATATAGACCCATCTTAACGAGGGATCTACCAAGAGGAGAAAGGGATCAAATCTCATTACAAGCCAACATTTTTTTTATAATACAAAATTTGAAAAAACTTTTACATATCAAGATATTTAATCCCATTTATTGTTTGGCAAATACATGATTAAGATACATCTATAATTTTTCATTGTTTAAAACTGATTATATGCATTGAACCAATTTTTAGGATACAAATTTTGAAAAATGATTTATAAATAAAAAGGTGTAATCTCATTTAGTGCTTGGTACATATGTGATAGAAGTATAGTGATAGTTTTTTATTGTTTAAATTTTATTTTCGAATATTTTATTAATATTAATATTTTATGTTAACAATTGAATTGGATACACATTTTCATATTATTAAGAAGTAACTACATTATTTGACCTTTAATTGCTTTTCCCTTTCAAACATTAATCGCATACATACACACACACACACACACACATATATATATGTGTGTGTGTGTGTGTGTGTATGCGATAATGTTTACCTTCGTAAAATATTTTAATGTTTGAAAGGGAAAAGCAATTAAAGGTCAAATAATGTAGTTACTTCTTAATAATAGGAAAATGTGTATCCAATTCAATTGTTAACATAAAATATTAATATTAATAAAATATTCGAAAATAAAATTTAAACAATAAAAAACTATCACTATACATCTATCAGATATGTACCAAGCACTAAATGAGATTACACCTTTTTATTTATAAATCATTTTTCAAAATTTGTATCCTAAAAATTGGTTCAATGCATATAATGAGTTTTAAACAATGAAAAATTATAGATGTATCTTAATCATGTATTTGCCAAACAATAAATGGGATTAAATCTCTTGATATGTAAAACTTTTTTCAAATTTTGTATTATAAAAAAAATGTTGGCATGTAATATTCGAATATTTTATTAATATTAATATTTTATGTTAACAATTGAATTGGATACACATTTTCCTATTATTAAGAAGTAACTACATTATTTGACCTTTAATTGCTTTTCCCTTTCAAACATTAAAATATTTTACGAAGGTAAACATTATCGCACACACACACACACACACACACACACACACACACACACATATATATAATTAATTAATTAATTAATTAATTTAAGTTCTATATTGATATACTTATTTCTATATCTATAAGAGAAATAATGATTTTTTTATTACTTTATTTATGATAGTTATATAAAATTATATTATTTAACATAGACATGGAAATATTTTATTTTAACATAGACACACAAATATGTTGTTTATTACTCATAGAGTGAAATTGAAATATCAAAAAATCAAGTAGAATGAAAGTGAAATATCAACAAACTCAGTTAATTGTTGTGTTAATATATTTTTAAATGTTTATTTATATCTTTATTTATTTTTTGTCTTTTTGTTTTGGCTCACATTATGAACATTAATTTTATTATTTTTTGAGGACTTGACATACTTAAACATGACTCTCTCATACTCGATTGTAGAATGAGTCTCTCAACTCCATCAAAGGTTGAGATTTATCTCCAAAATAGTTATGCCCCTTTCCCATTTTAATTAAATTCATTTATGTAAGAAAAAATTCATATGGACAAGTGTCATATGAAATGAGTTATGATATTTTGGGTATGTAGTACTGATAAACCATAGAATTAGCCCATGATATTGTAACAAATTTTATTTACAGAATAAAAGTCTTAAATAAAGATGATTATTCATGTACTTACTAAACAATCATGAAATATAAGAAAAAAGAAAGTGTGTTTTAGTACTTATACAATTATCAGTCACGTGTTTTAATAATTATACAATTATCAATCATTTTATTTATATAGTTGTAATTGGTTATAATTAGCTGATTTTTTTGAATTGATATTAATATAAAATATTTAAAAAATAGAGACCAATAATAACTCAATTTTTTTTTTGGAATATGGAACCTTCATTGTCTAAAAAGTAGTTAAAACATAATGCCATTGTATGTAGTAATGATAAATTATTTATTTATATAGATTTTAGTGGTACTAATTTTATGGTGTTGGTGTTAGAGTAATTATAAAATTATAATAGTTAGTAAGATATAGACTTATTAATAAAGTCACTTTAACCTAACTTGTTTTCCATTTTTATATTTTTTTTTTTTTTTAAGTGTAACGTTGATCTATATCATATTAATAATGTTTATTGACACTAATATTTTGTCATTATTACACATTTTTTTCCTTCTTATAAAGTATGAGATTTTGGTTTTCCTTATGTGTTTGTGTTAGGTATCACGTGTTTCTCCCGTTGGAAATCACAACTTCAATCATTTTGTTAATCACAAATTTTAATATGAGGATTCAAAATACAAGATGCTCAAATATTTTCATCATTTTCACTACGTCAATGGATAAGATTGATGAACATAACTCACTTGCATATCTAAATCAAGTTGTGCCATTAACTATTGACTATGTATGAAGATTAATGCAAATTAAATTCACATAATTGAAGTGGTGGCTTTATGAAACTTCAAAAAAAGGCCTGAACTATTTTAACTACCATAAAACTATGAAACATGTCCTCTAGAGAGATAATAAACTATGAAATGTGTTATATAGCCACATGTTCATTGTCATTCATAACTCAAAACCTGAAACAGATGCCTCTTCACATTCTAAAACGAGAAATGGTTCATTCACAATTAATGATATAAAATTCATTGTGTTTTATTGCTATTTAATAATAGAATAACACGCCAATGTGTTATGTTTTCTTGGTATTATAGGAATATATTATTTTCAATTTCTATGTAACAATAATTGCTTTAATATTTTAATCATGATTTACTGTTTTAATAATCTTTTTGATATTTTAATAATTGTACATTACATAATAATGTGACTTACAATTTAATTATGTAACTTACAACTAAAATGATGGTCTGCAATGGAGCGCCATGGAGCACCACCACTGGAGTTATGCATGCCTCATGTTCCATATTCTTTATTTAATTCTCTTTTGTTAAATTGGAACAGTTGTCATTCAAATTCGACAAAACAAATTGAATACAAAAAGAAACGAAGCTTATTGTGAAATGTTGCAAGTTTCATTTCATAAACAGGATCTGTTGTGCAGATTTATTGTTTCTTTACAAGTTTCAATTTGATATCCAGATTAGTCCAATTTTTTGGTTCATTTGTTTTTTCCAAAATTGCAGGGAAATTTCCTAAGTTTAATACAATGAATGGTATATAATAGATTGATTGTGCTAAGCAGGTATGCGGAGCTTCTATTTGATACCAAGGTTTAGTGCCATATATTCGGCCTTAAATCCTTTATTAAATTGTTCCAGTCTTAATATAAAGTGAGAGGTATGTAAAACTCAGGCCTCTTGTTTTGATACTCATGCTCAACGAGGCATGCAACTAGAGAAGAGAAGGATGCAAAAATTAATTGCAGATGTAAATTATAGTGAAAATTTTGGATTGGGATTACAGTCATATTGGTTACAAAATAAATTTTATAATGTCATAGATTTGAGCCTTAACACCATCGCATATTGAAATTTTAGTCTCATTAAGGGTTAAAAATGTGATCTCCTACCTAATGGATTGAGGGATTTCATTCTATAGTAAAAATCACAATTTAAAACTCTAGACAACAATTTATAATGTGATTTGCGACATTAGGTAAGGATAGGCATAATCTAGCTGCAATTTTGATTCATAGGGTAGTCACAATTTATATCCTTAGCTTAAGTCGCATATTGAGATGGAAATTGATAGGGACTTTGAGTGTAATCTATGACCTTAGCCTAGTCGCAATTCGAAGTCCCGTCACAAGTCACATATTAATGAAATAGTGTCATTATCGACTAAAAACATGACTTGCAACTTCAATGGGTCTAAGACTGGGGTTAAGAACATTTTCAAGTGGCATATTAGAAGTGAAACCTATTCATAATTGCATTTGATGACGTTAGCATAATTCACACCTTTTTGGTCTCGGTTTCACTGTCGCCCATGGATGCAATTTATGGCTTCAAAATATGCTACCCAAATCAAAACTCCCAACCCTATAATGATGAAGGGTTATTTTTAGTAAGAAAATTGCATTCAAATCATAAAGCTTGAAATGCATTATCAGATGGGGTGTTATGGCCTCAAAATAGTTCTATGGATGTAGCAAAGTCAGCAAAATAAAAAACGAATCTCTTAAACCATCCCTCATAGATTTCAAGGCACAAAAGAATCTGTTGAACACTTGTAAAGTGTTGCAAGAGTAAATAAGTGTTATGATCGCACCAACTATCTAAAGTAGGTTTTCTCACAAAACGATGAAGGCACAATGAAAGCAAGAGGTGTAACCTATTAATATAAAATGTTGTCATGTGCTTAGGAGGTCGTGGGAGGTATGTAAAACTCAGGCCTCTTTATTTTGATACTCATACTCAATATGCATGTAAATAGAAAAGAGAAGGATGAAAAGCTTAATTTTATATGTAAATTATAGCGAAAAATTTGGATTGGGAATACAGTCATCTTGGTAACAAAAAAAATTATTATGTCGTAGATCTGAGCCTTAGCACTGTCCCATATTGAAATTTTAGTTTCACTAAGGGTTAAAAATGTGATCTTCTACCAAATGGATTGAGGGATTTTATTCTATAGTGAAAATCACAATTCAAAACTCTAGATGATAATTGATAATGTGATTTGTGACCTTAGGGAAGGATAGGAATTATCTAGTTGCAAGTTTGATTTATAGGCAGACACAATTTATATCCTTAGTGCAAGTCACATCTTAAGACAAAAATTGATAGGGACTTTGAGTGTGATCTGTGACCTTAGCCTAGTCGCAATTAGAAGTCATGTTGCAAGTCACATATTAAGGAAAGAAAGCCATTTTCAACTGAAAACATGACTTGTGACTTCAATGGGTCTAAGGCCAGGCTTAGGCATATTTTCAAATGGCATATGAGAAGTGTGACCTATTCACAATTGCATTCAATGACATTAGTATAAGTCACACATTTTTGGTCCTAGTTTCACTGTGGCCTACGGATGCAATTTGTGGCTTCAAAATATGCTACCCAACTCAAAACTCCCAACCCTATAGTGACGAAGGGTTACTTTTAGTAAACAAATTGCATTCAGATCATAAAGCTTAAAATGAATTATCACATGGGGTGTTATGACCTCACAATATTAAAAAATCTAAATATCAAAACATTAAAGAATATTTTTATTGATTGAGAAAGATTTTCAAAATATAGAACATTATTGATCTTTTTTTTAAATCTACAAAAAAATTAAATAAGTAATAAATATTATTAAAAGTACATAAAATATTAAAAAATGAAAAATTATTTTGTTACATTGTTAAATTCATTAGTTTCTCCAAACAAATGTATATCATGTTAATAATTCATTTTTTTAATTTCAAATTTAAAACATGGTGACTTTATGTGACATACCCAAGCATATCACAATGCCAATGACATGTTGAAAGTGAAAAATTATTCATTTTACTTTCACCATTGACTTTATACATGTTAAATTTATAATAATTTATAATAAAACTATTTATTTGCTGAATTGTAGATTTGTGCATATTATATAATTAAATTAGTAATTTTAATAATAAATAAAATTAGTCGAGGCACATATCAAAACTTTACTTTAATATTGATTATTTATTTATTAATATTTTGTATATATTAATATGGTTCGTGTTACTATAACATAATTATTATAATTATTATAATTATTATTAATATATAATACTAATACTGTAAATATATTGATACTTTAATATACTACAATTAATATAATCTATATTATCATTACAACCTATATTAATAAAATTTCAAAAATTATTTTTTTATATTTTTACATTTATATTATTTTTTACCATTAATTAAATTAAAAGAGATATTATCAAGATAGAATTATTTTTGTAAATATATATTTAATATAATTATGAAATTATCATTTTAATTATTAAATAATAAATGATATAAAAATTTATAGAATTAATATTGATGCATGAGTGAGATTCATCCATATTCAAAGAAAGCCATTCATGTAATACAAATATATTTAATATAATTATAAAATGATCATTTTAATTATTAAATAATAAATGATATAAAAATTTATAGAATTAATATTGATGCATGAGTGAGATTCATCCATATACAAAGATGGTCATTCATGTAATACACATAATAGATATTATTGGATATTGCTAAGTTTTCTTATTATTATCTTTAATTTTTTCAATATTTATATTTGTTATTAAATTTAATATTTATTCTTTTTATTAATAGTAATGAACATTTGAGAGTGTAAGTTTCGTGATCCATATCATATTAAAATAAATCTTTCCAGAAATCACATTAGAAATTTTAGAACGGACATGTTTCGAACTACTGACTATAGTTCATCATGAGGATACACTACAGTAAGTAAGTAGTTCGAAACAGGTCGGTTCTAAAATTTCTAATGTGATTTTCCCAAAGATTTATTCTAATTAATAAACATTGATAAACATAAATGTTTAAAATTAACATAAAAAGTATTAATATTATTACTATTATAAATATTTTCATGATTAATATTAATATATATTTTTTATATTAATATTAATTATTTAAAATTAACATTAGTATTATTAAAATTAATATTGATTGATATTAACATTAATAATTTAATAATATCCATTGATATTAACATTAATAATAAATATAAATATTTCAAATTAAAGAAGAAATTATTAATATTAAAATTAAATATTAATATCTCTTTTAATGTTAATTAATATTAATATTAATAATAAATACATAGGTTAATGTTAAATACAGAAATTTATATAAAATTAAATTTCACATTTATACATTAATATGAAGATTGACCTTAAATATCAATATAGATATTCCAATAAACAATAGGATTGATAAATTTAGGTTTACTTAGGCTCCATAACATTAGAATTTAACTTTATGTTTTTTTACGTTCAATGACATTAGAATTTAAAAAATTGGTATATTTATATCATTTGGTCCATGTAGCATTATGTTATTTTATAACGCGAGGTTTATAAGATAATTTTTTTTTAATATTAAACAAATTTGTTTTAAGTTAATATTTATATTGAACATCAAACACTTACATCAATATTAAAAATAGACATAAATATAGATTTAATAAGATTACTAATATCAGATTGTAAACATTAGGTTTATAAAGTTGTGAGTTCTTTTCAACTATTTTAATAATGTTCCTCTATCTCATATGATTTTATACATTATGTATATGTGAATTTTACTATATTTATAGATGGAAAATTGCTTGTGTGTGTTAATTTAAATTCTATTCACCATTAATTGAAAATTGTTTTGTCGATATCATGTGTGTTTTCTTTTATGTTTGGTGATTTCCTTGTTTTATCATGGATATAGCTATTTGGAGTTGTATTCCATTTGAAATTCTTGAAATTATCTTCCTCGGGCTCCCTTTATCGATTGTGATAAATTTTAGCACTGTTTGTAAGCAATGGAAGAATGTTTTACAAAACCCTTATTTCTTATTGCATTGCAAGCATATATGTACAAATGAATTTGTCTTTATGGTTCCTTTCCTCAATAATGAAGACAAGTATTTTTATGTTGAATACCTTAATTAGAATGGGCACATATCTCATTTTCAATTGTGATTCATAGATTCAAGATACAAAGTAGAGTCTACTATTGGATCAATGGTAGTTTTATCCTTACCAACAGAATTCTCCCATTCACAGAACTATTTTGTAATGAATCCATTTACAAATGCCTAAAAATACATTGGATGAATACAAATTGGAGATCGGAGATTATTTTCGTTATTGGAAAATGTAAGCAACAACAAATATGACTCGGTTGTTCTAAAACATATCTATGACAGAATGAAGTCTAAATTTTATGTTTACAGTAGCCTTGATAGGGTTTGGCGAAGATTTGATCTTCCATTTGGTGGCACTTCAACCCCTGAGAATGGAGTGTTTTATAAAAGTAGATTTTTTTGGCTCTATTTGGACACAGAGTATGAAGATTATCCTCGATATGGGTATACAATCTACTGGTTTGCTGTAATATAAAAATGAATGGGGTTTTTCATTTATTCCAATCACTGACATATAGTGTATGTCATTAGCAATATGCAAGAATCAGTTGACATGTCTTTTCAATGATGGCTCCACCTTTGTATGGAAAATTGAAGAAATATATAATCTCCAATTTCGTCACTCGTGTGTTGAATGAGGAATTGAATACTTTGAGGATGGTTGGGGCTTCATATGGAAGTTTTTAGAAGAAATTTCTACATATATAAATAGCAAATCTCCTGGTTATCTTCCATTTCGATGTAATACCCCGAGTTTCTATGTTTTTAATTTGACAATTGAACAAGTCCAAACGGGAAAGTGGACCCTAATGGAGAACTATTTTGTGGATTTATTTTATTTGTATTTAATAAAATAAAATGGAAAATTATGTGTGCAATGACTAGATTGAGAATTGAGATCTGAAAAACCTAATCCATGAGGATGGATAAGTTGATAATACTTTCCCACACCTTCCAGAAATCCTTGGAAGGAATAAAACAAGTTACTAAAAAAAAATAGATTTGGAGATAAATATCTAATTTCCCCAATAAAGAGGAAAGTATTGGGAAGAGGTGGAAAAAGCTGGAAAATTGGAAAAGACAACTTTTAAAGTACCTTTGTGGAAGAAACAGAGGGAAATCCTAGGCAAAACAGGAAGAAAGCATCCTGAATTTACTAGACACAATAAATGGGAACAGGCTAGGGAAAGAAAAGCTTAAATAAGTTGCTTCAGGATAGATAAAGGGTTGTCTATCACAAGATCTAAGGTCTCTGCTCGGGGGTGAGTTACGGAGAGAGAACTCTACGGTTGGGTGGCAACTAGTCAGAGCTAATTGGTATGCACACTAAACAAGAAATGCATTGTTTTATTTTAATGTGTGATGCTTGACACCTGATTAGGAAATTGTTAAGATTAATGTGAATTTGCTTAAGTTAACTTTGTAGAATTCACATATGTTTAATTAGCATTGGGTATAAAGTTTTAGAGAAGGCCCATACATTTAACAGATTTTACTACAGTATTAATACTGAAATCTGTATGGTTGTATGGAAAAAGTCTGTTTAGATCCAACTCCCAGAATGTCTAAATCCAGTGACAGGTTTAAATCTAGGGTTAGGTATCTAACAAAAAATTCCTCTATTCTAGTGAAATAAATAAATTGCTATTATTACCTAACTAGAATTGAAAAGAGAGGATATCATTAAAGGTATTTTAATTTTCAAATTTATATAACTCTACATAGTTATAGGTAGAGGCTCTGGTACAAATACATATATGCATGTATAGAAATTAATGTGCTGCAAGAAAAATTTAAGTGCTGACAGAAAATAAATGAATTAATTACAGCATGATGCTAGCTAAATTTACTGCTATAAATATTTCTGTTCTAAGCAGCTTAGAACTTATTCAGAATTGCATATTAAAGAAATGTACATAAGCTAGAAGACTGGTCTACAGTAATATATTAGAAATCTGAACACTTCAGATGACCACACCATATGCCTATTGAAACAACATATTAAACTAAAAATAGGTAAATTTGAGCATATCATATATATATATGTGGAAATATAAAAGAATTCTATGTTTTGTGCTATAGCAAGTAATGATAACAAAATTACATATTATGATCTTTGGAATACAAAAATAATGATACCATCACCAAGACAAGTATTATAAGAAATTAAACCATACTCAGTGATCATAACTACTGGTAAACTAGAATCAAACTACTCTATAGATAATAGTAGAGTAAACATAAAGGTAGGCAGCCATTTCAATAATATGAAAGCTATATATATATATATATATATATATATATATATATATATATATAATTTCAGCAGAAGGCTCATGCCTTAAACCATAAGTGTGGATGCAAATAAATAAGGACAATAGACTGTCACAATAGAAATGGACAAGAAACATTTAGATAAATTTTTTACATAGTCCAATCTTTGTTTTTAAACCCATAATTTTTTTGGTGTATATTACATTAATATATAATATAAGTATAGTGACATGGTAGAGGCTATGTGATTTGGATTTATGCAAGAATGCAATAGAATACACATATAGCCATAAATACAAAGATGCAGTGGAAATAACACTTCATTTCATTAATATCAAAGAAGTGAAATTTGCTTACAGACATAAAGGAAATAAACTAGCTAGGGTGCTGGTAGCGAATCTCTGAGAAGAGATGTGGTGCCTACAAACCTTTGAACTATGTTACAATGAGGCTTGAGTGCCTATTTATTATTGAGAAAAAATGGATAACTCTAAACATCCAAAAACCTAACCCTAGGAGATGAAGCGCCAAAACTATGCGCCCCGTTTGGGTAAATTGGTGTTTCAACTTCCCTGGGACGTAACTTCAGCATACGATCTCCGTTTGACACGTATGATACATCATTAGAAATATATATCCAAGGACTACAACTGTTGTCATAAATATTAATTCCTACATAGAATCAAATTTGCTGGACAAATGATTCCCAAAAAATGTCGTTTAGGGCCTCAAAATGACTTCGGAAGTTTAGGACCTGAAAAACTGCTAAAAATAGTAAGTTGTGCCGAAACTAAAAAAATGAAAGAGACAATGGTGGGGCCCCAAGTGGAATAGATGGGTGGCCACCAATATCCACCTATATCATTCCTCCCCCCTTAGGAAGTAATGGTTCCCATTGTGTTGAGTTCCTCCATGAGATGAGGAAACTTCTCCTGAACTTGGTCCCTGGTGAGCCACTTGCCTTGGTGCAGGAGTTGGTCATATTTGACAATCCAATATAGTTGGATCTTTCGTTGGTGAGTGTTGATTTACATGTCCATGATATAATCTTTGGTGGCCTATTCCATGCAGTCTAGGTTTAACTCTTTTGGTGTGAGTTCTTTCGCAATGTCAGAGGTGTCTAGTAGAGGTGGGAAGTAGAGACAAAGGCATTCTACATTGAATACTGGGTGCAGACCAAGGAATGGTGGAATACTGAGCTCAAAGGAATTGTTCCCTAATAACTTAGTGATGGTGTACAGCCCATATCGGAGTAAGGAAAGCTTGCGGTGGGGTCCAGTGAGGCGCTCCCTCTGCAAATGTAGCCACAGTTTGTCACCCATGTAGAAGTTGTGTGGCACCCGATGTTGATCATGTCGTTGCTTGTACTTAGCATTGGCTCTATCCAATATGTAATCAACCTGTTGGCATATGTGTTGAATTCACTCGATGAAGTTGTTCGCTTTTTCAGCTTCAGATTGGACATGAGCCGAATCGGTTGGAGTAACCACAAATAGCATGGCTACATCAATGGGACATAGTGGCTGGAATCCCAAGCCAACCTAAAAGGGGTTTTGGCTGGTTGAGCTGTGGACAGCCCAGTTATAACTGTGTTGTACATAGGGGACGCTATCATCCCATGTGCGTGGATGATTTGAATTGTACATGTGCAGAATGTGTACAATCATCTTGTTGACGACCTCTATATGGCCATCAGTTTGGAGATGGAAATTTGTGGACTTGGTGAGCTTGGTGTCCAACATTGACCAGAGGCTAGGCCAAAATGTGCTGAGGAACCTGCTGTCGTGATCTGATATGATAGACTGTGGGATCCCAAAGTGAACCCACACTCGTTCAAAGAAGAGTTTAGCAATGTCTTCTGCTGTGATATTCTTCCTGCAGGCTGCCATAATGGCCATCTTTGAGAATCTGTCGATGACCACGAAAACACAGTCATTTCCATGCTTAGTAGAAGGAAGGCCTGACATGTAATCCATGGAGATGGATTCCCAAGGTCAACTAGGGGTAGTTAGTGGATTATAGAGCCCTTGCTTCTTGATGGTCGGTTTGGAAATGGCACAAGCAATGCAGGATCTGATGTACTTCCCGACATCTTGTTGAAGGTTCAGCCAATAGAAATACTTCTGCAGCACTGCCACTATTTTCTCGACCCCAAAATTCCCAACGAATCGACTGTAGTGCGCTTCCCATATCATCTTGGCAGGCTTGCTTGAAGGAACACAAATGTGTCCCAGGTGACATAACAGTGCATCTTGGAGGTGAAAATTTGGAACTTTCATACCCCCCAAGAGTGCCTTTTATGTGTGGCTGAATTCTGGATCGCTCTTGTAGAGAAGTGACCAATCAGAAGTATCTTTCCCACAAGAGTTGAGAACTGTGGTTATGGCCACGATCGGTGGTCGGGTGAGGCAGTTGGCAACATTATTGGTGCTACCCTTCTTGTACTTAATGTTCAAATGAAATTCTTGTAGATATGTGGACCACTTCTGATGGAAATCATTCTGCAACTTCCCTTGTGTCTATATGAACTGCAGGGGTCGGTGGTCTGTGTGGATGATTTTTTCCTTCCCCAAAATGTAATGCTTCAATTATCGACAAGCTTGAGCAATGGAATACATTTTTTTGTCATAAGCAGGATATTTTCAAACTGTGTCAGACAATGTCTCACTGTGATATGCCACTAGATGCCCCTGTTGAGTAAGAACTGCCCCAATAGCATAGTTAGAGGCATCTGTCTTGATCTCAAATGGTTGTTGCAAGTCTGGTAATGTGAGCACTGGGGCAGAACAGAGGCGATGTTTCAATTCTACGAATGCCTTCTATTGAGATTCCAACCAAAATAATTTTTCTTTCACCCCTCCCTTGGTGATTTGGCTCAAGGGCCAAGTGATATGAGAGAATCCCAACACGAACCTGCGGTAGAAATTAGAAAGACCCAGAAAGCTACGAAGCTCTATTAGAGTGGTTAGAGCTGGCCAATCCTGAATGACTTAGATCTTGGCTGGATCCACATGCACCCCCCTTTCATCAATAATGTATCCCAGATATTGAACCTGTGTCATGCCAAAAGTGTACTTCTCAAAATTAGCACACAACTTGTGTTGTCGTAATGTTTAGAGGACTTCTCGGATGTGGTGGAGGTGTTATTCCCAAGTCTGGCTGAAGATCAGAATGTCATCCAAGTACACCACTACAAATGAGTTGGTGAATGGATGCAAGATGTCATCCATCAACCTCATGAAGGTTGCGGGAGCATTCGTCAACCCGAAAGGCATGACGAGCCATTCGAAAATGCCCTCCTTAGCTTTGAAGGAAGTTTTCCACACATTAGAGGGTTCGATTGATACCTGGTGATACCCAGACTTCAAGTCGATCTTTCTGAAATATTTTTCCCCTTTGAGTTGGTCCAGAAGTTCATCAATCTGTGGGATCGGGTACCTATTCCGGAAAGTGATCTTGTTCAGCGCCCAATTGTCAATACAGAGTCTCCAAGTCCCATCCTTATTCTGTACCAACATGATCGGGCTCCCATAAAACTGCGTCCCCTACGTATCCGCCTCTGATCCGTGGTTCTGACATTTTTTAGAGCGCCTATAGATCTGTCCATTGGGTAGCGGCATGCCTGGGGTCAGGTCAATGGGGTGCTTGACTTGATAGTGTAGAGGCATCCCTGTGGGTGAGGTGAAGATGTCCCCGTACTCCTACACATCCTTGTCCATTTGTTTTTGTCGTGCAGAGGAGCCATGTCTGGAGGTCATGGCCACAATATATTTCTTGCCCTAGGGGTGGATCATCAGAAAAAATTCCTGGTTTGGGAAATTATTTTACTACATTATTTTGCAGTAACCAAAGAGATAGTGGGAGGCAATGGTACCTCTAGTATCCTGTACAACTTATTTCCCAACGTAACAATAACAGTGCGAGGTCGGGAGTCATACATAACATGTCACTTCCACAAGTATGGTTGGCATAATAATACATTAGAAACATCAATAGGATTAATGTCACACAATACCTCATCCGTGAAGGGCTTGATGCTATAGGGAAGGTGGCCCTACTGGCTCACGCGGAGATCCCGTCCTTGCTGAAGCCACCCGATGGTGTATGGTTGTGGGTGCGCTGTGGTCGACAAGCCCAACCGCTTAATGAAATATGTGGAAATGAGGTTCTTTTGGCTCCAATTGTCGAAAATGAACTGTAGCAGGTAACCCTTTGCCCACATCTGGGAGTGGAAGAGATGCTCTGCCTCCTATGGATCTTATGTTTCCTCCTTCTGGATCTTCGTAGTGGCAACAGTGGCATTGGGCTCTGCATCAATAATATTCTTCCCTTTATCATTCCCCTTGTCAATTTTTGATTCAGAGTTGGAGCATTCATCTGATTCAGAAGCCCTCATCTTGGCCACCAGTGACTACTTGGCCCGACACTCACTTGTGTTGTGAGTGGAGCTCTTATGGAACTCACACCACTTTCCCATGTCCTTCTTTGGCTTCGCGATGTTGTTCTTTTCTTGTGGCTTTGGCAGGTTGTCTTGGGCCGCCATGCCTTGGCTTTGTCCTTTGGTTTTCAGTTTGGGGGCACCTTTCCCTTACTTTTGATTCACAGATCCAAAGTCTTGCTTCTTCTGTTTTAATTTATGCTCAATCTTGGTAGCATACCGGTATGCCGTACCAAGTGAGGAGATGTTGAAGAACTCCATTTCATCCTGAATTTATCTGTGCAGACAACCATGATACTTTAGAACCAAATGTTTCTTTGAATATTTGATACCCAAATTTGTGTGCAGGGTATGGAACAGATTCGTCATCTCATGCACATCTTGATCCCTTTGTTGTCGCAGCGTGGTCCATTGTATGTACTTGTCCTCATAGCTCCCCACGGGATAGTATTGTTCCTTTATGGCATCTCGGAAAGAATTCCAAGTGGGTATGGTTGAGAACAGAGAGGGTTTTGTCTCATCATTTTTCTCATAGTAGGTTTCCCACCAGTCCTTAACATGGGGGGTAGCTTTGAGGAGTGCAAAAATAATCTTCTCCCAGTCGGAAAAGTCATGAACCAAGAAATATCCTTCTAATAGATTCAACTATCTATCTATGACATCTGCATCTATTTGATCCTCAAATATGGGAATGTCAAATTTCACTTGTACCTTAAGGGGAGTCGCGCCTCCAGAGTGACTATTGGATGCAGATGCGTCGCCGATGGGCAGTCGTTGAAGGATCTGGGCAAAGTTATCCATCATCGTGTTTCTTTTTTTTGGAGGGCCTCCTCAAGAAATATTTTGATGGGATCTCCTACTCCCTCATCTTTCTTTTCATCCCCCATGGGTGTCTGTTAGGGTTTGCAAGGCTGATCTTGCAAAGGTTCCACTAGATCGAGCCCTAACTCCTTATACCCCGACCTTGTTGGGGACATGCAAAGAAGGATCGAGAAAAATCAAACCACTCTGATACCACTGATCCATATTTATGTAGGAATGCAACAGAATACACATATAACCATAAATACAAAGATGCAGTGGAAATAACACTTCATTTCATTAATATCAAAGAACTGAAATTTGCTTACAGGCAGAATGGAAATAAACTAGCTAGGGTGCTCGTAGCGAATCTCTGAGAAGAGATGTGGCGGCTACAGTCCTATGAACTATGTTACAATGAGTCTCGAGGGACTATTTATTATTGAGAAACAATGGATAACTCTAAACGTCCAAAAACCTAACCCTAGGAGATGAAGCGCCAAAACTATGGGCCTCGTTTGGGTAAATTGGTGTTTCAACTTCCCGAGGACGTAACTTCGGCATAAAATATTTGTTTGACGCATATGATACATTGTTAGAAACATCTATCCGAGGACGAAAACTATTTCCACGAATATAAATTTTAGAACGGAATCATATTCACTGAAAAAACAATGCCCAAAAAATGTCGTTTAGGGCCTCAAAATGGCTCCAGAAGTTCAGGACCTGAAAAACTGAAAAATAGTAAGTTGTGCCAAAACTGAAAAATTGAAAGAGACAATGGTGGGGCCCCAAGTGGAATAGACAGGTGGCCACCAATATCCACTTGGATCACTATGGTCACTATAAAACAACATGATATATCATTGGCAACTCTGTAGTGATGACCGATGCAGAAGAGGGACTCAAGAATAACGATACCAACCTGTGTAAGCAAGGTATCACAGTTAACAAATTAAACCAGTTGCTTGGGTAACCCAATCCACTATAAGACAAGAAGATGGTAACTAGACGTACCTGCATAATGTCAATAAATCGATTAGAAATATTGAAATAAAAATAAACTGACAACAAATGATAATCATGAGGAGTCAAATTCCAGAAGTTAAAATGATATACCTTAAAGAGGTTCTACCTTCACGAAAACCACACCTGTAGTCACAAAAATCCAAGTAGAGGTTAGAGGGTGTATGGTTGTTAAAAAAAAATAAAATGTGGGGCTAAATTGTATAAAGAAGCCCTCGTAAACGTATATTTGAAACAACAGCGTACCTGTGGAAATCAAAGGGGTGAAACAAAACCCTTGAACCAGTAGCAAGAAGTTGGAATGACATTCTTGAAACCTCAGATGCTAGAAGGAAACGTCCGAGAAATTTATGAGTTGAACTGGTCCATCGACGTTGGTTTATCCCTCACCAAAGCAGAACTTGACAAAGTTAAAATGCTGAGGAAAGCGTTGAGGCAAAGAAATATATGTTACACGATTTACCAACTGTGGGGGAATCTCAGTTGGAAATTACTAAATCAATTAAAACATATCAATGAGAAATAAATGCATTCGACTATACACCTAGACTAACAAAAACTCTGTTCTCCTAAATAGGATTGGAGAAATTATATTAGAGAAGACAGAGAGTATTCAATATTGGGTAAGGTCTCGCAAATCTGAGAAGAACACAGAAGAGGTTGCACCATTTCACAAGGGAGGTGCCTTTGAAATACATGTGAACAGAGCAAAACGAAAGTGTACAATAATATTTCATTTCGATTCACCATGATAGTAATGAATAATATGCTGCTATATTAGAAAACCAAACAAGAGAAAAAGAACCAAGTACACAATAAAAAAAACGCAGAAATTTATCTCCACAATAAATCACCTTCATTTTTAGAAATAGCAGAGAGCGGAAAAAATAATTAAACGAAGGAATGAAGCATCTCTAGAAATGATAGTTACTACAGAGGGGAGAAAAATGATTACCTGAACAATGAAAAATGTGACTGAGTGGTGATGGTATGGTGTTCCTCTCAGCCTTTCTCCAGATGAGCGAGAAGGGAGACACAGTAAGCCATCCCAACAAAAATCAAAACTGAAAGTTCAAATGAAGCTTGCAACCTGAAAGGTCAACTAAAATACACCACAAATAAACCCTAGACTATAGAGAAATATACACCATCCACGCATCACAATATAGAAGGAGGAACGTTGGCATCAATGAGATGGAACTCAAAAATCAAATCGGAATTCATGTCAATAACTGTAGAAAATCCTGAGGGGTAAATCCCAATCTACACATTAAAGAGTTGGTACAATGTCACATGAAATGAAAATAAAAATTTGATGAGCCCGGTGGTATCTTCCTCTAACAGCTACCGATAAGGTGCCATGAAACACCTTCGTACACTGAGAAGTGAAGGATTTTAAATGTTGATGTTAAATTAGCAGTGAAGTTCTCAAGCCATGATGACAAATTAATGGTGTGCCATTATGTTGATAGGACCAATATCATGTCATACGTAACATTTTTAATTTCTCATAAGGGATAGTATTGACCTAACAGATATATTAATGAGCTGCTCATTCGTTAGGTTAATTTCAAACAAGCCCTAGGATGATAAATTTCGAAACTATGAGAACAAACCAATGTAACATAATAAGTGTGGAAAAAGTTTTAAAATAAAGTGGAAGAAGTACTATATAGTTATATAGTATATATGTATAGTGATTAACCTTTTTGGAATACTATATAGACCCCTTTAATATATGAATTCAATGGGGGTGATAAATTAATGAGTAAGGATGTAGGAGTAAGTAATGATAGGTAATGAGGTGTATATATATTAAGTGTGGATGTCTCATATATATATATATATATATATATATACACATTATAAAAGTTATTGTAAAGAATAATAAAGAGATGAAATATATAAATTCATAATAGATGTGTCAAAAACCTTATAAAGGTGAAATCATCCCAATTACTTCAGTTCTACGTGGGTTAATACCAAAATTAAGATTGAGATAAATTCACAAAATATATCCTTGGAAGAATAGTTCATGTAGGAAACTATGATGGAAATAAATTATACAAGTGTCTTAATTTTTAGTTAATAATGCACCACTAGAGCATATCAATCACGTAGTTAAGAATGTATATCATATATTGTCAACATGTGACAAAAAAAATAAAATTGTGAAGTGAGAGACATTACAAATGGTATCAGAGCACTAGCTAAAAAACTAGACGAGTTATGTGCTCACATAGAAATTGTATGTTGCTGTAAAAATTTTCTGGAATTTAAATTTTTCTAATGTTTAATTTCATGTACAGTGAACAGAATTGAGGCATACAGCTGCGAACTATAACTGAATAGGACAAGCTGTATATAGATCTGGGTGGTGGAGAAAACATGCCAGATCCAAATGCTCCATTGATGGCTATGTTGCACAGAATGAAAAGAGAAATGGCGCAGCTTAAAAGCCACAATGAAAGGCTATCTTTAGCCAGTGAGGAGCAGGATAGACTGATAAGAGAATTGACTTCCAAAAATACTCAAGAAGGTGAAGATTTTGGAGGGAAGAGAAAGGGAAGAGTCAATTTCTCAGAATATTCTAAGGAAGATGATCCCTCTAGACAATAGTCTAGACGAAAGAAGGAATTGCAGGGTGAATTCTGGAAAATCAAGCCTCCCTCATATGATGGAGAGAAGGAGGAAGATGTTGAAGTGTGGCTTCTGAATATGATAAATTACTTTCAGGTTTACAAATATGAAAGTAACTTAAGAGCCAGGTTGGCTATCTATTAGCTGCAAGGTAAGGCTACCTTGTGGTGGGAAGAAACAAAAATGGTTCATGCCATTGATGAGAAAATGGTTACTTAGGAGGATTTTCAAGTTAAGTTTAAAACTCGATACTTGAATGAACACTATTATGATGATAAAGCAAAAGAGTTTCATGAACTCAGATTGGGACAGCTCACGATTGATGAGTTTGTTACAAAATTCACAAATCTATTACGATATGTACCCTATATCAGAGAGGAGAAGGAAAAGGTACATCGGTTCTTGAACTTTCTACCCACTATTTACAAGGAAAAGATAGAGTTTTATAACCCTAAGACTATGGATGAGGTGGTGTGAAAGGCAAGATTGTGTTACCAGCAATTCAAGGGTAAGAGTGAACAAGTAAAGAATTGGTCAAACAAAGGTGACTCCAAAGGAAATAAAACAAAACCAACATATTTGAAGAACTTTGGGAGAAACCACCAAAGAAAAATGTTTAGAAAAATGGGTGAAAATCAAACTTATCAATTACAAACTGGGTCCAAACAAATGAATGGAAATAACAAAAGAGAGGGGACTATTAAAATTAAAGAACCTTTGAAGTGTTGGGGTTGTGGAGAACCTCATTTATTGAGGGATTTCCCACACCGGAATATCCAAACTGTACAAGTACTGAGAGAAGCAACGATTGTTAATGATGTGGCAAGGAACATCCCCAAAATCAGCGCTACTCTAGAAGATCATCAAGCAGAACACCAGTCCACTATGGTTGAAGTAGAAGGTATGATTTTTGACCAAACTGTTACTGTTTTAATAGATCCAGATGCATCTTTAAGTTATATCAGTCCTCAGATGGTAGAAAAATGTAACTTAAAGTCAAAAAAAGTTTCAGCAGTCTTGGTTAGTTCAGTTAGCCACTGGTACAAAATAGAAAGTAACTCATAAGTTACTCCAAAAAGCCATAAATCTGAATGGATAGCAAACAGAATTAAATTTAAATATGTTGCCATTAGGGTCTTATGATGTATTGGTAGGGATGGACTGGTTAAAAAAACAGAAGACCATGTTGAATTGTTTAGACAAAACCTTACATTGCATTGACAAGGAGGGAAAACCTGTTATAGTAAAAGGAAAACCTAAACCCATATCTGAGACAAATTTCAGTGCTTCAGTTGAAGATAATTTCTACAAAAGGTTATCAAGTGTATTATGTTCATGTAGAGGAATTGGGACAACAGGTAGAGGAAAATACATTGGAAACATTACCGGTAATAAGACAATTTAAATATGCTTTTCCAGATGAAATTCCTCATTTTCCCCCTAGCAGAGAAATTGATTTTTAAATTGACTTAGTGCCGAGAACAACTCCAGTTTCTAGAGCCCTATACAAAATGAGTACTCCAGAATTAATGGAGTTGAAAATGCAACTACAAGGGTTGTTGGACAAAGGTTACATTAGACCGAGTGTATCCCCATGGGGAGCACCAGTGCTGTTTGTGAAAAATAAAGATGGTACTTTTAAAATGTGTATTGATTACCATCAATTAAACAAGCTGACAATAAAAAACATATATTCGTTACCTAGGATAGATAACCTCTTTGACCAAATTAGAGGGGCAACCGTTTTTTCAAAAATCGATTTAAGGACAGGTTATCGTCAATTAAGGATTAAAGAGGAAGATATAAGTAAAACATCATTTAGAATCAGGTATGGACACTATGATTTTGTGGTCCTACCGTTTGGGTTGACTAATGCACCCCCCACTTTTATGTGCTTAATGAATAGTGTCTTAAATATATACTTAGACAAATTTGTACTACTATTTATTGATGACATTTTGATTTATTCTAAGAGTGAAGCTGAGCATAAAGAGCATCTTAGAACTGTTTTGAAAACTCTCAAGGAAAATAAATTGTATGCTAAGTTTAGAAAATGTGAATTTTTCAAAGATAAAATTCAATACTTAGGGCATATAATTTCAAAACAAGGGTTGGCAGTAGACCCAAAAAAGATAAAAGAAATCAGAGAGTGGCCTATACCTACTGATGTGTCTACTTTAAGATCCTTTATGGGAATTTTTGGTTACTATAGGAGGTTTGTAACGATATTTTCAGCCTTAGCCTACCCCATTACATCCTTACAAAGGAAAGGAGTTAAGTTTGAATGGACTGAAAAATGTCAAAATATCTTTGAGCAACTAAAACTAAAAATTACTACAACACCTATTTTAAAGATTTCTTATCCAGATCAGGAATTTGTATTATGCATAGATGCGTGTGGATAAGGATTAGGGGGAGTACTACTACAAGAAAATTCTGTTATAGCCTATGAATCCAGAAAACTGAAGAAACGTGAACAGAATTATAGTGTTTATGATTTTGAATTAGCTGTTGTAATACACACCCTCAAGATGTGGAGACATTACCTTTTAGGAAAAAAATTGTGTTGATGACAGATCACATCAACCTAAAGTATTTCTTCACTCAAACAGATTTGAATGCTAGGCAAGCTAGGTGGTTTTCTTTCCTTAGTGAGTTTGACATGGAGATCAAACATATTAAAGATAAGGAAAAAAATATTGCAAATTCATAAAGCAAAAATTCTTGGAAAAGTGTCATTAATATTGGAAGTGGTGCCAATTTTGATTTGGAGGGACTGATACAAGAGGTAGTGAACCAAGACCAAAACTATGAAAAGCTTCAAGCACAAATGTTGAAAAAAGAAATGAAAGGGTATACACAGAATCAAAAAGAGCTAATTTGTTATAGAGATAGATTGTACATTCTTGATGTAGATTCCCTAAAGAAAACAATTCTGGATGAATATCATAAAATACCCTATGTTGGACATCCTGAATACCATAAATTACTCACAGCTTTAAGAAAGAACCTGTTTGGCCTGGAATGAAAAATATGTGGCAAATTACTTGGCTAGATGTATGGAATGTCAACAGGTAAAAGTTGAACATCAGCATCCAGCTGGGTTGCTGAATCCTTTACCCATTTCAGAATGGAAGTGGGAGACTATGTCCATGGATTTTATTACTGGTTTACCAAGAACCAAATATCAGCATGACTCTATCATGGTTGTAGTGAATACTTTGACTAAATATGCTCATTTTATACCTATACAGTCTACCTTTGGTACAACCCAAGTAGAAAATGTGTTTATGAAAGAGATTGTAAGGTTACATGATGTTCCTAAAATGATCATTTCAGGTAGAGATGAAAATTTTACTGCAGCTTTTTCGAGGATTTTGTTTGGAGGCATGGGTACCAAATTAAATTTTAGTACTGCTTACCATCCCCAAACTGATGGTCAAACCGAAAGGACAAACCAGATTCTAGAATATATGTTAAGAATGTATGTTATGGATAGGCCAACCAAGTGGGAAGACTATTTACACTTAGCAAAATTTTCCTACAAGAATAGCTACCAAGCTTCCATAAAGATGAGCCCTTTTGAAGCACTTTATGGCAGAAAGTGCCATATCCCACTAAGTTGGAGTCAACCTGAAGATAAATTGATACTTGGACCAGAAGCTTTATAAAGAAAAGAAAATTTTGTGAAACAGATTTAGCGAAATATCAAAACAGTGCAGGACAGACAGAAAATTTATGTTGACAAAAAGCGAATTCACATAGAATTCAGTGTGGGTGATCATGTATATCTGAGGATTAAGCCTAAGAAGAGTACTTTGCACACCAGAAGTTGTGCAAAATTAGCTCCATGATACTGTGGACCTTTTGAAGTGCTAGAAAGAGTGGGACCAGTTGCCTATAAGCTGGCCTTACCCATTCACATTAAGGCTCATGATGTATTTCATGTTTCGTTATTAAAAAAATATGTACATGATTCTGCTCACATTATTGATTGGAATGTGATTCAGTGGAACCAGAAGGGGAATTCCTTCCAGAGCTGCTTCAAATCTTGGAGTGGGAAAAAATTAAACTTTGAAACCGGACAGTGGCTAGGGTGATAGTGCAGCGGAGGCACTTTACCGCTGAAGAGGCTACTTGGGAGTGGGAGGCTTATATGATGGAAAAATATTCATCACTATTTACATAGTGATTTAGTTAATTATTTTGTCAACACCGAGGACGGTGTTTGTTTTTAGAGGGATAATATGTAATACCCTAAGTTTCTATGTTTTTAATTTGACAATTGAACAAGTCCAAAGGGGAAAGTGGACCCGAATGGAGAACTATTGTGTGGATTTATTTTATTTTTATTTAATAAAATAAAATGGAAAATTATGTGTGCAATGACTAGATTGAGAATTGAGATCTAAAAAATCTAATCCATGAGGATGGATAAGGTGATAAGACTTTCTCACACCTTCCAGAAATCCTTAGAAGGAATAAACAAGTTACTAAAAAAAATAGATTTGGAGATAAATATCTATTTTCCCCAATGAAGAGGAAAGTATTGGGAAGAGGTGGGAAAAGCTGGAAAGACGGAAAATACAGCTTTTAAAGTACCTCTGTGGAAGAAGCAGAGGGAAACCCTAGGCAAAACAAGACAAAAGCATCATGAATTTACTGGACGTAGTAAATGGAAATAGGCTAGGGAAAGCAAAGCTTAAATAAGTTCTTCCAGGATAGACAAAAGGATGTCTATCACGGGAGCTAAGGTCTCTGCTCGGGGGTGAGTTACAAAGAGATATCTCTACGGTTGGGTGGCAACTAGTCAGAGCTAATTGGTATGCACACTAAACTAGAAATGCACTGCTTGATTTTAAAATTTCATGTGTGATGCTTGACACCTTATTAGGAAATTGTTAAGTCTAATGTGAATTTTCTTAAGTTAACTTTGTAGAATTAAAATATGTTTAATTAGCATTGGGTATAAATATTTAGAAAAGGCCCATACATTTAACATATTTTAATACAGTATTAATACTAAAATACATATGGTTGTATGGATAAAGTCTGTTTAGATCCAACTCCCAAAATATCTAAACCCGGTGACAGGTTTAAATCTTGGGTTAGGTATCTAACAGATAATTTCTCTATTCTAGTCAAATAAATAAACTATTATTATTACTTGACTAGAATTGCAAAGAGAGGATATCATTAAAGGTATTTAATTTTCAGATCTATATAACTCTACACAGTTATAGGTAGAGGCTCTGGTACAAATACATATTTGCATGTATAGAAATTAATGTGCTGCAAGAAAACTTTAAGTGCTGACAGAAAATAAATGAATTAATTACAGCATGATGCTAGCTAAATTTACTACTATATATATTTCTGTTCTAAGCAGCTTCGAACTTATTCAGAATTGAATATTAAAGAAATGTACATAAGCTAGAAGACTGGTCTAGAGTAATACATTAGAAATCTAAACTCTTTAGATGACCACACCATATGCCTATTGAAACAACATATTAAACTAAAAATAGGTAAATTTGAGCATATCAGATAGATATGTGTAGAAATAGAAAAACATTCTATGTTCTGTGCTACAGCAAGTAATGATAACAGAAGTACATATTATGATCTTCAGAATACAAAAAGAGTGATACCATCACCAAGACAAGTATTATAAGAAATTAAACCATACTCAATGATCATAACTACTCGCAAACTAGAATCAAACTACCCTATTGATAACAATAGAGTAAACATAAAGGTAGGCAACCATTTCAATAATATGAAAGCTATATATATATATATATATATATACTATCTATAATTTCACCAGAAGGCTCATGACTTAAACCATAAGTGTGGATACAAATAAATAAGGACAGTAGACTATCACAATAGAAATGGACAAGAAACATTTAGATACAAGTTTTACATAGTCCAATCTGTGGTTTTAAACCTAGAATTGTTTTGGTGTATATTGCATTAAGATATAAAATAATTATAGTGACGTGGTAGAGGCTATGGTCACTATAAAACAACATGATATATCATTGGAAACTCTGTAGTGATGACCGGTGCAGAAGAGGCACTCAAGAATAACGATACCAGCCTGTGTAAGCAAGGTATCACGATTAACAAATTAAACCATTTGTTTGGGTAACCCAATCCACCGTAAGACAAGAAGATGGTAACTATACGTACCTGCATAACATCAATAAATCAATTATAAATATTGAAATAAAAATTAACTGACAACAAATGATAATCATGAGGAGTCTAATTCCAAAAGTTAAAACAATATACCTTAAAGAGGTTCTGCCTTCATGGCAACCACACCTGTAGTCACAACAATCCAATTAGAGGTTAGAGGGCATATTTTTGTTAGAAAAAAATAAAATGTAGGGCTAAATTGTATAATGAAACCCTCATAAACGTAAATTTGAAACAACAACGTACCTGTGGAAATTAAAGGGGTGAAACGAAACCCTTGAACCAGTAGCAAGAAGTTGGAATGACATTCTTGAAACCTCAGATGCCAGAAGGAAACGTCAGAGAAATTTACGAGCTAAACTGGTCCATCGGCGTTGGTTTATCCCTCACCAAAGCAGAACGTGACAAATTTAAAATGCTGAGGAAAGCATTGAGGCAAATAAATATATGTTACACAATTTACCAATAGTGGGAGAATCTCAGTAGGAAATCATTGAATCAATTAAAACATACCAATGAGAAAGAAATGCATTCGACCAGACACCTAGACCAACAATAAACTATGTTCTCCTAAATAGTATTGGATAAATTGTATTAGAGGAGATAGAGAGTATTCAATATTGGGTAAGGTCTCACAAATCTGAGAAGAACGCAGAAGAGGTTGCACCCTTTCACAAGGGAGGTTCCTTTGAAATACATTTGAACATAGCAAAACGAAAGTCTACAATAAGATTTCATTTCGATTCACCATGATAGTAATGAAGAATATGCTGCTATATCATAAAACCAAACAAGAGCAACAAAACCAAGTACGCAATAAAAAAATTGCAAAAATTTATCTCCACAATAAATCACCTCCATTTTTATAAATAGCAGAGAGCGGAAAAAATCATTAAACGAAGGAATGAAGCATCTCCAAAAATGATAGTCGCTATATAGGGGAGAATAATGATTACCTGAACAATGCAAAACGTGACTGAGTGGTGATGGTTTGGTGTTCCTCTCGGCTTTTATCTGGATGAGTGAGAAGGGAGATGCAGTAAGCCATCCCAGCAAAAATCAAAACTGAAAGTTCAAATGAAGCTTGCAACTTGAAAGGTCAACTTAAATACACCACGAATAAACCCTAGATTGCAGAGAAATATACACCATCCATGCATCACAAGATAGAAGGAGGAACGTTGGCATCAATGATATGGAACTCAGAAATCAAATCGAAATTCACGTCAATAACTGTAGAAAATCCCGAGGGGTAAATCGCAATCTACGCATTAAAGAGTTGGTACAATTTCACATGAAATGCAATGAAAAATTTAATGAGCCCAGTGGTATATTCCTCTAACAGCTACTGATAAGGTGCCATCAAACACCTTCATACACTTAGAAGTAAAGGATTTTAAATGTTGATGTTAAATTAGCATTGAAGTTCTCAAGCCACGATGACAAATTAATGGTGTGCCATTATGTTGATAGGACCAATATCAAGTCATACATAACGTTTTTAATTGCTCAAAAGGGATAGTATTGACCTAACGGATATAGTAATGAGCTACTCATTCATTAGGTTAATTTCAAACAAGCCCTAGGATGATGAATTTAGAAACTATGAGAACAAACCAATGTAACATAATAAGTGTGGAAAAAGTTTTAAAATAAAGTGGAAGAAGTAATATATAGTTATATAGTATATATGTATAGTGATTAACCATTTTGGAATACTATATAGACCCCTTTAATATATGAATTCAATGGGGGTGATAAATTAATGAGTAAGGATGTAGGAGTAAGTAATGATAGGTAATGAGGTGTATATATATTAAGTGAGGAGGTCTCATATATATATAAAGATACACATTATAAAAGTTATTGTAAAGAATAATAAAGAGATGAAATATATAAATTCATAATAGATGTGTCAAAAACCTTATAAAGGTGAAATCATCCCAATTGCTTTAGTTCTACGTGGGTTAAGACCAAAGTTAAGATTGAGATAAATTCACAAAATATATCCTTGGAAGAATAGTTCATGTAGGAAATTATGATTGCAGTAAAGTATACAAGTGTCTTAACTGTTAGTTAATAATGCACCACTGGAGCATATCAATGACCTAGTTAAGAACATAAATCATATCTCATCAACATGTGAGAGACATTACATTCGAACAGTCCAAGGTGTGATTCTTATGTGGAATTGCAGTGAAGTTCCTTTCCTATTATATGACACAATGACTAGCCTCTGGTTTCCAACAGATATTGATAATTCAACTAATCAATAGATGTATGGGTTTTCATCTCCAACGTTGTAGGAGTGCAACGATTTGATCAAGTCTGGAAATGTTTTTTCAATTGCTCCTCGTATGATTCTTTTGATGAGATTCCACCATTAGATATGGACATGGAGTCTTAGGCTATTAGTAATGTTAGGATTTCTTATATATATTTTCATTTTATATTCTCTCCATGGTTGTGGAAAATATTTCCACTTTTTTTTTTTTACTTTACATACTTTTGGGTTTCTATGCTAAGACTTTAAAATTAAAATTCTATGGATATTTATATTGCTCATTCTAGGATCTCTTCTTTATGTATATGTATCAGATGTTTGATAGTTAATCCCATTGCAATTTTCTAGAAAATATTTATTTTTTTGTCCCATTTAGTTCTCTTAATTTCATTTGAATGTGTTTGGATATTATCCATTTTTCTTTGTTTTTATACTTATAATTACTGTGACTTATTTTATACATGGACTTTTCATTATTTTTTCTCATTGGTTCTCAAATAATGTTATATATTTAGGTACATTTTACTATTTACATTTATATTTTGATGGTATATTGTTCCAAATATTTAGAAATATTTCCAATTCATATAATTATTATAGTATTTTGTTCCAATTATATGGGTTTCCCATTACAATTCTAATATGAGACATAAAATTTTAGCCTTTTTTGTTTGAGCCACTTGGAAAAATCCATTTTTCTTTTTATCCATTTGGAAAAATTCTTTTACGTTTTCATAACTTTATATGGTTGGAAAAATACCATATACGCTTTAAATTTTTTTATATGGTTGCAAAGAAAAACTTGTTCCTTTTTCATTCTTTTGTGTTTATTTATATTGGATATATTATATGTTCCATGTTTATGGTTCCATAATAAATATGTTAATATTAATTGTAGACATGTCATCTAAAGGCACGAGAAAGCAGACAAAAAACCAGAATGTGTCACCAACATCACATGACAGGTCTAATGAAATTCGTCATTTATGGTATCAAAAAAATAAGCACACAATAAATGAGCATAGGAGAGCTACATATAATAGAAGAATGAGTGAAACCAATCTTCGAAATGGTTTTATGATTCCTCGTAACTATCATACTATGGATGATATCATGGAAATAACATTTCCCCTTAATATTTCATTGCTGGAATATGCTCCTCATCAGCATAATTTTTTTATTCGATGCTCTCTTGAAAATGTTCATAATATTGGGGAAACATCTCGCAATAGGGAAGAAAATAATATCAATAACATGGATGCAAATTTTCACCCTAACCCTTCTATCTATGAAATTGCATCTTTTGAGCAAGGCCAAACATTGCAAAACATCTATGGTGGAGGCAATGATGACATTGTATGTGATGATTTGGATGATAGTTTGATTGGCCATTTGTTTAATAATTTGAAGCCAGTTGGTTGAAACATCAGATCTTCCAGTTCCTCTTCTCAAAACAATTTTTTCCCATGAACAAAATCATTCATCCCTGATAGCATTTGGCATATAAAAATGGAGGTAACACAATGATATTTTGACGGTTGCTGCAATAGTGGTTTTTTTATTACATTCCTCTATTTTCAATTTTTTTTTACTAAACTTATAAGGTATTTTATTTTCTTAGAATAGGATACAATTCATTTTAATATAGGTCTAGAAACTAACTCCCCAAGTCTTACATCTACTAATATGAGAATTGAAGATGAAGCATTTCATAGCCTTCCACTGCTTTCTCGTCGACAATCAAATCAGCATACTAATGTAAATGTTCAATGTGTTTGATTTGATTTTTTATTTTTTGACTTTTTAGTAGGTTGGACATGAATTTTATTGGATACTTTATTTTATTCAAACATGACACAACTCATTTCAATAGAGGCATACAAATTAACTTCTTAGATGTTCTATCTACTCATGTTATAATTGAAGAGGAACCATATCATAACGTTCATTCAAATCGCCAACCAAATGTAAATGTTGAATGCATTTGATATTTTCCTCATTTTTTCATTTATTGTTAGTTGTACATTATATTTTATAACCTTTTATGGAAAAAACATGATTTCATCTGATGAGGTTGGAGAAACGAAATCCAAAACATCAAATTGTCGAACTAATGTAATGTTTGATGTATTTGATTTATTTTACAATTTTTAATCTTTATTGGTTGGAAATTTAGTTTTATAATGAATTTTATTTTTTTGAAACAAGAAACAACTCATTTTAATAGAGGCATAGAAACTAATTCCACAAATGCTCTATCCACTAATGTTAGAAGTGAAGAGCAACCATCTCATAGCCTTCATCCACATCGCCAAACAAATGTAAATATTGAATGCATTGATTTTTTTTCACTTTTTAATTTCTAATTAGTTATTCTCAGGTTCCAAAAATCCTCTCTTCCTCTTAGGTTCCATAAATGTAGACCATAAATTTGGAAAGGCCCTATCATAGATTTGCTCCACATGTTTCAAATTTGTGAAGGGAATCTCATGGTGCTGAAAATCAAGTACATTTTAGAAGAAATTATACTCTTCCACATAGTTCTCCACATCGTCCAAACGATACAGATCATATTAATTTTGATGACAAAATGATTGCAATGCATAAAATATTTCGATAAAAGATAGATATCTTGTCATTTTTCAAAATGTGCCACATATGCCAAGAATCATATCCCAAAATCTAGGTTTTGAGAGATTCTGAAGGACATGTTTGCAAACGATGTGAGAATGAAATAGGTTCCCATCATTTTTCTAGATATAATAACATGGATCCTGGTGAGCAACCTCATATTTTAAGAGTTCCTACTTAATTTGAAGAAATGTTAATAGCACATGTAAATCCTATTTTGCAAGTGACACATGATCGAGGTGGGAAATATAAGTATAATGACCACACAATTAGCTTTCCCCAAGATATTTATACAATTGCATAAAGAATTCCTTGACATATTGAAGATCTTGAGTTTCTAATTCTGAGGAGACATGCCTCTCAGTCTAAATATTATGAATGTTATGTCAAAATATCTTGATTTATGGATTCATTTATTTTCAAAATTGAACGTGAAAAATATTATTGAGATGTTGTAATTGATTGTGATTCAGTGAATGCTCTGCCTGAAATATCAACAAATGTCTCCTCCACGCTTAAATTTATTTATTGTGATATTGAATAATATGAGATCAATGCAGCTAATAATTAAGGGTTTCCTATTGAGAATCTTCCCTCTCATGCTTCTTCTTTTGTTGCTCGTCTACCCAATGAAAGGAGAGAAGTGGACGAAATTAGAGCATTTCTTGATAATGTTGATTCTCCAAATTTTAAAGAAACGGATTTTCCTAGTATTGGAACCTCTCTGGTGAATGAATATAATACTGAGGGGTTATTAGATATGGAATTCCCCACATTGTTCTCCACTAGTGATGTTGATTGGTCGTAACCACGTATTTGTAGTGTTGAAATTCACGAGTATACATTGCATCTTATTAGATACTATGATCAAAGGTTTGGAAGCCATCCTTGCTTTCAATATTACCTATTGAACATGATAATGTGGCACCAGAGCCAATCAAATGCTACAGTTTTTGTGAAGAAGCATTTACATGATAACTCACCGACAACAATTGAGGACATGCGTCACCAATTTTCTGATTTACCATATAATAAGTTGGCTAAGAATCTTATGCAGTTTGGTTCTTCTTTGAGAGGTACAAGGGCATACTAGACTAAATGTCGGGTTGAATTGACTGACATGATTACTCAGTTGGGATGAACATCTTTATTTTTTCCTTTGATTGAAGCTAACACAAAGTGGCCAAAGTTGCATAACCTCATGCCTCTACCCTCGCATTTTCGTTCCTTAAATGAGAATTGTATGAAATTTGAGAATGTTATCCAGTACGCTCATATTGTTGATCAGTGGTTGTCATTGATGTCAACCCAAGTAGCACCAGGGGTACCACGATATTGCATGGTAATTTTGACCTACCAAATTACTATATTTCGGTTCAAGAATATTTTTATGTTTTCTACTTGTCGAGATGTTTCCGTTGATATATGGAACGCCATGTAATTCTTCACGGTTTGAGAGATATTCATGTTTGAAGATTGTAACCCCATTTAGTGGGATAAAACCCCATGGGGTTGTGGCATGGATCATTGAAAATTCAATAATTAATAATTTTTAAGCTCCTAAAATCCCTCCCACTTTCAGTTGTTGAAGACCCTCTCAACCCAAGCATTTACATAAATTTTGATCCTCATATCCTCCTCATGTAAGGATTTTTATACCTGAAACAGGTCATCATGGCATTTGCACTCTAATTTTTTTTCTACGAAGGTTAAGAAGCTGAAATTTTTATGAGACGAAGCAGAAATTATGAGGAAGCTCCTGTAAACATATCAGATTAAGGTGCACAACATTTTCAAATATATAATCTATGGAAGTCAGTGTTTTTGCAGGCTCCTAAGCTTCATCTCAAAGAAGTGACCTTTGGAAAATCGTCATAACTTTCTCTTTGAGTATCATATTGGAATTCTGTAAAATGTGGAAGATAGTGCATAGAATATATTTTTTTCTATATCAATTTCAAAGCCGAATGAAGAAATAGTGACACATGGAATTCCGTACAAGTGTGCTCTACTAAACTAATCCATAATTAGGGAATTGAGAGAGATTGGGCATAACTTTGCCTTGAAAAATCCAAATTAGGTAAGACCCGTGGAATTGGAAAGAAGACTCATAGGACTACTACAGGACCGAAAATTACATATTTGGGATCTGAAATAACAAAGATACACCAGATTCAATATCGAGATGCTAGAAGGCAAGAACAAGCTAGATCATGTGTTGCCAAGGGCTGCAAAGGACTAGACTTTCTAGGGCAGCAAAGTAAAGAAAGTTACAGTAGAGGGTAGCATGATAAGAGCAACAATCAAGAACAGCAGCAAGAAGTTCACCACATGAAGTCTTCAAGTAGGAAGCACTGCATACAATCATTATAAAGGTATCACTAAGTCATTATAAATGTATCATTGTAAAAGTTTTACAAGTGTCCATCTGCCAAGAGTTGAAGAGGCAGTGTTGGGAGGTCTAGGATCATCATTAGGTGGTTGTGTCATAGTTGGGGTTATGTTCGAGTGTGTCTTCTGATTCTACATCATTCTATATCATTGTAAAGTAGACCATTTTACCTGGTACGAGAGTCCATTCTTATTTTATTCTTCTATAGGGTGGTAGGGTGGTGCTAGGTTGGTGCATGAAGTCACCAAAAGTTTCAAGCCTATGAAAAATTTAGGGTGGTAGGGTCATGCTAGGGTGAGTTGTAGCTCATTTGGTGTTGGGGCATACGTTCAGTTGACTACTGAATAATCTCAGGCGTTGGAGCATCCATCCAGTGGAAGCTGGAGAAGAATTCTTTTCTAGATTCTAGGAAGATGGAGCTTTATTTTCAATTGGAGTTGAATATTAAGGAATTATTAGAAAAGAATTCAGGTGGTTTTGATAATAATTGAATATTAACTAATTCCCTAAAATGTTAATGATAATACTAATTGAAATGAATATTGATTCACCCCCCCCCCCCCTCTCAGTATTTCCAACAATTGGTATCAGAGCTTGGTTCCTTCAATAGTAGTTTAACAACTGGAAGGAGGTCATGGAGAATTCCAAGAATGGTGTACCTCTGTTCAATGAAAATAATTATGCACTCTAGAAAGGAAGAATGGAGGTATATCTCTTGGCGCAAGGTTAAGAAGTATGGGACACTATTCAAAATGGATTTACATCAACTGCAGATGAACAAGGTAAGAAGAATTTGGTAAATGATGCAAAATAAAATACTATTATTATTAGTGGACTTATTGAATCTACTTATCATAAGGTTTTGGGTTGTAAGACCGCAAAAAATGTATGGGACAAGCCTGAGAATATATATGCAGGTGACTCAAATGTCAAATAATAAAGCTTCAAATCTACAGAGAAAAATTTGAGCAACTCAGAATGAAAGAAGATAACAACATTGCTGCATAATTCCAACATGTTGATGAAATAACCAACACTCTAGAAGGATTGGGAGATCCTGTTGATGAGAAGGCTATTATATGAAAGATTCTTAAAATGTTACCAGGGAGATTCAACCCAAAGGTATCAGTCTTAGAATATAGTGAAAATTTGGACAAACTCAGCAAAGAGGAAATACATGGAGTTCTCATAGCATATGAAATGAGACTTGATGAAGAAGAGGGTACTTCGCATCTAGAAACTCCGTTCAATGCATCTAAGAAAACCAATAAGGAGAAACAACCTTCAAAGGAAAAAACCTTCATCTGCAAGTGTGAAGAAAAGGAAGATGATAAAGAAGGTCTTTCAGATGGAGAATATGTTTAATTTATGAGAAAACAAAAAATTGGTAAGGGAAAATTCAAGGGTAAACTTCCATTGATATTTTTCAGCTGTGGTGAGGTTGGGCATTTCGCAGCAAAATGTCCAAACAAAAGTGATGGAAACTCAAAATAAAAGAAAGGCTTTAAGAAATTCAACAAACAAAGAAAAAATAAAGGATTCAAAAGGAACTTTCTCTCTAAAGAAGATAGCTCATCATCTGATGAAGACAATGACAATGAAGAAGAAGCCAATGAAAGAGTATTGTTTATGGCCAAGCACATTAAACAAGAGGTAAAAAAAAATGAAGAAGAAGGGATGACCATAGAACAATTTTCTAAGGAGGAAATCAAGCTTATAAAAGAGCTCAAGGCTGAGAAGATCTGTTCCAATACTCTTGAAGAACAAGTTCAACGTCTCAAAATTAAAGTTGAAGAACACAAATTTATTGAAGAGACACTTCAAAAGAAGTTGGAAGAAAGAAACCAAGAAAGGGAGGCATTAGAAGCCGAAGTAGTCTCGCTACGTAAGGAAGTGAAGAAGGGAAAATCTGTCCAAAACTATGGCAATAGCTCAAGGGCATTGGAAGAACTCATCAACAATCAATGATCTTACAATGATAGAACTGGCCTCGGTTACAAAGAAGAAGAAGCAGGACCTTCTACAACAAAATACAATGAACCTATGAGATTTTACATGCATGTAGACTTCATTGGACAAGATTCACAAGAACAACCTTGGAAGACAATTCCTCGACAAAGATTTCCAACCAGGTACCAACATATTTTTTATGCCTATTGTTATTCATGTGGAAAATTTGGTCATAAAGTTGTAGAATGTTGCACATACCCTAGGAACCAATACAATTCCAAGAGATCTATCAAATATGAACCTCCCAAGGCTTAATGAAACATCAATACATTTGAACATTTAATGAATAATATTGAATGTTACAAATGTCAAAACTTTGGACACATAGCTAGAGATTGTAGAGAAGAATCTTTAAAGCCACAGAATGAATGAACATAGAAGAAGAAGAAGACTGATAATTTTGCTCTCGCTCTCAAGGCTCAAAACAACAAAGATGTGTAGTATGTTTATAGTGGTTGCTCAATGCATATGACTAGATATAGAAATAAATTTGTATCTCTGAAAGAGAAGAAGGATGGAACTGTGTCCTTTGGAGATGATAGATCTTCAAATGTTATAGGATTAGGTATTGTCACTCTCGGAAGCAAAGATGCTCTAGCCAAGAATGTTCTATTGGTTGAAAACATGAATCACAATCTACTCATTTTTGGACAAATGTGTGATCAAGGACACACAATACTATTCAACTCCACAAAATGTGAAATTAGGAAAGGCAGGTATGGTGAAATTGTGGCTACAGCAAGTCGAGCTTCAAACGACATATATGTTCTAGATTAAGTAACTAAAGCACGTCTAATAGCTAAAGAGGATGATATAACATTTGGTAGCAATGATGATCTACTAAGTAATAACTTTGCTACAAAGATGCAAAGTGATTTCGAGGTGTATTTACTTGGTGAGCTGACATACTTCTTAGGGCTTCAAATATCTCACCAAGAGAAAGGAATATTTATATTTCAAGCCAAGTACATCAAGGAAATTCTCAAAAAATTCAAAATGGAAGATTGCAAACCCATCCTTACTCCGATGGTAACATGTTGCAAATTGAGCATAGACGACTCATCTAAGGATGTGGATCAAAGGCTATATAAATCTATGATTGGTAGTCTTCTATATGTAACAACCTCCCGATGAGATGTTATGGAAGTAGTTGGACAAGTAGCAATATTCCAAACAACACCAAAAGAATAACATATTATTGTCGTCAAAAGAATTCTTCGATATCTAAAGGGAATAGAAGGATATGGCTTGTGGTATCCCAAGGGTAAAAATCTCATTATTCAAGCCTTTACATATGTATATTGGGTAGGAATAATTGATGATCGTAAAAGTACTCGTGAAGCATTTGAATATATTCGCCAGAAGCTTGATATTCTCCCAAGTTCTCATTAGATTTTCCTTATTCAGAATATAAAGGGGGAGTGGAAGTGTGTACAGGTTCGCCGGATGGTTGTGTTTCAGGGGGAGTTACCCTTTGCCATTTATGTCAAAGGGGGAGAGAATGTTGTAGGAAGAGGTGTCATGATCACAAGGGAAGTACTTCTGTTGCCATCAATGCCAAAGGGGGGTATTGTTGATCAGTGGTTGTCATTGATGTCAACCCAAGCAGCACCAGGGGCTACCCTTATCTTGCATGGTAATTTTGACCTACCAAATTACTATATTCTGGGTCAAGAATATTTTTTATGGTTTCTACTTTTCGATATGTTTCCGTTGATATATGGTGGGCCACGTAATTCTTCACGGTTTGAGAGATATTCATTTTTGAAGTTTGTAACCACATTTAGTGGGCTAAAACACCATGGGGTTGTGGCATGGGTCATTGAAAAGTCAATATTTAATAATTTTCTAGCTTTGAAAATCCCTCCCACATTCACTTGTTGAAGACCCTCTCAACCTAAGCATTTATATAAATTGTGATCTTCATATCCTCCGCATGTAGGGATTTCGCTACCCAAAATAGGTCATCGTGGAATTTTGACTCTAAATTTTATTATGCAAAGGTTCAGAAGCTGAAATTTTTATGAGATGAGGCCAAAATCCGGAGGAAAATTCTGTAAAAATTTCAGATCAAGGTAAGAAATATTTTCGGAGATATGATCTGTGGAAGTCAGTGTTTTGCAGGCTTCTGAACTTCATTGCAAAGAAGTGACCTTGGGAAAATAGTCATAACTCTCTCTCTGACTATCATATTGGAGTTATGTAAAAAGTGGCAGATAGTGCATGGACTGTAGTTTTTGTTATATAATTTTGAGAGCTGAGTGAAGAGACAATGACACGTGGCACGTCATACAAGTGCGCTCTACTAAACGAGTCCATAATTAGGTCATTGTGAGAGATCTGGCATAACTTTGCCTTGAAGAATCCAAATTAGGTCATACCTATGACATTGGAAAGAATACTCATAGGACTACTACAGGACCAAAAATCACTTATTGGGGATCTAAAATAATAGATATACACCAGATTCAATATCAAGCTCCTAGAAGGCAAGAAAACGCTAGATCATGTGTTGTCAAGGGTTGCAATTGACTAGACTTTCTAGGGAAGAAAAGCAAAGCAAGGTGCAGCAGAGGGTAGCATGATAAGAGAAACAATCAAGAATAGCAGCAAGAAGTTCACCACATGAAGTCTTCAAGTGAGCAGCACTGTATACAATCATTATTAAGGTATCATTGTACTAAGTCATTGTAAATGTATCATTGTAAAAATTGTAAAAGTGTCTCTCTACCAAGATTTGAAGAGTTGCAGTTTCAGGAGGTCTAGGATCATCATTAGGTGTTTTTGTCATAGTTGGGGTTATGTTATAGTGTGTCCTCTTCTTCTACATCATTCTATATCATTGTAAAGTGGACCATTTTCCCTTGTACGGGAGTCCATTCTTCTTTTATTCTTCTATAGGGTGGTAGGGTGGTGCTAGGATGGTGCATGAAGTCACCAACAGGTTCAAGCCTATGGAAAATTTAGGGTGGTAGGGTGGTGCTAAGGTGAGTTGTAGCTCATTGGGTGTTGGGGCATCCGTTCAGTTGACTACTGAAGAATCTCAAGTGTTGGAGCGTCCATCCAGTGGGAGCTAGAGAAGAATGCTTTTCTAGATTCTAGGAAGTTGGAGCTTTATTTTCAATTGGAGTTGAATATAAAAGAATTATTAAAAAACAATTCAGGTGGGTTTTGTCACAGAGAGGGTTTCCACCTTAAAAACTGCATGCAGTTGTGTTCCTTTTGTTTACTGCTATCATTGTACAAGCACTAATAATAATTAAAGATTAAGTAATGTGCTAAAATAATAATAATAATACTAATTGAAAGGAATATTGATTCACCCCCCTCTCAGTATTTCCAACACATATTGTTTCCAAATTTATGCACCATAGATTGAATACATTTCGAGACGGAGTTATCCAAAAATATATTAAAGCGGAAGACTTATGGTGTAGGTCTGTGTTGTTGAATTTATTTTCTATTCATTTTCAATTTCTTATTATGGTTCTATTTATATTTTTTGTAGTAAATATATATTTATTTTCTTCAAATATGAGTGGTAGCATATAGTTTCATCACATATCCATGGTTTCCTGTGGTTTCAAGGCGCTAATGACATGGAAAGACTTGATGGTTAAAATGCTTATGATTTACAACTTGCAAAGAGATTCTTTGACAATTATGTAACTACATGGAATCCACGTGAAATACATCATCACAACATAATGGTTCCAAGAAGTATCAATGATGATCCTTTCCTATTGAATAATGATCAAATTTTCTCTTGCAATCCTCATAATGATTATGAATAATTGTTAACTGTGTCCAAAAACACACAAAGTGTAGTGTAGATTCTTGTTTGCACAAAAAGGGAACTATTCTCACATGTCATTACAATGCTCCATGAGATCTTTCTAAGGGATCAATATTGTTCATAGATGATCAAGCAAGAAAAAAATATGGCTCGAAAAGAAATTATGATAGGCTCAATGTACATAAAATTGACATTCTAACAATGTGATGTGCAAATGTTGATTGCCAACTAGTGATTTCTCAGTATGTTGTCTTGAAATATATTTTTAAGTATGCATAAAAAGTAGAGAAAAGGTTTGAAATTTATCATGATATGTTAATTAGAATTTCAAATTCTATTGCCTCTCAGGATCATGATTTATGTGCTTACAAAAGGTTTCTTGCAGAAATGATTGTTGACCATGAAAATGGAGCACAAGAAACATGTCATATGTTTCGTAATCTACCTCTTGTTGTCTGTAGTCAAAAATTTGTTTCCTTAAATGTTGGAAGAAAGGTTTTCAGGAAAATATCAAGGGATGGCATGCAATGTTCATATAAGAATAAATGTTTTCAACATTATGAGAAGAGGCCGTTTTTCCTTGAACATTTATCTTTGATAGAAACAACAAGATCTTGTACATTTGATAGCAAGCATAAAAAGATCCCTGGAAACCTAGAGATGTTCATGTTATTGATCGGGTTTGGCCATGGCCTTATTCTATTCCTAGTGAGGGTTCAAACAAATTTGAAACCTTTTGCTGGACAAAATTGCTCTTGTACAAGCCATTTCGTGACATTTGTGTGAAGATTGGACTTTCAGCTGAATTATTGTTGAAAATTGGAGGAATTATGATATCGAGCATGGCATGTTGATTGAAATCCATCAATTGTCGACAATATTGAAGATGGAGAAGATGGTGATTTTGTTAACCAGGAAATGAATCTTAAAGATGATTTTCAAGAATATCAACTTTTCTCTTGCTTGATTCCACCAAATAATGTGAATGTTTCTGATCTTCATACCCTTAATCAAAGATATTTTAATATATCCTTTGACTGGAAAAGTACAACTATTTTTGATGATGTGGCTGAAGAAGCTATTAATTTTATAAGGAATGTACAATCAAGGGTTGATATTGTTTACCTTTAAAATAGTACATTTGCATCTCCAGATTCATTAGCAGAAAAACAATGAATTTCTTTTGAAATAGTTTTAAGGAATTTCGCTAAATATGATATTTGTGAAGCTCTTCTTATAATTTTTCAGGGAACTGCAGGCACTAGAAATTATTTCCTTATCCATTGTATTTTTTAATATATTTCTAATTTCTCAAGTAATTGAAAAATTCCTTTTCTTCTTCTTGCCCCAACATGAATAACTGCTTTTAATATACATGCAAAAATAATACACTCAGCTAAACATTATGATTAAAGATATGAAACCACTACAGGGTCAATCACTAGCAGAATTCCAAGAAGAAATGTGGCATATTCGATATATATTGATTGATGAAATGAAATTTTTAGGATCAAGGTTATTCATGCAAATAGATACTCGATTACAAGAAGAATTTCTAGAGAAAAAGAATTGTCCTTTTGGTGGTATATCCATCATCCTTGTGGGTGACCATGGCCAACTACCTCCTGTGAGAGATAAGCCTATGTATGCATGTAATACATCAAGAAATTTTTGTGGGAAAAATTCAATATTTTTGTCACTCTTGATATAGTATTTTGCCAACAAGGGAATAATGAGAAATAATATTGTTTTCATAGAGTCCTCAATAACATAAAAAATGCATAGCATGTTCTTGATTATTAGGATTTTCTTATGTCATAGGCTGATATGAGGTTGAATTCTAGAGAAAGGGATTTATTTAATGCAACAGTTCACATGTTTCCAACAAATGATTTTGTGTCCTTCCATAACAACCATATGTTGAAATCATTAAATTCTCCAATCGCACGATGTATTGTTGAGAATTCAAGGCATTCAAAAATTAGTGGTGTCGGTGATGATCAATTGGACCCTGAATTTTTGTTGTGTCATGGCCAACATGTTATGTTGACATATAATTTGTGGGTTGAATTTGGGTTGGTGAATGGTGCACTTGGTTATGTGAAGGAAATAATTTATATGCCTACCTCTAAGCCACCTCAGCTTCCAATGTTCACAGCTGTTGTTTTTGATATGTATGTTGGTGTTCCATTTGATGCAAGAAATCCAAACATTGTACCTATCACACCAGTGATAAGAGAAAATCGAAAACAAATTCCTTTAAATATGGCATGGGATCTTAAAATCCACAAGTCACAGGGTTTAAATTTAGAATGAGCATCAACTGATATTGGGAATAAAGAGCAGCAAGGCCTGACCTTCATTGCCATATCAAGGGTGGAATCAATAGATGGTTTACACATTGCACCGCCTTTCTCTTTTTAGTGCTATGCCAAGATGAAATATAGTGCATATGTTACAATTAGTAAGAAAGCAGAGGATCGATTGAAATCCGTATCACTATGACATGCAACTATTAATACTTTTAGCTCTTTATAGAATGTTTTTTGAATTTCTTTTATTGTCCTCTTTATTTACTTTTAATATAGTAATGATTTTGATATATTAATGAGATGAATACATTCATCATACTCATAGTAATATTTTGGAAAGTTGTTTACATCTTTTTTCATGTTGTTCCATTCATTTATTTTTTTAAAGTGGTTTTTGTTATTTTTTTTACAATGAACCATTCAGAGATAAACAACCAGTTATATGAGCCAATCATTAAAAATAAATATTGAATTCCATATCACTATGACATGCAACTAATAATATTAAGACATATTTATAGAATTTTATTTTTTTATTTCTTCTATTGTCCTCTTTATTTAAATTTAGTATAATAATGATTTTCATGTATTAATGAAATGAATACATTCATCGTATTCATAGTAATAACTGAGAAATTTGTTACATCATTTTTCATTTTCTTCAATTTACCTCCTTTTTTTAAGTCGCTACTATTACTTTGTTTACAATGAACCATTTGGACATACAAAACTGTTTATATGATCCAATCATTAAAAATCAATATTGAAGTCCATATCCCTATGACATGCAACTAATAATATTTATCAATGCGGTTTGCTAAATATGTTGTGGTTTGGTTCAATGAAAACATATTTGTATTTGATATTAATATTAAACTAAAATTAATATATAAATTAACATTAATTTAAATACAAATATAGAATTACTAACATTATTAATATTTTATTTTAAACATTAAGTTTAAAAAATTGTGATTATTGTTGATTATTGTAATAAGGGTCATATCACTCATTTAATTTTATCACTCATTTCATGTGTACAATATATATTTCTAATGTGGTCTATATTTTTAGAAATTTTATATCATTTGGTTCATGTAGCGTTAGCTTATTTTATAGCATGACGTTTTTAAGATTAAGCTTTTTAACAATAATATAAATGGGGTGTTCTATTTTTTTTTAATAGATGATTCTGTGGGCGTGTGTATTAAGTTTGATTTTGTCATTTTTCCTTTCAAATGCAGATAGGGATAATAATGATGGCATCTATTATAATCAAGCGGTGGTAAATATTTCTAGAGTGATCAGTTTTCTTTCGTATCTTTAGAACAAGTTCGATAGAAAACATGCCTTCCATTTTGCTTTTATTGATGAGCATCTTCATATGCTAGATGAAATGAAAATGAATGTAAAATACTTATTTCATGTGCACTTGAGGGAGGCTGGGAGAAAAACAAGAAGGGATTGGTTGGAAAGCGTTAAGTCTCGTGATCATTATCTCGTTGCTTTGAATTTGTGTTGCTGTTGTCGTCAGTTTGGTTTTGTTATAGAAGAGGCTATTTGATAAATGAATTTTGATGGAGAGTTTCAAGTCCATTTTTGTAATGTGTTTTTTTAATGTAAACACAACAAAAAATATATGTTAATTTCAATTTTATTTCTTTGGTTGCACTGATGGTGGAATTGAATATCACTTTAGTTTATTAATTCATTCGGTTTATAATATTAACAATCAGTAAGGTTGATTGATCACTTGGGGTTTAGAATATTAATAATAATGTGATTTTATCAATCCTTTGTGTTTAAAATATTAATTCATAGGCTTTATTAAGCTCTTGTGTTTTTAATATTGATCCCTTGGCCTTATTGATCCATTACATTTTAATATTTTTTCCTTGGGTTCACAAATTCCTTTGGTTTATAATATTAAACCCTTGGGTTTATCAGTTCTTTAGGTTTATAATATGAATAATCCCTTGGGTTTATTAATCTCTTGAGTTTAAAATATTAATTCTTAGTGTTTATTAATTTGTTTGGTTTTTATATTTCTTTATTTATTTTACTGACCCTTCGACTTTATTAATCACTTGAGTTTATTAATAATTTGTATTTATAATATTAATATGTTGGGTTTATAATATTAATAATCCCTTCGGTTTATTGATTTTTTTTTGTTTATAATATTAATAATCCCTTTGCTTTATTGATGTTTTATGTTTATAATATTAATATTTCTCTATATATGTTGATCCATTGGGTTTATAACATTGATCCCTTAATTTTTCTAATTCTTTTGGTTCGTAATGTTAGTCCCTTTAGTTTATTAAATCCAAATATTAGGGATTAAATATTAATCCTACATTTTAATATTAATGCATCCAATGTCACATTATGAAAATAATTGTCTCAATATGAAAATCAACCATGGGAAACCATTGTTAATCAACATTATCCATAGTCGATCAATGTCTTCCATGGTCGAATGTCACATTGTGACAAATATTGTCTCACTATGAAAATCAACCATGGCCAACCATGGTCATACTTGGTCCAACATCCCATTGTGCAACAATTGACTCAATGTTTAAATCAAGTATGGTCAACCATGTGTATTTCACAGTTTATAGTATTTATCAAAGGGATTTTATATACTTCGGGTTTATAATATTAATCTCTTTGGTTTAATATTATTCCCCTCGGTTTATAATATTAATAATCATGTGAATTTATCAATCTTTTATATTTAAAAAAATAATTCCTAATATTTATTAATCATGTGAATTTCTCATTCATTTGTATTTAAAATATTTATTCCTAGGCTTTACTAATCTCTTCTGTTTTTAATATGGATCCCTTGGCCTTGTTGATCTCTTATGTTTTTAATATTTTTTCCTTGGGTTCACCAATTCCTTTGGTTTATAGTATTAAACCCTTGGGTTTATTAGTTCTTTTGGTTTATAATATTAATAATCACTTGGGTTTATTAATTTGTTGATTTTAAAATATTGATTCATATGGTTTATTAATTTCTTAGGTTTTTTACTTTAAAATATTTATTCTTAGGGTTTTTTAATCTCTTTTGTTTTTAATATTGATCACTTAGCGTTATTGATCCCTTAGGTTTTTAATATTTTTCCCTTGGGTTCACCAATTCCTTTGGTTTATAATATTAAACCTTTGGGTTTATTAGTTCTTTTGGTTTATATTATTAATAATCTATTGGGTTTATTAATTTGTTGATTTTAAAATATTGATTATTATGGTTTATTAATTTCTTAGGTTTTTGAGTTTAAAATATTTATTCTTAGAGTTTGTTAATTTCTTGTGTTTTTAATATTGATCCCTTGGCCTTATTGATCCCTTAAGTTTTTAATATTTTTCCCTTGGGTTCACCAATTCCTTTGGTTTATAATATTAAACCCTTGGGTTTATTAGTTCTTTAGTTTATATCATTAATAATCCCTTGGATTTCTTAATCTCTTTAGTTTAAAACATTAAATCCTATGGTTTATTAAATTCTTAGGTTTTTGGGTTTAAAATATTAATTCTTAGGTATATTAATCTCTTTAGTTTATAATATTAATTTTTAGGGTTTATTAATTTCTTGGTTTATAATACTAATATTTATCCCTTAACTTTATAATATTTTTCCGTTGGGTTTACTAATTTGTTGGGTTTATAATATTAAATACTTGTGTTTATTTGTTCCTTAGCTTTATAATTTTAATAATTCCTTTGGTTTATAATATTAAACACTCGGGCTTATTACTTATTTTGGCTTACAACATTAATCATTGCTTGTGTTTATTAGTCTCTTGAGTTTAAAATATTAATTCTTAGGTTTTATTGATTTCTTAGGTTTCTAAGTTTAAAATATTAATTTTTAGGGTTTATTAATATCTTGTGTTTTTAATATTAACCCGTTGGCCTTATTGATCCCTTAGGTTTTTAATATTTATCCTTGGGTTCACCAATTCCTTTGGTTTATAATATTAAACCCTTGGGTTTACTATATCTTTTGGTTTATAATATTAATAACCCCTTGGGTTTATTAATTTCTTGAGTTTAAAATATTAATTCTTAGGCTTTATTAATTCTTAGGGTTTATTAATCTCTATTGTTTTTAATATTGATCCCTTGGCTTTATTGATCCCTTAGGTTTTTAATATTTATCCCTTAGGTTCATCGATTCCTTTAATTTATAATATTAAACCCTTGGGTTTATTAGTTCTTTTGGTTTATAATGTTAATAATCCCTTGGTTTTATTAATAACTTAAGTTTAAAATATTGATTCTTATGGTTAATTAATTTTTTAGGTTTTTGAGTTTCAAATATAAATTCTTAGGGTTTATTTATATTTGTGTTTTTAATATTAATCCCTTGGCCTTATTGATCCCTTAGGTTTTTAATATTTATCCCTTGGATTCATCAATTCCTTTGGTTTATAATATTTAAACCTTGGGTTTATTAGTTCTTTTGGTTTGTATTATTAATAATCTCTTTGGTTTATTAATCTTTTCACTTTAAAATATTAATTCTTAGGGTTTATTAGTTTCTCAGGCTTTTGGGTTTAAATATTTATTCTTATGGTTTATTGATCTCTTGAGTTTAAAATATTAATTCTTAGGGTTTATTAATTTCATAGGCTTTTGGGTTTTAAATATTAATTCTTAGGTTTTTTTAATCTCTTGAGTTTAAAATATTTATTCTTAGGGTTTTTTAATTTCTTGGTTTATAATATTAATATGTATCCCTTGATTCACAATTCCTTTGGTTATAATATTAAACCCTTGGGTTTATTTCTTATTTTGGTTTATAATATTAATAATCCCTTGGGTTTACTAATCTCTTGAGTTTAAAATATTAATTCTTAGGGTTTAATAATCTCTTTTACTTTTAATATTGATCCCTTGGCCTCATTTATCCATTAGGTTTCTAATATTTATCCCTTGGGTTAACCGATTCTTTTGGTTTATAATATTAAACCCTTAGGTTTTTATTTCTTTTGGTTTATAATATTAATTATCCCTCGAGTTTATTAATCTCTTGAGTTTAAAATATTAATTCTTAAGGTTTATTAATTTCTTAGCTTTTTTAGTATAAAATATTAATTCTTAGGGTTTATTAATTTCTTAGTTTATAATACTAATATTTATCCCTTAGGGTTATAATATTTTTCCCTTACATTTACTAATTTATTGGGTTTATAATATTAAATGCTTGGGTTTATTTTTTCATTAACTTTATAATATTAATAATTCCTTTGGTTTGTCATTTAATCCCTTGGGTTTATTAATCCCTTCAGTTTAAAATACTAATGTTTATTTCATGGTTTATAGTATTTATCTAAGGGTTTAAAATATTAATCTCTTGGATTTAATATTATTCCCTTAGGTTTATAAACCATTCTTTTTTTAGTATTAATCCCTTGGGTTTATTATTTCATTGTGTTTTTAATATCAATCCATTGGGTTTATTGATCCTTTAGTTTATTAATTTGTTGGAATTGTAATATTAAAAATCCCTAAGGCTGATTGATGGCTTTAGTTTATAATGTTAATAATCATATGATTTTCTCATTCATTTCTATTTAAAATATTAATTCCTAGGCTTTATTAATCTCTTATGTTTCTAATATGGATCCCTTGTGCTTGTCGATATCTTGGGTTCACCAATTCCTTGGGTTTATAATATTAAAACCTTGGGCTTATTAATTTTTTTGTTTATAATATTAATAATCCCTTAGTTTTATTAATGTTTCGAAATTAAAATTTTAATTGTTATGTTTCATTAATAACTTGGGTTTATTAATAATTTATATTTATAATATTATTCTATTAGGTTTATAATATTAATAATACCTTCAGTTTATTGATTTTTTTTTGTTTATAATTTTTATAATCCCTTGGATTTATTGATGTGTTATGTTTATCATATTTATAATTCCCTAGGTTTGTTGATCCACTGAGTTTATAACATTGATCCCTTGATTTTCTAATTCTTTGGGTTGGTAATATTAGTCCCTTTGGTTTATTAGATGCCAAGATTAGGTGTTAAATATTAGTCCTACGCTTTAATATTAATCCATGGTCCAATGTAACATTATGAAAAAAATTGTCTCAATATGAAATTCAACCATGGGCGACCACTATTAATCATCGTTGGTCATAGTTGATCAAGGTCTTCCATGGTCGAATGTCACATTGTGAAAAATATTGTCTAAATATGAAAATCAACAATGTACAACCATGTTCATTCTTCATCCAACGTCGCATTGTGACAACAATTGTCTCTATGTTTAAATCAAGAATGGTCAATCATGTTTATTTTACGGTTTATAGTATTTATAGGTTTAATATTATTACATTGGGTTTATAATATTAATAATCATGTGATTTTATCAATATTTTTTTTTTAATGTTGACCCCTTGGCCTTATTGATCCCTCAGGTTTTTACTATTTATCCCTTGCGTTCACCAATTCCTTGGTTTATAATATTAAACCCTTGGATTTATTAGTTCTTTTGGTTTATAGTATTAATAATCCCTTCAGTTTATTAATCTCTTTAGTTTAAAATATTGATTCTTAGGGTTTATTAATTTCTTAGGTTTTGAATTTAAAATATTAATTCCTAGAGTTTATTAATCACTCAAGTTTAAAACATTAATTCTTGGGGTTTATTAATTTCTTCGTTTATAATATTAATATTTATCCCATGGTTTTATCATATTTTTCCCTTAGGTTTACTAATTTCTTGGGTTTATAATATTAAAAGCTTCGATTTATTTGTTCCTTAACTTTCTAATATTAATAATTGATTTGGTTTATCAATTAATCCCTTGGGTTTATTTATCCCTTCAGTGTAAAATATTCATTTTTATTTCACAGTTTATAGTATTTATCTAAGGATTTATATACTTAAGCATTTATAATATTAATCTCTTAGGTTTAATATTATTCGCTTAGTTTTATAAAACCTTGGTTTGTTATTATTAATCCCTTTTTTTTATTATTTCCTTGGGTTTTTAATAGCAATCGATTGGGTTTATTGATCCTTTAGTTTATTCATTCATTGGGTTTATAATATTAAAAATCCCTAAGTTTGATTGTTCTCTTTGGTTTATAATATTAATAATCATGTGACTTTATCATTCATTTGTATTTAAAATATTATTTCCTAGGCTTTATTAATCTCTTATGTTTTTAATATGGACCCCTTAGGCTTCTTGATCTCTTAGGTTTTTAATATCTTTCCCATGGGTTCACCAATTACTTGGGTTTATAATGTTAAACCCTTAGGTTTATTAGTTATTTTGGTTTATAATAATGTTTATTTCATGGTTTATAATATTTAACTAAGGGTGTATATACTTAAGAGTTTATAATATTAATCTCTTAGGGTTAATATTATTCACTTAGTTTTATAAACCCTTGGTTTTTTACTATTAATTCCTTGCGTTTATTATTTCCTTGGGTTTTTAATATCAATCCATTGGTTATATTGATCCTTTAGTTTATTAATTCATTTGATTTATAATGTTAAAAATCCCTAAGGTTGATTGTTCTCTTCGTTTTATAATATTGATAATCATGTGACTTTATCATTCATTTGTATTTAAAATATTATTTCCTAGGCTTTATTAATCTCTTATATTTTTAATATGAATCCCTTGGGTTTATAATATTAAACCCTTGGGTTTATTGGTTCTTTTGTTTTATAATATTTATAATCCCTCGGATATTGGTAAGAGATATATACTTATTATAAATAATAATAAAATACTATTATTATGTTATTTTTGAATTATATTATAGTTTGAGTTAAAACTATTAATATATTGAATAAATTTAATAATATATTATTATTATATATTTTATTATTAAATAATATAATATTATATAGTTTAATATATATATATATATATATAAGGCTAATATATAGTATGCATATAGTTAATATTACTAATTTATTATAAGTAAATATATAAAATATATTGGTAATTATATTCATAAATATATAATATTTATTTTGGTAAAATACATGTGATGGGTGGTAGATATAGGCCTATAGGTGTATATCAACCAAATTATTGAATGTGGTTATAAATCTATTTCATATACTCCTATCGGCATATATCAACCACATTGGTAAATGTGATTGTGCTAGTTACAATATATGGAAGCAACATATGTTGAATATATTACATAGAAATAATGATACAATTAATTAGGCTAAGTCACATGGTTTGAGTTCAGGTTCCACAATGATTTGGTTCTATTCAAGTTCGAATTTTTTGATGAGGTTTGGATGAGGTTCATCATTATGTTTTTCCATATACATTTCATAAATATATATAAATATATAAAACTTAAAATGAAATATACCATAAAATTGTAAGAAATCAACATTAATAAAATTTTAAAATGCTATCATAAACTTGGAAATTGCAATGACAGATTACTAGCTTGACTTGAAATTTTAGGTCATGAGCTTGAGCTATGAACTTGGTCAAAGGCCATGAGGTTCAATGAGGTTCTCTGAACCTCAATTTCTTTTTTAGGTTCTCCAAATTTCAAACCTCAAGGTTCAAGCCCATTGAACCTTGTGACATAGAAACTAGGTAATAATACTTGACCACAAGTTTTATTAGCTAATGATAACCCTATAATGTACTAGGTAATTATACTTGACCACAAGTTATGACTTCTATTATACTAGGTAATGATATGTGGCCACAAGTTATGGGTAGAGACAGGAACACGTTTGATGACCATGACAAAGAAGCAATAATGATACTTAAGTTGTTTGTGATAGATTGAATGGTTCCTGAAGTTAGGTATGTAAGAATTTAGAAATTATTTGGAAGAATTTCAAAGAGTTTCATGAGAATAAAAGGTAGACCCTTATATTAAATAATATGTTTTTTTTTTTTATTTTTTATCACGATGGATGAGAGTGCATCATTATAGAAATATTTACTCAAGATCAATGATACCAAAGAATTGTTGTCTGCCACCAGTTACAAGATGAAAGTATATGATGTGGTGGTAATAACATTGAAAATATTACCACATGCTTACAAGCACTTTATTGAAACCCTAAAAATCATCATGATAAGTGTTGACCTAAAGTTTTATGAGCTATGAAATGTTTTTTTCTCACCGATCAAATGGAAGAAATAGTTCGGTAATGGTAGTAGTGAGATAAAATATTCAAAACAAGCCATTGCAGCCAATGTCAAGAGAAAAGGAAGATTGGTCATATGAAGAAACACTATAGAAAAATTTTATAGAAAAAATAAAATTAAAATATCATTATATATCAGTACTATGGCAAGGTGGGTCATATGAAAAAACACTATAGAAAAAATTAAGTTGACAAAAAAAATAACCAAGGAGGGCCTTAGTGGATGGATCATGTTGTAGAGCATAGTAATGTGAAATAATCAACCTTTTATGTACTAATATCCAAGAAACGAGGAGAGAATATTATGGCATCCACTTTGTACATTGATTCAAAATCATTGCAACACTTCACCAACATGCAGCTGATTCAAAAATTAGACTTCTTCTTCCTATAAGGATTAAATGGTATTCGATGGTGAGGAATAGTGCATAATAGTTGGAAAAGGAAATCTAAAAATTTTGTCTTGAAAGAAAATTACAATTTTTCTTAATGTGTACTATGTGTGAGGCATAGAGCTTAATCTACTATAAAATAGTTAAAATATGATACATTTCCCCCAGTGAGAGGTAAAATTTAGCAACACTTCCCTGAGCTTGATGCGAAATTTAACAATAATAAGTCTTACATAAAAAATAAAGAGAACAAGAAAAGTATTTATGTTATTGTGGAGGATCATGTACTATTCATCTTAGTTTACATTACATAATTAAAGTGCATGCTTTGCAACCAAAAATACATCAAACATCATTACACTTTGGCATCAATGATCTGGACATATCAACATGACCTACCTTTCTTACTTGGATTGGGAGGATTTGGTATATGGGCTTCTTCACATCTAGTAGCCAATTCAAGGTATATGGGGAGATTTCTAGGTAGGGAAGCAACACTGAGCATCATTTAATGAAATAAAATATTGGAGAGCACAGATAGTCATTCAATTGATCCATGCAAACATTTGTGAAGTAATGTACATAGCGTTAATCATTAGTGCTACGTATCCCATTATGTGTGTTCATAACTATAGTAAGAAAATGTGGATGTAATTTATAAGATCTAAATGTGAAGTGGTTAATGAATTTCAAAATTTTAAAACATTGGTGAAAAAATAGCTAGGGTGTCACATTGATACTCTTAGGTTAGATAATAGTGGTGAATTATTTTCAAAAGGATTCAATAACTTTTGTGCCAAATGTGCAATCAAAAGATAGTTAATTACACCCTAAAATTCTTAGCATAATGTAGTATTTGAAAGATTTTGAAAAAATTACTTCCTATGGTTAGGTTTATGAACCATAATAGAGTGAGAGGATAAACACTCCAATCAAAGAGAAAATTATACATATGTATTAACTACTGAAAATGATTTCATGATTTATCAAGAAAAATTGTAAAGATAGAGTAGATCCACTAGTCAAATCTCCTTACTCCAACACCTTCCTTGGTAACTTGCACTAGAAAATAATCAAGAACAATTGACAACAACATATTTAAAAAACATTAAGTGTTCATCATGATAAAAATCAAGAAAAAAATTCATCATCATAATATATATTAAAAATACATTGAATTGAGACATAATGAAATGAGTTTTGATTGATTAAATTAACAAAAATATAAGGTTATGATATAATTGATCATTTGTTCTAGGAACTACTCGAAATAATCCTCTAGATCCCTCTAAATTAGGACACTGAAGGTATCCTCCATGATGTCCTCCTCTTCAAGAAAATAAAGTTAAAAAGGAGTATATTTCCAATGCTAGAAGAATAATGAAAATACAAGGAAATAATGATTACCAAAACTAAAGGATTTCCTAAAGACTCATGGGATTGTAGAAATAGACAAGAAAGTAAACTTCCCACATAGTAGTACTTTTTCCTGTCCTCCACCTAAGACATCATTAACTACTCATTTAAGGAACTTTGGGTCATTGGGGATGTGCTACAAGGGGTAAACTCTTAGTAAAACCCATAAATCTCAGCCTAAAACACAACATTCTGTGCACATTTAATTTATTTTATTGCAAATTGAATGCATAAGTTAGTTTCTTAAAGAAGAATAACTTACATACATGTTTTATTTGATTAAGAGTCACATAAGTATGTGTTATCCAAAAATAAAGGATGCATATTTGAATTCAAGTTTTCTTTTCGAAGAGTTCTTCAAAGGGAGAGTGTCTACATAAGGTAAAGGGATGATATAATTAGGCCAAAACATGGATATTGTTATGAAACCAGCTCCAAAAATAGAAGAAAAGAGAGATCAACACCTTATATATAAGCCACTTCGAGGGGGCAACGTCTAATACATTACATAAATGAACAATTCTTGGATGATACAAATGAAAAAAATTCATTCTATATATAGGTGTCCTTTGGGAGTCCTTTGGGAGTTAAACACCTTGGAATGATTATCCAAGACTTTTTGCAGATCTAGAGAAACAGAATATTTTGATGTTGGAACTTCTAGTTTGCATAATTGTGCAATTATGCCTCGTTGTTCTTTCTTCAGAAGATTTTTCATTACATTAGAGCTTCTTATATTTCCCAGCTTCCCTGTGATACCCCATAATTTGACTTCCTTTCCTTCTAAAAAAAAATTGAAGAAAAGTTCTTGAAAATTAAAAGCTACCATCCCCAAAGATTGTAACCATTGTACTCCTAGTACAACATCAACACCTCCCATCGGAATGGAAATAATTGGACTATTAAATACATATTCCCCCATGGTTAGCTTGATATTATGGCACTTTCCAGAGCAATTTATAGTCCCTCCATTTGCGACCATCACTTGAAATTCTGGTGCTGGGTATAGGAAGAAATTCAATTCCTTGGCTACCTTACAATGAATGAAATTATGGGTAATACCCAAATCAATCAACACTATTACCTTTTTCTTCTTGATATGTCCTTCTATGTTGAGAGTTTGAGGAGTGGTAATTCCTTCCAATGCATTACGCGATATGGTCAGACTTATTTATTCTTCTTCTAGGGTTGGTTCCTAGTGTATATTCTCTTATTTTGAAGTTTCTTGTTCATTTTCTTTCTCCTCTTCATAATATATGTAAAACAATTTCTTCTCAGCACCCTTATGACCTTTAGCATATTTTCTATCACAACTGTAGAAAAGCCCTTTTGGTCCTTTTTCTTCCAATTTTTGTAATGTAAACCTTCTAGGTTGTGGTAGTCCAGGGGTAGCAACAATTCCATCTTTATGGATATGAGTTGTAGGCTTCCTTGTCGCCATAATTTTACATTCAATTTTTATTTCCAACCTGAAATCCTTCTCCAATGAATTAGGTTCCCAAACGTGAACCTCATGTTGGATGTTATCCTTTAAAGTCCCTATGATGACATCAATCTTGTGTTCCTCTGGAATATCAGTTACCCTTATATTCAATTTTTGGAAGTCCTCAATGTGCTCCACCACTGAACCCTTTTGTTTGAGATTTATCAATTGGCTAAAGAAGGTGTTGCTCTTTTTATCCTCATAATGTGCTATCATTTCCTCCATAAAAATTTACCAAGTGACAATTTTTTTACGGGAGCAAAGCCAACGATACCATACCAATGTATTTTGTTCTAGATGTAAATGTGTAATGTGTATCTTTTGTGTGTTTTGAACATTATTGAGATCAAAATATTGCTCCATATGTAGTAACCATGTTATGGGATCCTTGCCATCAAACTTCCTCATATCCATATTTGGAATATGGTGGTTCTTCCATCCAACATTAAATTTTATAAAATCATGATTAAAATTTATTTTGTTATCATCATGAGTTGCCTCTACTGTCTTTTCGCTATTACAAAAAATTTCTTGTATCAACTTTTCCAAACCTTCGATGTCTACTTTTAGATTATCCTTCATGTTTTCCATGTTGTCTTTCATTTTTTCATCGATCTTAGCTTCCATGTCATCCATCTTAGCTTCCATGCCAACTTCCATGCCATCCATCTTAGCTTCCAAACCATCCATCTTAGATTCCATGCCTTTCTTCAAACCATCCATCTTAGTTTCCACGTCTTTCCTCAAAAATTCCATTTCATTTTTTGTCGCTCTTTGTGATAGTGAAATTTGGTGCACTTTCTCTTGTAATTTTGATATCTCAGGTTTCATTTCTTCGTCTTCATGAGTCATAGTAGAGCCTTATAAAGGCTTAATGGGTGTCAAATTCTTTTTAGGGGGCATTTTAGAACCCAGTACTGATATTGATCTTCAATATGCCCTTGGAATAAATTAAAAATAATTTTTCAAACAAGACTTATGTAATTCGAAAAAAAATACACACCTTTTTCTTTCTTTTGAGGAGCAAGATATTGAAACTAAATTATCTATGTGATTTCATATCTTCAATATTTGAAATTTGGTCCTGTAGTAGCACTCTGAATATTCTTTCGAACGCCACATATGTGACCTGATTTGGATTCTTCAAGGCAAAGTTATGCCCAATATTCCACAATGACCTAATTATGAATTGGTTCATTAGTGAAAGTTTGTACGGTGTTCCATGTGTCACGGTTTCCTGCTTTGGCTCTGAAATTGATACACATAAAACTACAGTCTATTTAGTTGTGGCCACCTTTTACAGAATTCCAATTCGATGCTTAGAGAGAGAGTTATGATTATTTTCCCACGGTCGCCTCTTTAAGATGAAATTCAGGATCCTGAACAAACCCTAACTTACACATATCATATCTCTGAAAATATTGCAAACCACGATTTGAAATTTTTAGACGACATTTCTCAAGATTTCGGACTCTCTCTGTAAAAATTTCACCTTCTGAAACTTCGTAAAAAAAAAGTGATAGCGAAAATTCCAAGATGACCTGTTTGGAGGGGCGAAACCCTAGAATCCAAATCTATGATACCAAATGTTATGAAACTAGCTCCAAAAATAGAAGAAAAGAGAGATCAATGCCTTATATATAAGCCACTTCGAGGGGTCAACCTCCAATACATTACATAAATGAACAATTCTTGGACGATACAAATGAAAAAAACTCATTCTATATATGGGAGTCCATGGGATCACAATATAATACTAGCCGACCTAAAAATAATAATTTAAGGGCACAATAATAACAATATTGGGGTTACAGGGGTACAAAAATAACAATAAGGGGGCTACACTAACAACAATAAGGGAGTACATTAGTAATATATGGACCTAACAGATATTATAGTCAGTGTGGAAAAATATGCTATAATAGGTGACCCCTAATGTGGGAGGTAAAAAGAGTATTAGATGGTAGAAATAAATTATAAAACCAAGGATAATTCCTTGAAGTGGGCTCAAGGAGCTCAATAAACAAGAACCCAAAACAACACCTATAAAATGAAACCAATTCAAGTTAATTCATTTTCCAATATGGGAATTCTCTTACTTAGATGTTGAAAAGCATGGCTACCAAATAAAGTACATTATATATATATATATATATATATATATATATATATATATATATATATATATATATAGAGAGAGAGAGAGAGAGAGAGAGAGGAAATAAACCTCTCTCTCAACCTGAAGGTTAGAGTGGTTGGTCAATACAACAATATTCATATACATGAATCCATTACAATTACAACAATATTTATCATCATCATGCTAATTGTAGGGATTTGAACCTGGGCAGGAAAGATAATGACCATTTTTCCCAACCATACACACAAGACTATTAAGCATGTCCATGAATAAAATACATATTAGATCCATCTCAAAATATCGTAGCCACAAGAAATACATAATGAAGATATGTATCAATATATATAAAGTAGGATGATATCCAAAGCAATGAAATGAACAAAATAATCCTCCATGAACCAAAATCATGTGAGTAGGAGAAGTAGTGTTCAATAACTTAGGGAACAATATGAAATATGCTCCTCATATGGAGAACAACATAACAAAGAGGATTCCTCTTACACGAAATAATTATGCTACCAGTTGAAGAAAGATGTTGTTACAATATTTTGGTCTTCAAACCAACTATTCGGGGTACAAATCTACACCACGTGAATCGATAAGTTTGAGTCAAACATGGAAGAAATTATTTGATTACTGGTCATTGATGTATACCATTAACAAATGTGATATAAACCACCGTTGATGATAATGGCAGTCAAGGTACCTGGTGTTATTACCCAAAAAAATCACCTAACCATTCCTTACTAGGTGGATTGAAATACACCATGTATGATTAATTTTACCATGGTAAATCCACTTTCACCATAGGAAATAATTTAGTAAACATTTTTTCCAAAATTATTTATCATTAAAATTCAAAAACCCCATGAGAATAATTGAATAGATCATTATTTCTTTAATTTTCTCTAGAAATAATTACTAAATCATTATTTCATAATTATTTCTTAATTTTGACTTAATCACCTTGGAATAATTAAATAAATCACTATATATTTAGTATTCCTTATTTGTTCCATATTTTCCTTGTGATATAATTATTAAACCATTATTTAATAATCATTTCCTTCTTGATTCTCACAAAGTTATTAATAAATAATTTTAATTTGTTATTTACTTCAACCACTTTCTAAGTAAATATATTTGACAATTTTGAGTATCTTTTCCCTGTAAAAAATATAATAAAGTATTCTCAATGGCTAGATTTTGATTTGGTCAATAATACTTTATTATTTTATAATTCCTAATTTAGCTCAATACTTTGTTATATATAAGATGGTTTTCCATTCGTTCTTAACCATGACTGTTCTCATTGTCACAACTATCATCTCATCATATTTGAGCTCCCACTTTACTTCAAGCTATTTTGTTTATTTTTTTCGCATTACAAGTTGAGAGAGAGAAACATATTGTTGAAGCATAAGGACAAGAAAATGGCCCATCCCATGGAGGGGATCTATATACCCAAGTTTATAAGTTCTCCTCACCAAGTGTATCATTTATATTAAGAAAACTTTTCTTATTCATATGATCCATTGGGTTGTTACACTTTTATTTTTGTTGTTATATGTTTCTGGTTGTATATGATCTTTTTTTGTAGGGTTTTTCTTCCTTTTTCATTCCAGATCTGAATTATTGACAACTGTATTCTATTTTTAGGATCACTTATCACTAGTGACTTAAGTGAAGCTTTTTTTATACATATAATAATCATTTTCATACTAAAAAATGGCGACTCCACTGGGTATTTAGCTACATATTCATCAAAAAATGGTGGCTCCATTGGTGTAGTAATTCAGAACCTTGGTGATTATTGTTTTATCTATTTTCAGTGATTTTATAGCTATTTTATCCCTCTCAATTTCTATTTTTAGATATCCTTTATTTTCTGGAAAATTTTCTGCTTTTGTTGGGGTTTCACATCTTTTAACAGGTCCTAGGAACCAGCAGAGTAGGAGATGACACAATTTGGGTCAAATTTTCCAGGAACGAGAAATAGGAACATAGTGCACATTTTGGCCCTTTAACTATTCCCAACACACTTTTCATGTATGTTTCTAGACTCTGCAAATTTTCAGAAATTTTTTAGTCTTTCTGGTTTTTTCAAGACTGTTGCGTGTGTGTCGAGAAGGGTTTTTGCTCTTTATTGAGTTATCCCTAGGCATAGATCCACTTAGTAGTTTCTCATTCAGGATGGAAAAATACCCCTAGGTTTTAGAGTAAACCTCCATCACTTAGGAAGAGAATTACTGAGTGGAGGACTCTAGCGAGCAACAATTTTAGCCGTTGTTTTTCAGTGTTTTGTCCACTGTTTTCTAGTCATTCAATGTCATAGAGCATGTATTTTCTAACTTGGACATCGTTATGGACTGTAATATCCCTATTTTTATTGCTTTTATTAGACAGTTGAATAGTCTTAAAGGTCAAGTGGACCCAATGGAAAACAATTATTGTGGACATATTGTATTATTTTAAATTAAATAAGAATGGAAATTGAATTATTGTGCAAATACTAGAGTATAATTAGAGATAAGGAATTCAAATCCATGAGGATGGATAAGATTCCAAATACTTTCCCAAATTCTCCAAAAATCCTTGAAGAAAATAAATAAAATTTAAATATTATATTGGAGATAAAAATGTAACAAGATACCTCAATAAAGTGGAAAGTTACTGGGAAGAGGTGGAATAAAACTAGAAAGAGGAAAAAGCTAGTTTTTGTGGAAAAAACAAAAGGAAAGCCTAGGCAAAAAGGAAAACAACATCCTGATTAATTGGACACAGTTATGGAAACAAGCTAGTGGGAAATCAGGCTTAAATAAGCCATTCCTAGGTAGAAAATAGGTTTTCTACACCTTAGAGGTAATGATCTCTGCTCGAGAGGAGTTGTGGAGATAAAGCTCAAGGTTGGGTGGAAAATAGTCTTACCTTAAGTAGTATGCACAATTAATTTAATTATGGATTATTATTTGTCTTTATGATGATATTTTTGAGGAATGATGTTTATGCAGAAAGATAAATGAAAGGTTATATTTCTGAGTAATTATATTAGCTTTACATTTTATAGTCAGATGTATTTAACAGAACATAACCATTGTGAAAATATTTTAGTTATGTATAGTTATATAGACAGATTAAGTTAGAAAACCAACAGACATAAATTCTAAACCCAATAATGAGGGTTTAAATCTATTGTTAGGTTGTAAGGAATTATATGTTCACTTCAGAAATTTCATTATGTGAATTAGAATAGATGATAACAGAATGAATTAGCATAATTATTCAGCAAACCAAAAGGAAATAGAAACCTAGATACACCAAGATATAACAGACAATATAGAAAGAAACAAGGTAATATATCTATGTTTTACTTTCATTTCACACATAGTTATATATATTCATTTATATGGACAAACAAGAAACTAAATCTCATATATACAATTTTATTACCATAATATTTTACCAATATGTATACAAATTTCATATAAAGAGAAATTATCATTATCCAAAAATAGGAATGGAATTTTGTAGAAAGTACTGATAAAATGTATTATAATATACTATCCATAGTATATAAACTGTAGAAAATATTATGTATATTAAGTACAAATTTTACACAGGATTAATTATCCTGGAATTCAGTGGATTGAATTCTAGCAATTTATCGACCACCCTATACATAGAAGGAATAAATATGATTGTCAATGCGTGTGGAAGGAATACACATATTGATGAGAAATAAATTGTGCAAGGTATAATACCTGTACCTTGATAATTAGATAAGTTATGTGAAATCTGAGAAATCAATCATAAAAAATTTAATATTAAATTACCTTACTAGTTAAGGAGAGACGTCATGATAATTCTTGTATACAAATAAGGAATTAAATCAAAATCTAAAGACAGAAACATACAATTAAAGACATTGTACATAAATAACTATGTGGAAAAGCATGGAAGTGCAAGTACTTGTATTAGGACAAAGTAGCAGTATGAAACATCATGGTTGGTGATAAAAGATAAAAAGAAGAGCTTGCAAAATAAATCATTTTGTTAGTGAGCTAACTAATTAAAATGCTCGGTACTTCCTAAAGGAAGAACTTGGAACATTCTAATTCCATTAATCTCATTTAGGATAAAGGAATATTATATAATTTTAAATTAAAAAAATAGGGTAAGGATACCTATTATTACACACAGAATAATCAAATGTTACCTCTAGGTATTAACTTGTGTATTTAACCTTCAGCCCATTAATTTAGATTATATGGAAAAATGAAGAATTAAAAGTTCACATACTTGCGAATAAACCCTTAATATTTCAATAAATAAAAATTAATAATTAAATGAGAATAATGAAATCAAAGGAATGATACACTGAGTAAATTCTTAAGTAGAATAAAATATTTTATAAAATATCAGAGCCATAATAAAATACAATGGTGTATGGTGAGTATTCATGGAACTCATGTTGAATACCTGGAAACCGAAATTAAATATTATCTGGGCACCTATCTTTGGTTACAATGTAAACCCTAGTAGTGTACTTATAATTCCAAGAGGAACTCATTGGAGAACTACAAATTTATAAAAATCAGTGAAGAAATAAATTGAAAATGAAAATGCCGTAAATTACATACTCTGTCACAGGAACTCCTTGACAATATGAAACTGAATCACCAGGAGTAGAAATCGAACCCTCAATTGAGTATGGTGTATCAGTCAATATGACCATGAATACAAAACGAAAAGAGGGATAAAATCTGAAATCAAGGAAAATGCAGAGACTTATTAAAACTGATAAAATATAATAACAAATTGAAAACAATGCAGAGACTTATTAAAACTGATAAAATATAATAACAAATTGAAAACAAACAATTGCAGGAAGGAGTGGGATCAACTATATTTTTACAAGATAGGATTTAATATAATTACCAGTATAATACATGATGTAATTACATAAGTTTTAAATTACGTAAGAGGTGGACTGCGTAGACCCCAACAGTGAGGAAACCTAGATTGATAAACGATTTGGGAATCGTAATTATCTTACTTGGGGAGCATGGTCAGTCAATGGCAGAATAAAACACTTCAACATGCATTAACCTACAACGAAAAATCAAATTCATAAGCATAAGAATGTGAAAAATCAAACTCATAAAATAAATTGGGGTTGTAGTGTCTTAATAAATCAAATTCCTTACCTGTAGAATTTGGGAAACCGATGGATAGCGATCCCTGTAGACTCCTATCAAACCTGAAAGAAATAATAATAATGACATTTATACTAGAGCAAGGTTCAACAAAAACAAAATAAAAAAACTTAAATCTTAAAGGAGTTACAGTCAATATCATTTATAAAAAATTGCTGGCTAACGCAGGCACGGAGAAGCGTTGACCTTAATTGAGATAGAGCTTCTTGGCACAAAGGTTAACGCCTTTATCAATGTTAGCGTGGCTCAACATTGTGATCATGGAGTCATAATCTCCTCTGTGTAACTCTCAGCAACAAAAAATTAACACCAGGATGTAGAGGAAAGCCGAACCAAAAATTGTAAAAATGAAAACCAACAAAGTAGAATTAGGGTTGCATAGGCATAAATCCCTCTAGAGAATACGAATCATTTCACACCATCCACATGGAGGGCATTGGATTTAGGAAAGCCTAGAAGCCATGTGAAACTCATTAACATAAACATACCAAAAAAGTGGTAAAATCCTGAGGTTTGGATTTTAGGTACAAGTACAGATAGGAAAAACTAAATGTCAACTTAAATCCCTATATACAACCCTTACATTCTTAACGTATGACAAAGACATTATTTAATGGTGAACTGAGATGTGATAAACCGTCAAATAAAAACATAATGTGGTTATATAAATTGAATCTAATATAATTAATACAAGGTTAGTACAATAATGTGGCCCGATGACATCGAATTGGAATATTTAAACATTGCTAGAAAATACATAACCAAAAACGTTAACCTTTGAATTCATTTATGGGATACAAAGAATGTATTAAGGGTTGAATACAATATATGTTTATATTGTAGTGTAGCACTTTAATATTGAATGGTAAGCGCAAACTATAGTGGTAGGAATTTGAATGAATTATTATCAAATGGTTTAATGTGTTACAATTCATAAAGTTATAAATGTCTAAGGGTGTATTATGTTAACATAAGGAAATGAATTCCTTAGGATAGATTAACCATAACTCTAGAAGTTATGAAACAAAACGTATGTATAATTAAATACATGAGGGTAAATAGAATAGATGAGATAAATAGAACAAGGGTAATAGGGAGTAATGTCTATTACAAAAATTACTCACCAATAAGGTTATAAAGAGGAAAATAGAAACCTAAAGTATAGAAAGAGAGTATAAATATAAGTCCTTTGAAAAGTGACGAAATATTGATGAAGAAATATGAACAGTATTCGTCAACTAGTGATGAAGATAGAAATTAGTATGTCTAAAGTATGTGGTCATATTATAATTAGAATTTTTTTTTTTTTTTGCTGGTAAGTGGAGTTGTGGAGTTGTTACATAGACAGTAGATAACATTAAATTTCTTAATAAATATACTAAATCATTTTGTTTGGAAATTTTGAGGTTCAACATTAAATTTCTTAATAAATATACTAAATCATTTTGTTTGGAAATTTTCTCCAGTGCGATATCAAAGTAAACTTGCAATCAACTTAGAAAAAGGGGTGTCACTTACCACCAAAAATGCACCCAATACAAACGAATTTTCAATGATTTAACCAGGTGTGAGGTTCAACTGATCATGCACCCATAAACTTGCAATAAACTTAGAAAATGTAGTGTCGGTTACCACCGAAAATGCACCCAATACAAATAAATTTTCAATTATTTAACCGGGTGTCGAGTTCAACCGATCATGCACCCATCAACAATACTAATTCAAGTAAAAGATGAATAGCATGTAGTATAATTCCTTCCAAAATTATCATGACAAAGGATTTCAAATTGCGACTTCAAATATCCGAAGAAACTATTTGACTTTCATTAACCATATTGCCTTTTCCTTTCTTGGTTTTATATTCATAAATTAGATAATTTGAACTTTCACCAAAATAAAATCAAATCTCAGACAAAAATTAAAAATTGTCATCAACTTCGTAGGCTTCAACATCACTTCTCAACAAGAGCATGTTCAAACATAAAACTTCTCGCTTTCCAAATTTTAGTTTTGTAGTTATATTTCCTGTCACTATTCTTCAATAATCCGAAATGAACTGTGTATGATTAAACTTGCCTTAAAAATTTTAAATGGCTTAGTCAACATACAGATCATGAAAACTAAAATAATTTGCAGTCAGAGAATTCTCCAAATATTACTTTTCAACTAAACAAAAATCGGTCACAGTATTACCAAGTACATTTGTTAATTTTCGGCTTTATCAAGTTTGCATCCCTCGTTAGAAACAGTTCAACAACGTCCAACAACATTGTGACCAACAACAATCGACAAACTTCGCTCGAGAAATGAATAAATTAGAAGAATTATGGTGTGAAGAAGATGGAAATGAGAAAATCACAGAAAATCACAATGAAACCAACATTGTTGCATCCTCCGGCCTCTAGAACCGGATACTCCTTCGGCCTATGGAACCAAACACAAACGGTCAAATAATATTTCCCCTAATACTTTGTTCATCAAAGGTTCAAAATAGTTCCATGGAGCGTAGTCTTTAGCTTCCCATAGCAAACGACAGATGGTGGATCCATTCCAATTTCCTCACAACAAACGACAGATGGTGGATCGATTCTAATTTCCTCATGATGATCCATAAATTACCAATCATTAATAATATAAAAAAATAGTTATAACTTACCCTACACTCTCAGGTTCCAATATCATAGATAAATTTTCATTTGTTTCACTTTACCATCCTAATTTTTCTCTAAACATCAATAGTTATCTATAGATAAATCAAAGAATACCCATGGACTATGTAGTCATATGAATTTTCCAAAAAACATTGACCAAGAAACTCCAACAAATGTAAGAAAGTCCAGAGTGAAAAACCTAAATAAATTTAGGCAATTTTCAGGCATTTTCCAGTTATATTCGTAGCAACCATGTCTCTCACAACCCAAGGTGGGTGAATAATTTGAGGGTATTCAATTTGTGTGTCTGATCACCACCACGATAATTTTCACGTCTAACCACCATGGCACGCTGAGTTTACACATCAGACAATCTTCTTCCTTATGCAGTCTTTTGAATTCTTGAAAAAAATCGGCCCTTCACACAGGCCTGGGTTCAAATTTCCTTCAAGCGCAAATGTAGAAGTAGGGCCGAATGTTCAGGCTAGAATGCCAAAAACATTTTTTCAGATTTTAAGCTTTCTAGACTTCAAGTTACACATGAAGGAGTTTTGAATGTTTACGCTGGAATATCAAAAACGTTTTTGTAGATTTTAAGCTTTATAGACTTCAAGTTACACATAATTGGAACTCCAACTACCAAGCGACACATTTATGATATTCTTGACTGCTTCACCAAAGTTAGAGTCGACTGTTAAACCTCGAGATCTGTAGAGTTGATTCTTAAACATGCCACATACCTACACTGGATGCACTTTCAACATTGTAAGTGTCCAAAACTACAATCCTCATTTCTCTGTAACAAACGACACATAGATAGGTCAGACAGGTCCCTTCTTGACAAACTTGTTGACAGGTTGGCCGAGACCTTCTTCACAAACTTGTACAGTCTATATGCGACCCTTCTTAACAAAATTTTTACCAAAACCAGAAATGAATTGATATGACCAGCATAGACAGAAAATAAATATCAAATCTAACATGAATCACACTTGGAATGCCCATACAAAGCAAGGTAATAAATTACAGCGGTTTCAAGCCTTGGAATGCACTCTCATATATGAATAAAGATGAGCCGCTTTCCCACATATTCCAATGTTTTATTCATGTCATTGATGTCAATCTATTTCTTCAATCATGCACGATCCTCTCTTATAAGGAAACGAGAAAATGATCCTCTATTATAAGGAAACGAGAAATACTTTATTGTTTTTATAAAAGACGATGATACCTCATGTTTTTTTTAATTTGTTATGAATTCAATCCCAATAACCTTCACAATTTTGTTATGGGTTTAATCTCAATAATTGTCTCAATTCTATAATCTCATATCAACCAAACAACTACACTCACCATAAACACAAACTCATGCATCCTGCAATGACCAAATTAAAAATGATTTACGATTAGACTCAAAAGAAATGAAGGATTATTAGGAGAAACTTCTTAGGCATATCGTAATTCAATTTCTTTTTAAAATTATCCTCCATTACCAATAGCCATAGCGATCATGTTGGCGCCAAAGTCGGCGCCAAAGTCTAAGAAAGAAGGAACTACAGTGAATACCAGTGGTTCAAGTCAATTTACAAGCAGATAAAACTACTCTTTCTGATACCACGGTAAGACACACAACACAAAATGGAAACAAACTCAACAATATATTAATGAATGTCTCAAGGAATGATGTACAATGTGTACACATATAAATACATCAAGAAACTGTTGAATCAGTTCCCCAGTTTTATTGGAATCTAATAACGGATTACCTAACACAAACTAACCCAAGGATTAGTTGTCTAGCAGTAGTTAGGCTCCAATTATCTTTCTAAACGAAATCTAAATGTATTCTCTCACTCCAGCAATTTGAAAAAATATATAGCTTAAGTGCAATAGTCAATATAGCTAATAATAATGCAAGAAGAAGTAGCTTGTGCAATGTAATAGAAACACAAAACTCCCTGGAGACAGTTCCTTTTAAATCTCTTTTAGAGTGCCAAATTAAACATGCCACATACTTACTTTGGATGCACTTTCAGCATTGTAAGTTTCCAAAACTATAGTCCTCATTTTTCTGCAACAAAAGGCACGTAGATAGGTCAGACAGGTCCCTTCTTGAAAAACTTGTTGACAGGTCGAATGAGACCTTCTTCACAAACTTGTATAGTCTATACAATACCCTTCTTCACAAAAATTTTACCAAAACCAAAAATGAATTGATATGACTAGCACAGACAGAAAATAAATATCAAATCACACTTATAACGCCCATACAAAGCAAGGCAATAAATTATAGTGGTTTCAAGCCTTGGAATGCACTCTTGTATATCCATAAAGATGAGATGCTTTCCCACATATTCCAATGTTTTATTCATTTCATTGATGTTAATCTATTTCGTCAATCATGCATGATCCTCTCTTATAAGGAAACGAGAAAACGATCCTCTCTTATAAGGAAACGAGAAATACTTTATTGTTTTTATAAAAGACGATGATACCTCATGTTTTTTTTTTATTTGGTATGAATTCAATCCCAATAACCTTCACAATTATATTATGGGTTTAATCTCAATAACCGTCTCAATTCTATAATCTCTTATCAACCAAACAACTACACTCACCATAAACACAAACTCATGCATCCTCCAACGACCAAATTAAAAAATATTTACCACTAGACTCTAAATAAATGAAGGATTATTAGGAGAAACTTCTTAGGCATACCATAATTCAATTTATTTTTAAAATTCTCCTCCGTTACCAACAACCATAGCGATCATGTTTGCGCAAAAGTTTGGGAAAGAAGGAACTACATCGAATGCCCAGAATGGCCACAAAAGTAGTGGTTCAAGTCAATTTACAGGTGGATAAAACTACTCACTTTGATACCACTGTAAGACACACAACACAAAATGGAAACAAACTCAACACTATATTAATGAATGTCTTAAGGAATGATGTACAATCTGTACACATATAAATACATCAAGAAACTGTTGAATCAGTTCCCTAGGTTTTTCTTGGAATCTAATAACCGATTGCCTAACACAAACTAACCCAAGGATTAGTTGTCTAGTTGTAGTTATGCTCCAATTATCTTTCTAAATGAAATTGAAATGTATTCTCTTACTCCAGCAGTTTGAAAAAGTATATAGCTTAAGTGCAATAGTCAATATAGCTAATAGGAATGCAAGAAGAAGTAGCTTGTGCAATGTAATAGAAACACAAAACTCCTTGGAGATAGTTCCTTTTAAATCTCTTTTAGAGTGTAATGTAAATCTCTTTTAGAGTGCAAAAATTTAAAAGTAGTTTACACCTCTCAAAATTTGATCCCTTTGGACACTTAATAGATACTAGATTAACATATCCTTTATTTCGAGCAACACACAAATAAAATATTTTAATCTTATTTTTTGTTTTGTTTTTGTTTTATATAATATATACATAGTTGACATTGAAATATTTTATTTATAATCTACAAGTAAAATGTGTTAATAGATATGTTTAAATAGAAATCTCCTCTTATAAATATGAACAAAAATAAAATAAAAACTATTTTTTTTTAATTTCTAATTACTTTATAAAGTTGGTGTAAAATTAAGATGAAAATGAAAATATTTTATTTAAATTTTTTTTAATTTATTAATATAAATACTATTTTTAAATATAATGTTATAAATATTGTTTATACTAAATTGTAAAATAATCAAAATTAATTTTAATAAAAATAATTATTTATTAAATTTTGAAATATTAAAAATAAAAGTGATTAATAAAAAATTATAAAATTTTAATAATTATTAATTTTATAATAAAATTTATAAATTAAAAAAAATAAAAAAATCAATTTAATAGAGCCACCCTATATGAAGTATAATTCAATTTTAGTGAAGGGTAGCTTTTGTCAAGAAAGCCTGGTTCAAGAAAGTTTTAACAGCCAGAGGCACCTCGTGAACCGTAATATAAACTCAGCTAGCAGTTATAATCTAATGGTCACATGTTTTGTAGGTATTTTTGGCATATTTTTTTTAGTTAAGTATGTTTAATATTAAAAAAAAAATGAAATTATAAATTTAAATCGGTTAAATATTAAAAATTGTTAGAATTATAAATTCATTTATAAACAATATACTATACTAGTAATTTTTTAATATATTAATTCTTTTTTCATCAAAAACAAATATTAAAGTAAAAAAACAATTTAAACCAAAAAACATTTGACTAAAAATTCCATATTTTAAAATGTTTAAAAAACAATAATCTTTTTTCATTCAAAAGTGATATTAGAATGAAAACACAATTTAAAAATATATATATATATTTCACCAAATTCAAACCAAAAATTCCATATTTTAAAATGCATAAACAACAATAATTTTATGACTTAAGGAAGGTCTCGAAAAAGAAAATGTATACATTTGGATGTGTTTTAAGATTACAAATGGGGGACAGAAAAGAAGAATTTTAATAGAGAATAAGGTACAGGAATCGACCATATATATATCACGGCTAGTTTGACTATATATATATAATTGATTAAATAATTAATTAATAAATTAATTAGTCAATTAATTAATTGAATAAATAAATAAAATATTTTAATCTAAAAATATAATGAAACTAGCTGTAGACACTCTAGACACTCTTGAATTTCATGGGTTTAATGCTCTAGACACTCTTGGGTCATACTCTTATCCCATCCTACATCTCACATTGGGTGACTTAAAAAACATTACTAAGATTTGGAATAGCATGGTAGGGTGACTCAATTGCTAAAATAACAACTTTCCTCTCTTGATAAAGTGGGTGTAGTTCTAGCTATATACTTACCCTTTCCTTCATTCTCACTCCTTCCTTCATTTTGGATTTTGTTCATGCTCCTCCACTAAATGTTACTCTTGAAGAAATCAATACTTCTCTCCCTTTAGCTTACTTTGATGGGGCATCCCTTGCAAAAGTTGTGAGTGGGAGAGGGGCAATGCTTTAGACAAATCATTCTTATTAGTCTCGAAAAAGGATCAAACAAATAAGTGGAGTTTCCTACATTAAAATTTCTTTTATTTTCCATAGAAAAGGGATTTTCGGTCAGTACACATTTTGGGACACTCCGTGATTATAGTAAACTCGTTAATCTAGTTTATAGATGTCACAATCTTAACTTGTTTCTTATTTTTAAACATATATTCCATATAAAACATGCTTTTGAATATGTTTATGTTGCCACATATAAACAGAACTAAATATAGCAGGAGTAACACTCTCTAAGGAGGGTGTTTCACAAGATTTAGGAGTATGGAAAATCATTGAACAAATAGGGAACGATTCACAAGTTTACTACCACTCGCAACTAAATGATTTTTTATTTTTTATTTTTTTGTTATATATATATATATATATATATATATATATATATAAAGTTGTTTATGTTATTAGTTATTTATTCATATAATTTTTAGATCATGTATATTTTGATTTTGGGCAAGATGTGATCTCATTAGTTTTGTTGACATGGACTACCATAATACACAATAGAATGTAATATTTCATTAGAGTAATGATTTTTTCCTGAAGAAAAAGACAAAAAAAATAATATTCTTACCTATGGAGATTAATCTCACTTGTGAATAACTCTTTTTACAATACAATGGGCCAATACGATGGCTTATCAATGCTAAATTCTTTTTCTTTAATTAATTATTTGAGATAAATTAATTAAAAGAACATAACTATCTTGGAGATAAATCTTAACCCTTGATTTGTGAATACTACTACGAATATTCCATCAAGGTTAAATCTCTACCATCCAACTAATAATTATTCATAATTAAATTACAATTATGAAAGGCCTATTCTAATCAGTGGTGGATGGCATGATTTAACCTCCATAGAATATTCTAGAATATACTTAGTAGTGTGTACAAACCAATATAGACCCATATTAACCACGGATATACCAAGAGTCGAGAGGGATCAAACCTCATTATATGCCAACATTTTCTTAGAATACTAAATTTGAAAAAAAAATTACATGTCTAGAGATTTAATCCCATTTAGTGCTTGTTAAATACATGATTAAGATAGATCTATAGTGGTAATTTTTTCTTGTTTAAATCTCATTATATGCATTAAACGCACACATATATACACACATTATATATATATATATATATATATATATATATATATATATATTGTGAAGTTGGGTTACACTTTTTGTTCTTTTTTGAGAAAACAAAATATCTCTTTTTTTCTGTTCTTCAACTTTCTTCAAGCCAAAACAATTTTTGTGTTTAGAATTTCATTTTATGATAAAAATAAAACTTATTAGAAATTTTATTAGCTTTCTATTACTTATTTTTTGGAATTTTGTGTATTCACATTTGATATGTCAACTTAACATTTATTTGAGTGTGTGCTTTAACAATCAAAGGATTCATAAAAAGTCATGTTGAAATAGGTTGGTGTATTCTTTGAAAACTTTGTGTTTTTGAGAAAAAAAATGTGTTACAACAATCTAGATAGAGTCTACTTCGGTATCGTTATATTTACGAAACCAACTGATGCATATCATAATTACTGGAATTTTTTGAACTTAACCAATATGAAAAAACTGCATATTTTGAATATGTTTCAACTCGCGTGAAGTTTCTCAACATATTAGTTATAAACTAAAAATATAAAAAATACCCATTACAGATGGCGGACCAATGTAATGCACCATAATGTTTTCAATTTTGTTACAGTGTTTTTTGGAAGATACATAATTTTGATTTCACTAAATCATAATGACCTTCAGAAATTGTTTACACCCATTTTATTACAAATTAATTAAAAATAGTAAATATTTATGGCATTCCATAAAAGTTATATTTCCTGAAAGCATATTGAATTCTGCAAATGCTTGTCTTGGTTCTGAAAGTTAATTCATAAATATTGATGGAGTTTAATCATTCCAAAGTTTAAAGAATGTTTTCAGAGCTGAGTTTTTGCATAGTTGTAGACATGTTAGTTCGGTCGAATTGTTTTTTGCCGCCCTGTCCCATTAATTCTAACGACAAGTTCGGCCGAAATTTTGCTCACAAATTACATTGGCTGGAAAATTCAATGAAGGCCCTCCAAAAAAACATTTTGCAACTCTATAAATAGCCAAAAACGGAATCATTATGTTCACATATTTTCGCACATTTCTTCATTTGGGCTGAATTTGCAAAGGACTTTTTTTGGGCTTAATTTTCATAAGACTTTTTTTGGGCTTACTTTTCAAAGAACATTTTTTGGAGGTATTTTTAAAAGTGACATTTTTTTAGAGGTTTTTTGGGCTTAATTTTCACGGCACATCTTTTGGAGGTATTTTTTAAAGTGACAATTTTTTAGAGGTTTTTTGGGTTTAATTTTCAAAGGACATTTTTTGGAGGTATTTTTTAAAGTGACATTTTTTTAGAGGTTGCGCTTAATTTTTGAATGAAATTTTTTGGAGGTTATTTTTTAAGTGACCTATTTTAGAGTAAGTGTTTTTTGTTGAAGTAAATCTTTTATAATGATTTTTAAAGTGAGTTTTTGTCTAATTTTTTAAATGAATTTTTTTCAAGACTTGGAAGGAAATATTCTGAGCTTCATTTCATTTTTAAAAGACATTTTTTTGGTGGAATTTTTAAAGTAAGTGTTTTGGGTTGAAGTATGTATTTTGTGAAAATCCTTTAAAATGAGTTTTTTTTAAATAGATCTTTTGTGATGCTTTTTTTAATTGAGTTTTTGTCTAAATTTTGATCTAGTGAGTTTTTTTATAGGATTTCGAAGGAATGTTTTTGAGATTCATACTAAATTATCATGGGAAATCAAAGGAATTTCAAGAGAAAATATGGTCGAACAAGAGACCCTAAGGAATGTAGAGAACAGGGGAGAAAAGAAAGCTCAAATATTGAAAGGGAAAATAGACCACAACTATAAATTGAAGCAGGTATGTAAATGTAAATATTATAAATTTGATATTTAAAATTTGATTAGTGTATTTTGAAACTTAATTTTTATTTGATGAACTAATTTGAAAAATATTTTTCAATGTAAACAGAGAGAGATTTTCCTCAAAACTTTGATGTTGAGATAGAAAATTTTGAAAGAGAAAGTGAAAGAGGTATTAAACCAATGATTGAAGATGTTGAAAATGTTGAAATAAATTCAAGTGAAGAAATTGAATCACCTAGTATGTATACATATGTTGAATGTGTACTATTGAAATTACACATATTTATTAAATTAATTATTTATTGAATATGTAAACTAATTATGTATATTTAATTCTAATATGTACAGATGAAATCAATATCGATGATGAGATGTTAGAAAATGTCGACACTCACACAAATAGAGATAAAAAAGTTGACCATATTATACAATATCATGTTAAGCACATTATTGATTGGTTCTTCAAAGATGAAATTGTGGCATTTCAAGCCCAAATTTTGAAAAATCTCTTAACATCAAAGAAATTAAAAGAAGCTACGAATTTATTGGGTATTCGAAAATCAACAAAAGATAAAAAAAAATGAAGGAAGATGTAATACAGAATATAAATAGTGCTCTAAAGTCAATTGGAAGATCTAGAAAGAAAAGTGATTTACATGCACGTAGCTAAATACAAATAGAAGTGGTTTCACCAAGTACTAAAGATAATCGCTTGGTAAAATCTATGGCACAAATATTATGAACCTCACCAAAAACTTTGCACAAAATTCAGAAATTTCGATTGCAAATAAATGTAAACGATGAACTCACTTGTTGGACAGTTATTTGTAGGCAACCATACAAATATAGACTTGGAGAGGATGTTAAAAGAATAATATATGAATATTGGATGAAAAATTCATGTGTTTCACCAAAATCAAGGGATGTGATGTGAAGAATAATAACACGAAATCAGTAATAAGAACATGCAAATTGTTTCTTGTACACCACTCTGATAGAGTTGTTCAACAAGTTCATAGAAGAGAATCATGAAATTAATGTCTCAATTAGTGCTTTTGTGCAACAAAAACCATGGTATGTTAAACCTATCACTATACAAGACACTTGTTGTTGTCATTATCATATGGAATTTCAGTTATATTATGACACCTTCCTTAATTTTGGTAAAACATTTTGGAAATATTCACCTCCCCCTTCCACTATCCATGATTTCATATCTCTAATTCTATGTGGAAGAGAAAGCCATGAATTATTTTACCAAATTAAATGTGTTTGTGGTAAAAAATGCGATGGTTGTGGAAATTTGACTAAATTTCAAAACAAATAGCGTACTGATATAAATGATCAATAATTGTCCAACATAAAAGTGAAATGGAAGAGATATGAATATATTCATACATGGATTGGTTCAAGTAGTACTACAAGTGATAAAAGAATTGATTTACAAAAAGAATACATTTTTGTGATAGAGTTTTTCAAAAAATTTGAGGCGGAAATTTATAAATACACCAAGAATTCCCATAGCGCTTGATGGCAGGACTTGCAATTCAAAAAACCCCATGAATTTTTCCCACCAGGAACCATTTTTTCAATAGATGATTTTGCAGAAAACTACACATTTGTTCCAAAAAAACAAATACAGAGTGAATACTATCATTCTGACCAAGTCTCCATGCTTATCCATATTCTATATAGACATTCTGAACAAAATGTTGATCATATAGAAAGCAACAGTGAAAATCAACATGTTATTAAATAATCACTTTTATATTAGTGACGATCATACACATGATACATATTTTGTACAACATTGTTTTGAACAGATTTATGACTCCTTGAAAATTCATGAAATAAAATTCAATGGACATTGGATATGGTCAGATGGATGCACAATTCAATTCAAAACTTCACAATCATTCTTTTGGTTGTGTCGTCATCATATGAAACCCCACATTAAACATTGTTGGAATTTCTTTGACTGGTCATGGAAAAGGAGAACATGATGGTGCAGGGGCATGTATAAAATGAGCACTTCAAAGATATCAAATGGACCACTCTACAAACCGACTTGTCTAAACTGAACAAGTTGTTCATGGTGCATTGTTGCACTAAGCCATGAGACTAACCGATCAAGGGAAGTACGAAGGTACATGTGTGTGTGTGTATATATGTGTGTGTGTGTGTGTGTGTGTGTGTGTGTGTGTGTGTGTAATATGTACATGATCTAATTTTTATTGGATTTCTAATTTTAAACATTATTTATCACAATGATTATCTTTGATGGTATTTTGAATAACATATTTATATTCTTGTTTGAATTTTCCATATAGGTTTTTTTAGAATATTGGGGTCCAAGATGTAGATAGATTGATTGTAGATGAATTTGAAACAATAAAAGGGACTCAAAAGTTGCATTCAATTAAAACAAAGTTGTACCAAAATGTGTTTTCATTCTATAAAAGAAAATATTCTTGTTTTTGTCATGTTTGCATAGACAACATAGAATCCAATGATATTTGTGAAAACAAAATGTATGAAAAATATTAGCAACATAAAGAACTAAATACAAAGGGGAAAATGTCTGTTGCAAACTTTGAAGAAATGAAATCAGAGGAGACTATAGTATCATCTGAAGGTGATCGATTTTCTGATCTTGTTAGAGAAGGTAACATTTCAATTGCTTTCAAATGATATAGATCTAGAAATAGATAATAAAATCAAGTACACATGTTAATTTTAAAGTTAATTTTTTAAGTTAAATATTATCTAAATTTAAATGTAAGTTTGTTTTATTGTGGAGGAGATGTTTTTACTGTAGTTGCACCTACTACCAACTATGAAAATGTGAAGTATTATTTGATGTGTTGCACTAAACAAAAAATGAAATTATTGGAAAACAATTATGATAAATTCTTTATATATGACAGAGGTCCTATTATACGAAAAGGTTATTTTTCCAACAAAATCATCAAATTCGGGATTTTTTTTACTTTCAAGACTATGAACCTAATGTCATAAGTTGTCAATATAGTCACTTGGTGTGTGCAGCATGCATAAAGTGGATATAATTTCAATCATAGAAAAAATTGAAAATTAAGAAATGGAAACTGTCAAAAGTCGATCCTGAACGAATCATTGAAGATGGCATTCCATTACAATTGTTTTTATTGAACTGCCCAACAACTTCTTCTCCTTGGATTCATCTTTTAGAACTTACATAACTCAACTAAAAATTGAACTAGCCTTTTTCTTGTGCATTCTTAAGTTTTACAATTATTATAATATGTATATTTTATGTTATATGTACAAGTGTTTGCACATGTAAATTTTGTTGGTACATGCACATGAGTAATTTATACACGTGTACACATATGCATGTAGATTATCTAGTCTTAAACGATTTCATACATTCTCTAGTACAATTTTTCATAATGTCATTAGTGCAAAAATGTACATATATGTGTATCTAGCATAGATGATATAATGCAAATTTTAAGTTGCACGATTTTGTTTTAGATGTATCTATTAAGAAAATTATAATATTCATTCTTGAATGAAAAATGTGTGATACGTTTTTTGTAATTTCTAGTTTACTATCATCTAAAAGTAGCTTTTCTATGTACATTAATGAAAAATGTTATTTATTGGATATATGTTTAAATGAAATTTTAAAATTTTATGATTGTTTGACACATCTATGAAAACCTAGAATTTTATGATTTTTTTTAGATATATGCATCGATATGTATTGTACTTCAATCATTTTTACATATATTCATGAACTTAAATATGTAAAACCAACTATGGTTGTTTTAAATGACATGTATGATCATGCAAAATTAAACATAGACTTGGCCATTTCTGTTGTAACTTTGTGTTTAACATCCTCCCATGTATCGGGACCTATCATTGTTTCCTTTCTTTTCCTCATCACTTCTACAAAAGTATCAGTGGTTGTCTCAAAATATTTGTACACATCTAAAAGTGTGCTTAAAGAATGAGTAACTATTTCTAAGCTTTCTCAACTCTCCTCAGGGATTTTCAAAGGCACAAGATCTTTCTTCAATTTTGAATAAAGATGTTGACACCTTTGTAATGTGCATTGCTAGATGTTTGTTTCCCAAGGTAAATCATAAATATCAGAAGGATAAGTCGTGGTTGGTATGCAACCTTCTTCTTGAATAACGCGCTCTGGCCTATGTCTTTTTCGAGCAACATTTTCCCCTCCGCATCAATATATAAAATTATGTATAAATAAAAAAACATGTAAACAAATTTGTAAAAATTTTCTTTTTAACCATAAAAAATTATATAAATAATTTAACAAATTAATAATTGAATGAAAATAATATTCAGATTAATGGCCACCTCGAGATGGCTAGGGAGCATCATGCCCACCCTTAGATCGTTGAGAACCAACATGACCACTGATTAGTTGAGAACCAACATGACCACCCATTGATTGGCTACCGGGGGAATGCATATCACCACCCTCATGCAATTGGCCACCACCTATTGATTGGCTACCAGGGGAATGTGTACCACCACCACCCTCATGCGAGGAGAGGGAAGCTTCATAAAAAAATATGAATTTATAATCAATTCAAAAATACATACATACATATAAATACATGTACATATGATTGATTAGATTGTGTGAACCATACCATGATTGCATGAACCATGGCTAGGCTCCATTGATGGGCTAAATACTCTTTTCCTCTGAACTCCTATAAAATAAAAAATGAAATTTCTTAAAAACTAATTTAACTCACAAAATTGATAAAAAAAATCAATTCCATATATATATACATGTATGTACATGGGGATGAAATTATATATATATATATATATATATATATATATATATATATATATATTCAATAAAAAAATCAATTCCACATTTATACATGTATGTATGGAGATAAGATTATATATTCAAATGTCATTTAAAAACATGCACATTTAATATAAATACCCTGAAAAATCCCTCGATCCATGATCCCCCTCTTTCATAGAGGCATGGGATTCTACTGATGATTTCATTTCATCCTCTATGATATATATATATATATATATATATATATATATATACACACACACACACACACACACATACTAGACATTTACAACTATTTTTAAAATTACTATTTAAAAGTAATTCAAAAGAATTCAGAAAATTAATGTAATTTAGTACACAAATGTTGAGCACAAACACAAATTATGTAAAAAATAACTTTCAAAGCACAAATTGATGTGTAAAACTCACTTAAAAAAAAAAATTATTCAAGTCCTGCACATTTTAATTTTATGAAAGATGGAGTTCACCAAGTTGCGTTTACATGGTGGGAGCACACTCGGTATATAATTGAAAAAAACACATGGTCATTAAAAATGGCACATTTATACGTAGAAAACACACACATATCAAAGATATGTTACAATGTCCATAAATAAATTTTGAAGGAGATTGTCTCAACCATAATTCATCTTTGAGAGATGAATCTTGAATTGGCATTGCCCCATATAATACTAATTCATCTTTTATAGATGAATCTTGAATTGTCATTTCCACACACAATAGATCACCAGACATCTTATTAACATTTTCACAATGTCTTATACTAAAAAATTGAAAATGTCTAACACTATTGTTTTCTTTTCCATGTAGTTTTTTTAATCTCTCCTTCTTAACTTGGTTCACGCCTTTCATTTGTTGCACACAAGTTCAGAATTGGTGAAAACTACAATTCCATTTGATGCATACTCCCTATCTTTCCCCAAGGCTTCTATCAATGCAATATAATATTATTCATTGTTTGTTGTTCTTCCTGGTATATTCATTTTCCTTTGGAGTACCTTGTTAGTCACAATATTTCAAAGCACATATGTAATCATTGCTTTCCCTGGATTGGGATAGCAATAAACATCTATGCATAATGTCCATTTTTCAACCATGTTTAGTGTGTTTTTTGATCCCTGAAAAAAAAAAAAAAAACAAATTCAATAAAATATATTAAATGAACATGATTTTCCTTAAAGTTTATGGGATAAATGATATATACATGGTTCCAAGAAACACTAGCAAATGCCTTAAATTTTATGGGAGAAATGAGATGTACATGGTTCCCAAAAACACTAGAAAATGCCTTAAATTTTATGGGAGAAATGACATATACATGGTTTCCAAAAACAATATCATTTTCCTTAAAAATATATTAAATGAACATTTATTGCAAATTCCTTAAAGTTTATGGGAGAAATGGCATGTACATGTTTTTCCTTAAATTTTATGGGAGAAATGACATGTACATGGTTCCCAAAAACACTAGCATTTTCCTTAAAAATATATTAAATATAAGTTTATGGGAGAAATAACATATACATGATTTCCAAAAACACTATCATTTTATTTAAAAATGTATTCAATTAGATTTTATGGGAGAAATGACATGTACATGGTTTGCCTTAAATTTTATAGGATAAATTACATGTACATGGTTTTCCTTAAAGTTTATGGGAGAAATTCCATGTACATGGTTCCCAAAAACACTATAAAATTCCTTAAATTTTATGGGAGAAATGACATGTACATGGCTCCCAAAAACACTATAAAATGCCTTAAATTTTATGGTAGAAATTGAATCTACATGTTTAGCATTTTCCTTAAAAATATTTTAAATGAAAATTTATTGCAAACACCTTAAATTTTATTGCAAATGCATTAAATTTTATGGGAGAAATGACATGTACATGGTTTGCCTTAAATTTTATGGGAGAAATGACATGTCCATGGTTCCAAAAAACACTATCAAATGATTTAAAATTTTATGGGAGAAATGACATGTACATGGTTCCCAAAAACACTAGAAAAAATCTTAACGATTATGGGAGAAATGGCATCTACATGATTTCCAAAAACACTAGCATTTTCCTTAAAAATATATTAAATGAAAATTTATTGCAAATGCTTTAAATTTTATTTCAAATGCCTTAAATTTTATGGGAGAAATGACACGTACATGGTTTTCCAAGTAAATTTTATGGGATAAATGACATGTACATGGTTTTCCTTAAAGAGAAATGACATGTACATAGTTTGCCTTAAATTTTATGGGAGAAATGACATGTACATGGTTTTCCTTAAATGTTATGAGAGAAATGACATGTACGCGGTTTTTCTTAAATTTTATGGGAGAAATGACATGTACATGGTTTTCCTTAAGTTTATGGGAGAATTGACATGTACATGGTTTTCCCTAAATTTTATGGGAGAAGTGACATGCACATGGTTTTCCTCAAAGTTTGCCTTAAATTTCATGGGAGAAATGGCGTGTACATGGTATTCCATAAATTTTATGGGAGAAATGACATGTACATGGTTTGCCTTAAAGTTTATGGGAGAAATGACATGTACATAGTTTGCCTTAAAGTTTGGCTTGAATTTTATGAGAGAAATGACATGTACATTGTTTGCCTTAAATTTTATGGGAGAAATTACATGTACATAGTTTGTCTTAAAGTTTGTAAGAGAAATGACATGTACATGGCTTGCTTGAAATTTTATGGGAGAAATGACATGTGCATGGTTTGCCTTAAATTTTTCCTTGAGTTTATGGGAGAAATGACATGTACATGGTTTTACTTAAATTTGCCTTAAGTTTATGGGAGAAATGACATCTACATGGTTTGCCTTAAATTTTGCGTTAAATTTTATGGGATAAATGACATAGAAATTAATTGTACATGGTTCCCAAAAACAATATCCAATGGGAGAAATTACATTGTATGTTTTCCAAAAACATTAGAATTTTTCTTAAAAATATATTAAATTAAATTTTATGGGAGCAATGACATGTACATGGTTTGCCTTAAATTTTACCTTAAAGTTTATGGGAGAAATGACATGTACATGGTTTTCCTTAAATTTTTTGGGAGAAAAGACATGTACATGGTTTTCCTTAAATTTTATGAGAGAAATGACACGTGCGTGGCTTTCCTTAAAGTTTATGGGAGAAATGGAATGTACATGGTTTGCCTTAAAGTTTGTCTTAAATTTTATGGGAGAAATGACATGTACATGGTTTGCCTTAAATTTTATGGGAGAAATGACATGTATATATTTGCCTTAAGTTTCCTTAAGTTTATGGGAGAAATGACATGTACATGGTTTGCCTTAAATTTTATGGGAGAAGTGACATGTACATATTTTCCTTAAAGTTTTCCTTAAGTTTATGGGAGAAATGACATGTACATGGTTTTCCTTAAAGTTTATGGGAGAAATGACATGTACATGGTTTTCCTTAAAGTTTATGGGAGAAATGACATGTACATGGTTTTCCTTAAATTTTGCCTTATATTTTAGGGAAGAAATGACATGTGCATGGTTTGCCTTAAAGTTTTCCTTAAATTTTATGGGAAAAATGACATGTACATGGTTCCCAAAACACTAGAAAATGCCTTAAAGTTTATGGTGGAAATGACATGTACATAGTTTCCAAAAACACTAGAATTTTCCTTAAAGTATATTAAATTAAAGTTTATGGAAGAAATGGAATATACATGGTTTGTCTGAAAGTTTACAGGAGAAATAACATGTACATGGTTTGCCTTAATTTTATGGGAGAAATTACATGTACACGGTTTTCCTTAAAGTTTGCCTTGAAGTTTATGGGAGAAATGACATAGAAATGACATCTACATGGTTCCCAAAAACACTAGAAAATGCCTTAAAGTTTATGGGAGAAATGACATGTACATGGTTTCCAAAATCACCAGCATTTTCTTTAGAAATATATTAAATGAGCATTAATTTCAAATTCCTTAAAGTTTATTGCAAATTCCTTAAAGTTTATGGGAGAAATGACTCCAAATGCATTTCTTTAATTAAAAAAAAAAAAAAAAAACATTGTTTTCTGATACAAAATTATGTAAATACAGATAGACACAAAAAGAAAAAATTATATATAGCCTTGAGAGCTACTCCAAATGCATTTCTTTAATTGAAAAAAATAAATCATTGTTTTCTCAGACAAAATTATTTAAATACAGATAGACAGACTAATTAGAAAAATTATATAGACTTGAGAGCTACTCCAAATGCATTTTTTTAATTTAAAAAAAATCATTGTTTTCTAATACAAAATTATGTAAATACAGACAGACAAACAAATTAATCATTGTTTTCTGATATTCCCAATCTGGAAGTAGGATGGATATAAGTGCTTTCTGATATAAAATGAGGATTCTATGAAGTAATATAACACATCTACTTATGTCTATACTTAGGACATTATGAAATCCATGGTGATATAAGCTTAGAAAGTAATAAAACATACCCTATTACCCATGTGAGCTTTGGAATCACTCTATTACATTCCATACAAGTTTGATAATATTGGACTAATAACATCATATTCCACGCCAAAACAGGTACTAGTAATCAATAACCTCATACGTCAAAATTCTTGGTAATAGTATAATGAGTCATCTAGTCATATGTTATAGATGGTGATAGTAATGAATCGCATATCAGCTTAAGAAGGTAATGATGGTGTGTTATATCCATAAGTAACAACTAATCAAAGGACATGTATTAGTATTTATTAGGGATAATCTTAACTCTATACGATAGCTTAATGGAAGCTAGCACTCTTCATATCAATAAATGGAGATGTAAGGTGTGATCAGTAATGCAATAAGATATAGAGGTAATAAGAGTAATCATAAATCTCATATAAAATGTAACTAAGACTATAATGGTGCTCATACTAACCCTGTATCATTATGTTTATCAGTAATAGCCCGTATATGATATCCCAGGAATTAAGGAGAAACGGCTAAGTTAATGACACCAATCGAATATGGTAACTAGCTATTCCAATACAGCTAAAGTAAGCTTAGATAAGCTCTTTCACATACTCTTCATATGAATCAATGGATATGTAAGGTGTCATCACTAATGCAATAAGATATAAAGGTAATAAGAGTAATCATAAAGCTCATATAAGATGTATCTAATACTGTAATGGTGCTCATACTAACCTTGTATCATCATGTTTATCAGTAATGGCCCGTATATGATATCCCAGGAATTAAGGTAAAATGGCTAAGTTAATGACACCAATTGAATATGGTAACTAGCTATTCCAGTACAAATAAAGTAAGCTTAGATAATCTCTTTCACATACTCTTCATATCAATCGATGGAGATGTAAGGTGTGATCAATAATGCAGTAAGATATAGAGATAATAAGAGTAATAATAAAGAACATATAAGATGTAACTAATAATGTAATGGTTATCATAATAACCCTATATCATCATTTTTATCAGTAATAAATTGTGTATGATGTCCTAGGACTTAAGGTGAAACAACTAAGTTAATGACACCAATTGAATATGGTAACTAGATATTCCAATACAGCTAAAGTAAGCTTAGATAAGTTGTTTCACATACTCTTCATATCAATCAATGGAGATGTAAGGTGTGATCAATAATGCAGTAAGATATAGAGGTAATAAGAGTAATCATAAAGCTCATATAAGATGTAACTAATACTGTAATGGTGCTCATACTAACCCTGTATCACCATGTTTATTAGTAATAAATTGTACATGATATCCCACGAATTAAGGTGAAACAACTAAGTTAATGACACCAATCGAATATGGTAACTAGCTATTTCAATACATCTAAAGTAAGCTTAGATAAGCTCTTTCACATACTCTTCATATCAACCAATGGATATGTAAGGTGTGATTAGTAATGCAGTAAGATATAGAGGTAATAAGAGTAAACAAGCTCAGTTAAGATGTAACTAATAAATAGTGAAAGAAACATATATAGAAACAACATGAAACTTTGTGCCAGCTACCCACTTAAAGATATCTCACTGTATCTAACTTTATTTTATATAGGGCTTGATCCTTTATCCAGCTCTGAGAATAAAAATGAAACAAGATTTAGTGGATAATTATTGAGCATGTCCAAGGGAAAAAAAATTCGGACTGCATTGGTGGAGATGGGGAGCAGCACCACTCCAACAAGGGTGATCGAGGTTCCTATGCCTATGTGTTTTTGAAGGAGTAGCGTGACCAGATGGAGATGGATATGCCACGTCCTACTATTGGGTATGAGGAGTCAAAGTATAGTAAGCATTCAATCCTAGAGACCTGTGTAATTTGAACCTATGACTACTACTTCATACCTGTGACTGCATTTTTGGACCTGTTGATTTACTAAACTCACATTACACAGTTTGACCCTATTGAAGACTTGAACTTAGACTCTTCTGCATTTCATACCTGTGGTAATGTCTGAGTTTATTTTTTGGAGACCAAAGTTCTGTGGCAGCTGTAAAAACCTAAGTCCTTGCATATTCGTTATTATAGACCTGAGTAGATCTCTTTTGTGAACTTGTTATGTTATCAAGACATATACAAATTATTTTCTTGAAAGACTTGTGGATATGTAAGAAGGATCATTATTCTTGTGGAGTAATCTCGTATATGAATTTGTTTCTTATTCTAAAGGTATCATTTAAAGGACGTGTTGGAGGCAAACCGCATAGTTCTTTGATAGATTTTGGCCAATCACTAGTGGAATTGTGGCAAAGCCTTAGCTAATCACCAATAATCGGCTCAATGAAATCAGGTCAAAAAATTATAATTAAGTAGAGTGACTAGATGGAGATGGGGATGCCACATCCTAGTATTGGGTATGAGGAGTCAGAGTATAGTAAGCAGTCTATCCTGGAGATAAGGAGTAAGCTAGTAGTAACCCACTTGTAGTATATAGTTGTACATGATATGGGTGAGTATAAGTATTATAAAATCTTATTGTGTTGAAGGTATCTAATTTAGTAACTAATAATGTAATGGTGCTCATACTAACTCTGTATCATCATGTTTATCAGTAATAGCCCGTACATGATATCCCAGGAATTAAGGTGAAACAAATAATTTAGTGACACTAATTGAATATGGTAACTATCTATTCCAATACAGCTAAACTAAGCTTAGATAAGCTCTTTCACATCTAGTTTCATCATATCACTTCTCATAGAAATGGTAATAGTCTTCATGTTATGAGCCTGGAAATTCAGCGCACGCCGAGGAGGTAGGAGACAACGAGAAAATGCGTGCTGAGCAGGCAGAGTAGATGAAAAGGTCGTAGATCATCGAGGACGTAGATCATAAGCTACACAAAACCTGCAAACACAACAAATTGAAAAATTAAATTCAAAAAAAAAAAACCATAAAAAAATAATAGTTTTACCTTACCTTCGCACCTTCGCTTGCTCCCCTCGTCACCCCTGCAACAGTGCAACACGCCCAATACACTGATCGAAAACACAGTGAGACAACAACAGAGAAGTGAGACAGTGCAACGGTAAAAAAAAAACTGACTGAAATCGAAAACTCAATGAGATAGAAACAAAGCAAGGGGACAACGCAATGTTAAAAAACAAACTGACCAAAAACTTGTTGCAGTCTAGGGGCTGATATATTTATAATAAAAAATTTGCCGAATTATAATAAAAAGTTCGATCGAACTAACAGTATGGCCAAACTAATAGTTCAGTCGAACTTTTGTTGCCGGTTTTCCTATCTCCGTCCAAAAACAATTTTACCAATGGCATCAATACGTCGTCAATGTTAACAGCAAAAATTGTTCAGCCAAATTAATTTCAAAACTTCAGCCAAACTTTCTAAAATTTCAGTTTAACTTCCTAAAATTTTGGCCAAACTGTTGGGAAAATGAAATTTTCAAATGCATTTCTCACGAAAGTGTAACCCAGCTTCGCATCTTTGTCTTTCTGTTTTGGCTCACATTAGTGAACATTATTTTTATTATTTTTTGAGGACTTGACATACTTACACATGGCTCTCATACTGGATTGTAGAATGATCATCTCGGGGCAATCAAAAGTTGAGATTTATCTCCAAGTAGTTATACCTCTTTCCCATTTAAATCAAATTCATTAATTTAATAAAAAAGTCATATGAAATGAGTTATGATATTTTGGGTATGTGGTACTGATAAACCATAGAATTAGCCCATGATATTTTAACAAATTTTATTTAGAGATTAAGAATTTCATGATAAAGTAAAGGTGATTATTCATAGTTACTGATCTTGTTTTTTTTAAATGCATATATGTTTAACTTATATATTTATTTTTAATACTAATAATAATAATAATAATTTAATTTAATTATTTTTTATGATTTTTTAAATTTTAGTATGAAATATAAGAGAAAGCAAGTGTTTTGATGCTTATACAATTATGAATCATTTCATTTATATGATTGTAATTGTTTATAACCTAGATGATTTTTTTGAACTAATACTAATATAAAGAACAAGAAAAAAAAGACGAATAATAAACCATTTTTTTGGAATATGTAACCTTCATTTTTGAAAAAGTAGTTGAAACATAATTCCAATTTATGTAGAAATGATAAATTGTTTACTTATATAGATTTTAATGGTACTAATATTATGGTGTTAGAGTAATTATAAAATTTTAATAGTTAATAAGATATAGACTTATTAATAAAGTCACTTTAACCTAACTTATTTTTTGTTTTTATATTTTATTTTTTAATTGTAATCTTGATCTATCTCATATTAATAATGTTGACTGACACCACTATTTTTTCATTTTATATTACACATTTTTTCCTTCTCATTAAGTATGAGACTTTGGATTTCCTTATGTGTTTGTGTTTGTCGGGTATGTATTATATTATTTCCAAGGGTTGGGGGGGGGGGGCGCGCGGCAGCCCCCCTATTCGGGGTCTAGGGCAACACCTCGAGAAAAAAAAAAATTGGACCCTATTTTTCGGTGGGCAGACCCGCCCATGGTTTTGTGCATGGGTTTGCACATGGTTTTGGGGCATGATGGTTTTCATCCCCTGGTATTTTGTAGATCCGGTCAAGGAACCTACGGTTATGTTCTAATCCAAGGTTAATGGATTAGGGTTTATGTATGCTTGGACATGTATATATATGTTTTGTAACACTAAAAAGAATATAATGAAAAATCAAGTTGGTCATCTCGATTTAGGATCCAGGGGAAAATCTCTGTGTATATATGTTTTATGTTTTATGCTCTCGCTATTGTTTATTTTTTGTTTTTAAGATTCGTTTGCAGATAATTTATGTTTGGGGTTAAAACCTACATTTGGTATCAAAGTTGTTTCAGCTTCAAGGGGGCACCTTTGCTGTTGAGGGGTTTTTTCTCGAGCCTGTGGTAGACCCTACTTAGTGGGAGATCTGTGAGATCAATTCTTGCGGTGAAAGAAGATGGTGAGTAGTGGAAATATAGAGATTGAGAAATTTAATGGTCGGAGTTTTGAGTTGTGGAAGCTTAAGATGGAGGATCTGCTGGTGGATAAAGAATAGTGGATTATGGTAGATCCAGGTACTAAACCAACGGCAATGTCAGATGAAGACTATAAAAAGTTGGATCGGAAGGTGAAGAGCACAATAGATTGTGTGTCTTAGATTCGGTATTGTTGAATGTATCTGAGGAAGCTACGGTGAAGAATTTGTGGGACAAACTTGGTACTTTGTACCAATCTAAGTCTCTGGTGAACAAATTGTTCCTACAGAAAAAGTTGTATAACCTGAGGATGAAGGATGGAGACTCGATGACAGAGAATCTGAACGCCTTCAATACTGTGGTAAGTCAGCTGTCATATATTGATATTAAAATCTCAAATGAAGATAAGTGCATCAGTTTGTTGTGTTCTCTACCAGACTCGTGGGACAGTCTGTTTATTTCAATAGGTAGCAATACAACTACCTTGAATTTTGATGACATTGTCTCAGCCTTGCTGTTAGAGGAAATGAGACAGATAAATATGGAGGGTAAGAATGGAGGTTCCTTATATGTACGAGGAAGTTCCTAGAATAGAGACAAGATTAATGTTTCGAGTGGGAGATCTAAATCTAGAGGGAGATCTAAATCTCCTGGAAAGTTTGTAAAGGTGTGCTAGAATTGTGGAAAGGAAGGGCACTACAAAAAGGATTGCAGATCTAAAGCTCCTGAGAAAGGAAATGGATCTGATGATGCTCCTTATGCAGAGGCAAAAACCACCTTGGGTGAAGGTGGGCAGGTGTATTTGGCTTCTTCTTCAAATACACATGTAGATCACGAGTCATGGTTGATTGACTCGGGTGCATCCTTTCACTTCACTCCCCATAGGGAGTGGTTCTGTGAGTATGAGAAATATGATGGCGGTGATGTCTTCTTAGGTGATGATAGGAAGGCCAGAATTTTCGGGCGTGGAAAAGTCAAGCTAAAGCTGCAAGGTGGAAGGATTAGAACACTTCCTGGTGTTCTGCACATTCCTGCATTGGCCAGAAATCTAATTTTTGTAAGCAAGATGGATGATGCAGGTGTAAAAACTGTGTTCGAGAAAGATACCTGTAAGATGGTTTGGGGAGAACTGGTATTAATGTCGAGAGTTCGGATTGGAAATCTGTACAAGCTTCAAGGTAGTAATGTTATTGATGGGTGCAACATTTCTATGGTTCCCAAAAGTGGAGCAGAAAGCCTAGCGGTATCTGGAGAAAAGGCCATGATATGGCATCAAAGGCTTGGACATATTGGAGAGAAGGGCCATCGGATACTGCATGGAAATGGTATGGTAGAATTTATGTCTAATAGCTCTCTATATTTCGATTCCTGTGAACATTTTGTATATGGGAAACTCAGTACAGATTTTCCTTGCAGTGCTAAGAGGGCAAGCAGTATATTCGACTTATTTGCAGTGATGTGTTTGGACCTATGTCGGTTCCATCACTAGGTAAGTCTGTGTACTATGTTTCATTTCAGGTAATATCAAAGAATACATGGATATATTTCACAGGAAGAAATCTGAAGTCTTTGTGATTTAAAGAATTTAAGGCTCGTGGAAAACCCGGACGAGAGAAGAAGATAAAGGTGTTGAGGAGAAATAATGGTGGAGTTACTGCATGAAGGGTAGAGTTACGTAGAGGGGAGTGTGGTATAGCACGACAGAAGACTAATCCATACACACCTCAGCAAAATGGAGTTGTAGAAAGAATGAACATAATGCTGATGGAAAAGGCAAGAAGCATGCTCAGTGGTACCAGGTTAGGACAAGAATTTTGGGCAGAGGCAATGGAGACTGCATGTTACTTGGTTAACAGATCACCTTCATCAGTGTTGGAGGATAATACTCCACATGAGGTATGGACTGGTAAGAAACCCTCTCTTTCACATATGAGGGTATTTGGATGTGATGCATATGTACATGTTCCAAAGGAGAAAAGGACCAAGTTGGATAATAAATCTGAAAGGTGCATCTTTATTGGGTATAAGGATGGTTTAAAGGGTTTCAAGATTTGGAACCAGGAAACAAGGAAGGTTGTGTACAACTGAGATGTGGTGTTTAGAGAGGTAAAAGATGTTGTTAAACATGAATTCCTTCCAAGGAACCTAAGAAGATATAGTTTGAGATAAAGGAGGATGAATCAGACTCTACAACAGAAGAAGACTCAAAAGAGGAAGAGCCACAAACTCCAGCTATGAGAAGATTAGTTCGAGAAATAAAACAACCAGAAAGGTATAGTCCATCTGCTTTCTATTCAAATTTTTCTTTAACTATAACTGATGATGATCCCAGAACCGTCAGGGAGGCAGTAGATTCAAAGGATGGAAAACTTTGGAAGGAGGCCATGGTTGATGAAATGGCATCCTTGCATAAAAATGAGGCATGGGATCTAGTGGAGTTGTCGGCTGGAAGGAAGCCCATCGATAGAAAATGGGTGTTTAAGAAGAAGATGAATGTAGAAGGAAAGGTGGAGAAATAAAAAGCTCGGTTCGTAGTAAACAGTTATTCCCAGGTGCCGAGAATTGATTTTGGTGATATTTTTTCTCCTGTTGCCAAAGTTACTTCTATTAGATTACTTTTATCTGTTGTTGCTGAATTTGATTTTGAGGTAGAACAGATGGATGTGAAGACAACATTTCTTCACGGGGATCTATAAGAGGAGATCTACATGAAACAACCTGAAGGCTTTGTGGTGAAGGGGAAGAAAGAATGGGTATGCAGGTTAAATAAGTCTCTGTATGGGTTAAAAGAGTCACCAAGGATGTGGTATCAGAAATTTGATACCTATATACGGGGACTTGGCTTCACCAGAAGCAAGAAGGATCACTGTGTTTATTTTAAATTAATTGGTGACTGTGTTATTTATTTTTTCTTGTATGTGTATGATATGTTGTTGATTGGAAATGACAAAGAAATTATCCAAGATTTGAAGACCCAACTATTCTCCAAATTCGACATGAAGGATCTTGGTGCTGCAAACTATATTTTGGGCATGGAAATTAAGAGAGATCGAGCAAAGAGGAAGCTCTGGTTAAACAAAAGAAGTATGTTGAGACTATATTCCAGAGGTTCAATATGCAGGATAGTAAACCAGTGAATGTTCCTATTCCTGTAGGTGTAAATTTGTCTACTGAACAGTGGCCCAAGACACAAGAAGAAGAGGAGGATATGTCCCATGTTCCATATGCAAGTGCAATGGGTAGCCTGATCTATGCAATGGTCTGTACTAGACCGGACATTGCACATGCAGTGGGAGTATTGAGCAGTTTTATGTCAAACCCAGGGAAGGAGAATTGGACATCAATGAAGCGGGTTTTCAGATATTTACGTGGCACTAGTGATTATGGCTTGTGCTACCAGGGAAGACCAGGATTGGACAGAGTTTTGGACATCTATGGTTTTGTTGATGCAGAATAGCCCGCTGGAGATCTACAAGTGGGTATGTGTTTAGCCTATTTAGAGGTGTAGTCATTTGGATGAGTAAAAGATAGTCTCTAATGGTTCTTTCAACTACAGAGGCAGAATACATGGCAGCCGCTCATGCAAGCAAGGAAGCAGTTTGGTTGTAGAGATTGTGTTCATGTATCGGGTTGGTGTAGCAAGCTATAAGGATAGACTGTGATAGCCAAAGTTAAATTTTCTTGGCTAAGAACCCTACTTATCATTCAAAGAGAAAACTCATTGATGTTCAATATCACTTTGTGAGAGATATGGTTGAGGCTAAAAGGGTGTTGCTGGTAAAGGTGGACACTTTGAAGAATGTTGCAGATGCATTGATGAAGTCTGTGAGCACTCAAAAGTTCTCTTGGTGTAGAGAAACAATGGGTGTTGCAGAGCTAGACTAATGACTAAGCTCTCCTGTGGCCAATTGTGGAAAGAAAACAACAAGTGGGAGAATTTTGGGTATGTGTTATATTCTTTCCACAACTATTCATGCGCGAGGGGGTCATGGGGGGGTAAAAGCCATGACTGTATGTTGCACCTGGCATAGCAGGGGGGTCACAGGGCAGGCGGCAGTCCCCTCTATTTGGGGTCCGGGGCAACGCCCCTAGAAAAAAAATTTGGACCCTATTTTTTTGTGGGCGGACCCGCCCATGGTTTTGTGCATGGGTTTGCACATGGTTTTGGGGCATGATGGTTTTCAGCCCCTGGTATTTTGTAGATCCGGTCAAGGGAACTACTGTTATGTTCTAATCTAGGTTTAATGGATTGGGGTTTATGTATGCTTTGGCATGTATATATATGTGTTTTAACACTAAAAGGAATATAATGAAAAATCAAGTTGGTCTTCCCAATTTGGGATCCAGGGAAAAACTTTGTGTATATCTGTTTTATGTTCTATGCTCTCGCTATTGTTTATTTTTTGTTTTTAAGATTCGTTTGCAGATAATTTATGTACAGGGTTAAAACCTATAGTGTTATCATTATATGGTACCATATAAATACAATGTATGGAAGCAACATATGTTGAATATATTATGTGGAAGCAATGATACAATCAATTAGGCTAAGTCATATGGTTCGAATTCGAGTTCAAGTTTGTCATTGATTTGGTTCTATCAGAGTTCGAATTTTTTGATGAGGTTTGGATGAGGTTCACCATTAGGTTTTTCTATATAAATTTTCTATTTATATATAAATATATAAACTTTAAAATGAAATATAGCATAAAATTGCAAGAAATCAACATCAATAAAAATAAAAAATGTTATCATAAACTTACAAATTGTAGTGACAGATTACTAGCTTGACTTGCAACATTAGGTCATGAGTTTGATCTATGAACTTGGTCAAATGCCATGAGGTTCAAAGAGGTTTGCTGAACCTCAATTTATTTTTTAGTTTCGCCTAATTTCGAACCTCAAGGTTGAAGTTTGTTGAACCTTGTGACATAGAAACTAGGTAATAATACTTGACCACAAGTTCTATTAGCTAATGATAACCCTATTATTGTTCTAGGTAATATATTTGACCAAAAGTTATGACTTCTATTGTATTAGGTAATGATATGTGGCCACAAGTTATGGGTATAGTTAGGAACAAGTTTTATGGCCATGACAAAGAAGCAATAATGATACTAAAGTTGTTTGTGATAGATGAAATGCTTCCCGAAGTTAGGTATGGAAGAATTTAGAAATTATTTGGAAGAATTTCAAATATTTGCATGATACTAAAAGGTAGACCCTTATCTGAAATAATATGTTTTTTTTTATCATGATGGATGAGAGTGCATCATTATAAAAATATTTACTCAATATTGACAATACTAGAGAATAGGTTTTCGCCACTAGTTAGAAGATGGAAGTAGAGGATGTGGTGGTAATCACATTGAAAATATTACCACATGCTTACAAGCACTTTATTGAAACCCTAAAAATCATCATGATAAATTTTGACCTAAATTTTGATGAGCTATGAAATGTGTTTTTCCCACTGAACATATGGAAGCAATAGTTCGGTAATAGTAGTGGTGAGATAAAATATTCAAAACAAGCCATTGTAGCCAAAGTCAAAAGAAAAGGAACATGGGATAATGCAATTTAAAGTAAAAGAGAATCACATGTGAGTACTATGGAAAGGTGGGTCATATGAAGAAACACTATAGAAAAATTTAAGTTGATAAAAAAACTAACCAAGGAGGGCCTTAGTGAATGGCTCATGTTGTAGAGCATAGAAATGTGAATTAATAAACCTTTTATGTACTCATAGCCAAGAAATGAGGATAGAATATTAGGTCATCCACTGTGTACATTGATTCAAAATCATTGTAGCACTTCACCAATATGCAACTAATTCAAAAAGTAGGTTGTTTCTTCCTATAAGGATTCAATGGTATTCAATGTTGAGGAAGAGTGAATAATAGTTGGAAAAGGAAATGTGCAAATTTTGTCTTGAAAGAAAAAGCTATTTTTTCTTAATGTGTACTATGTGTGAGGCATAGAGGTTAATATACTATAAAATAGTAAAAATATGAGACATTTCCCCTAGTGAGAGGTCAAATTTAGCAACACTTCCCTGCGCTTGATGTGAACTTTAGAAATAATAAGTCTTACATAACAAACAAAGAGACCAAGAAAAGTATTTATCTTATTGTGGAGGATCATGTACTATTCAGATTAATTGACGTTACATAATTCAAGTGCATTCTTTGCAACCAACGATACATCAAACATCATTACACTTTGGCACCAATGATATGGACATATTAACATGACCTACCTTTCTTACTTGGATTTGGAGGATTTGGTAAATGGGTTTCTTCACATCTAGTAGCCAATTCAAGTTATATGGGGATATTGCTAGGTATGGAAGCAACATCGAGCATCATTTAATGAAATAAAATATTAGAGAGCACAAAGAGTCATTCAATTGATCCATGCAAACATTTGTGAAGTAATGTACATGGTGTTAATCATTAGTGCTAGGTATCCCATTATGTTTTTTCATAACTATAGTAGGAAACTGTGGATGTAATCTCTAAGATTGAAATGTGAAGTGTTTAATGAATTTCAAAATTTTAAAACATTGATGAAAAAATAGCTAGGGTGTCACATTGCTACTCTTAGGTTTGATAATGGTGGTGGATTATTTTCAAAAGAATTCAATAACTTTTGTGCCAAACGTGCAATCAAAAGATAGTAATTACACCCTAAAATTCTTAGCAGAATGTAGTAGTTGAAAGATGTTGAAAAAAATTACTTCCCATGGTTATATTTATGAACCATAATAGAGTGAGAGGATAAACGCTCACTTCAATCAAGAGAAAATTATACATATTTATTAACTACTGAAAATGATTTCATGATTTATCAGAAAACATTTGTAAGGATAGAGTAGATCGACTATTCAAATCTCCTTAATCCAACACCTTCCTTGGTAACCTGCACTAAAAAAGAATCTAGAACAATTGACAACAGCATATTTAAAAAACATTAAGTGTTCATCATGATAAAAATCAAGAAAACAATTCATCATCATAATCTATATTAAAAAGACATTGAATTGAGACATAATGAAATGAGTTTTTATTGATTAAATTAAAAACAATCAAAGGTTATGATATGCTTGATCCTTTGTTCTAGTAACTACTCGAAATCATCCTCTAGATTCCTCTACTTACGATACTGAAGGTCTCCTCCATGATGTCTTCCTCTTCAATAAAATAAAGTGAAAGAGGTGTCTCTTTCCAATGCTAGAAGAATAATGAAAATACATGGAAACAAGGATTACCAAAACTAAAGGATTTCTTAAAAACTCATGGGATTGTAGAAATAGACAAGAAAGTAAACTTCTCACATAATGGTACTTTTCCCTCTCCTCCACCCAAGACATAATTAACTACTCCTTTAAGGAAATTTGCGTTGTTGGGGATGTGCTACAAGGGGTAAAATCCATAAAGAGTCGCCCTAAAACACAACATTATGTGCACATTTAAATTTTTTTATTAAAAATTGAATGCATATGTTAGTTTCTTGAAGAAGGCTAGCTTACGTGACATGTTTTACTTGACTAAGAGTCACATAAGTATGTGTTATGAAAAAATAAACGGTGCATATTTGAATTCAAGTTTTTTTTTTGGAAGAGTTCTTTAGGGGCGGAATGTCTACAAAAGGTAAAGGGAAGATATCATTAGGAAAAACATGGATATTATAGTGAGTGTGGAAAAATATGCTATAATAGGCGACCCCTAATGTGGGAGGTTAAAAGAGTATTTGATGGTCGAAATACATTATAAATATTGAGGAGGATGCCTTGAAGTGGGCCCAAGGAGTTCAAGAAACAACAACTCAAAAAAACGCCTACAAAATGAAACCAAGTCAAGATAACTCATTTTCCAAGATGGGAATTCTCTTGCTTATTAGATGTTGAAAATCATGGCTACCAAATCAAGTAAATTGTATATATATATATAGAGAGAGAGAGAGAGAGAGAGAGAGAGAGAGAGAGAGAGAGAAAATCAACCTCTCTCTCAGCCTAAAGGTTAGAGTGGTTGGTCAATACAAAAATATTCATATGCATGAAGCCATTACAATTACAACAATATTTATCATCATAATTCTAATCGTAGGGATTTGAACCTGGGCGGGAAATATAACAACCATTTTTCCAAACCACCTGAGATAACCCCAATTGGAACACACACACACATACATGAGTAGTAAGCACGGCCATGAAGAAAATACATATTATATCCATCTCAAAATATCATAGCCACAAGAAATACATAATGAATCTATGTATCAATATATATAAAGTAGGATGATATCCAAAGAAATTAAATGAACAAAATAATCCTCCGTGAACCAATATCATGTGAGTGGGAGTAGTGCTCAACAACTTAGGGAACCACATGAAAGATTCTCCTAAGATGGAGAAAAACATAACAAATAGGATTCCACTTTCAAAAAATAATGATGCTACCAGTTGAAGAAAGATGTTATTACAATATTGTGGTCTTCAAACCAACTATTGGGGGTACAAATATACACCATGTGAATAGATAAGTTTGAGTCAAACATGGAAGAAATTATTTGATTACTGGTCATTGATGTATACCATTAACAAATGTGATATAAACCACCATTGATAATAATGGTAGTCCAGGTACCTGGTGATATTACCCAAAAAATGATCACCTAACCATTCCTTACTAGGTGGATCGAAATACACCATGTAGGATTAATTTTACCATGGTAAACCGACTTTCACCATAGGATATAATTTAGTAAACATTTTTTCCAAAATTATTTCTCATTAAAATTCAAAAACCCCATTAGAATAATTGTATAGATCATTATTTCTTTAATTTTCTCTAGAAATAATTACTAAATCATTATTTGATAATTATTTATTAATTTTGGCTTAATCATCTTGGAATAATTAAATAAATCACTATTTATTTATTATTCCTTATTTATTCCATATTTTCCTTATGATATAATTATTAAACCATTATTTAATAATTATTTCTTTCTTAATTCTCACAAAGTTATTAATAAATCATTTTAATTTGTTAATTACTTCAACCACTTTCTAAGTAAATATATTTGGCCATTTTGAATATCTATCCCCTCTAAAAAATATAATAAAGTATTCTCAACGGCTAGATTTTGATTTGGTCAATAATATTTTATCATTTTATAATTCCTAGAATTTATCTCAATACTTTGTTATAAATAAAAGGATTTTCCATTCATTCTTCACCATGACCATTCTCATTGTCACAACTATCATCTCATCACATTTAAGCTCCCACTTGAATTCAAGCTATTTTGTTTATTTTTTTCCCATTGCAAGTTGGGAGAGAGAAACATATTGTTGAAGCGCAAGGATAATAAAATGACCCATCCCATGGAGGGGGATCTGTAGACCCAAGTTTCTAATTTCTCCTCACCGGGTGTATCGTTTCTATTAATAAAAATTAGCGTATTCATATGATCCGTTAATAAAAATTAGCGTATTCATATGATCCATTGGGTTGTTACACTTTTATCTTTGTTGTTATATGTTTCTGGTTGCATATGATCTTTTGTTGTAGGGTTTTTATTCCTTTTTCATTCCAGACCTGAAGCATAGACAACCATATTCTATTGTTAGGATCACTTATCACTAGTGACTTAAGTGAAGCATTTTGTATACATATAATAGTAATTTTCATACTAACAAATGGAAACTCCATTGGGTCTTTAGCTACATATTCATAAACAAATGGTGACTCCACTTGTGTAGTAATCTGGAACCTTGGTGATTGTTGTTTTAGCTATTTTTAGTGATTTTCTAGCTATTTTGTCCCTCTCAATTTCTATTTTTAGATCTCTTTATTTTCTAGAAAATTTTCTACTTTTGTTGGGGTTTCACATCTTTCTGTAGGTCACAGGTACCAGCCGAGTAGGAGATGACACAATTTGGGTCAGATATTCCAGGAACAAGGAGTGGGAAAATAGCGCACTTTTTGGACCTTTAACTATTCCTAGTACACTTTTAATCCCATATACTGATCCCAGCACACTTTTCAGGTCTGTTTCTGCACTCTACAATTTTTCAAAAAAAAATTCAGTTTTTCAGGTTTTGTCGAGATTGTTGCGTGTGTGCCGGGAAGGTCTTTTGTTCTTTATTGAGTCATACCTAGGCCAAGATCCACTTAATAGTTTCTCATTGAGGAAGGTAAAATTTCCCTAGGGTTTAGAGTAAACCTCCATCATTTAGGAAGATAATTACTGAGTTGAGGACTCTAGTGAGCAACAATTTTAGATGTTGGTTTTCAGTGTTTTGTCCACTGTTTTTCAAACATTAAGAAAGTTATTCTAAAACACTTTATTCCCTTTTTAATCTTTTGTTTCATTTCCCCTTCAGACTCCCCTTGTGTATCATTTCTTTTGTAGCTTCTTTCCTGTATTTTTCGAATATTTTAACCTCTTTTTTTGTTGGTTTTCTACCCCATTTTTAACATATTTATGCCTTTATATCCCAGTCCCTTAGACATTATATATTTTGGCCATTTTTTGTGTCTTTCAGTTTCTTTTTTTCCTTAATTTTATTTTTCCTCAATTCCTTCTTGGGTGGGTATTTGTGTGCTTCAAATTGTTACTTATTTACTATTCATTTTCAATATTCTTTACAGTTTATGCATTTTATTTTCAACAAAATTGGCATCATCAAAATATGATGAATTAACTCATCCAATTGACACATTTTCACACACAAACACCTTAAAATAACGTGATCTTGGTTAACATAGCCAAGCAAAAACCTGAAACACTACATCTTAATAACTTAGCTCACATAGATTAAGCCAAGTTGCACACCAAGACCAAAAAAATCTTTGTAGTTAGGTGTAGGATTAGTGGGATAGGCTTCCAATAACAACCACTAATCACTTACATTGAGACATATAAAGTTGAAATATTAGGGATCTTAAAATCCTTCACCACTCCACAGTCCAAAGTCAAAGTGCATTAGAAACACGATTCATAGGGGGTTAGGCTAGATCATGGTGTGAGTGGTTCTTCTCGGCACTACCCAACCAGTAGTAGATAATTATGTACCATGTTTATCACCAAGAATAGGAAGACTCGACCACCCCCATGGGACGAAGGTAACCTTAGTGTCCAATATTAGGAAAACACCATATAATTCTGGCTTTGGGAAAGAAGTTGGTCCTTTACCCCACATTTCTCTAGATAGCTCTACTTTTGGGGATCAAATTTCGTCAAGTAAGAAGTATCTAGGAAGCCCATACGAAATAATAGAATTAGGACTTGTTTGAGGATTATGATAACCTTTAGACTAGAGGTTATTTTTTATTTGATAGGACATGTTTTCTAGAATTATTGTCGGATATCATTTTAGTTAGTTTACACTTGTTACCACTACACTAGGTGTTTTCTTGTTGTTTGTTACTCTTTTCTCTTATCATCACCCTTTAGCCTCTTGAGTCATCATTGTCTTGACACCATTGCACCCTCTAGGCATTTTTCGCAAAGTCTTCGTGGCCTTCGCCCCCAGTTTCCTTTAGGACCTCTCACTTCTTTTCGTCGAGTTTGAACTCATCTTCTTAGTCCTCCATTCAGTCCCCATAATGAATCTACTTCTTATGATTCTTCCAGTTCTTCCTCTGATTCTACATCTTCCCATGCCACACTACCACCATGTTAGGCACCAATGTGGGTAGTGGAAACCTAGGTGGTAACCAAGGTCCTAACCAAAGGGGGCTTCACTGGGGGAGAAATAACATACCACGTGCATTCATATTGGGGGATATATATTGAGGAAAAAATGACATAATATATTGAGCATATAATAGGGGGTAAAGGGTATTTATATTGGTAGGAATAAAAATTGGAGCTCAAAGTTAATGAAAAAATATAAAGGGGTATAAAAATGTTAATGAAAAAATGGGAACCTACAATATCTATTGAAAGTAGGGGTTTCTTAAATTGGGAAGTTGTATTGGGTTCATATTGGTAGGTGGTTAAATAATGTGATTCTTAGAGGTCTTTTACAATATGTGGTCAAAGTAAGGGTATTATTTAGTATTCCATGAACACATATGATATGTGAGAGGTTCATTGAATGAATCACTTGTGTCGTAACCAAGGTAGCCATGTGGGCACAACCTATACAGGTATTGTTACTAATCCTCCCTTCCTTCCCTATATGACTGGTTTGAGCCTCCCTGATTTCATCCAACTCATCAACGATCCTCTTCTCCATAAGATAAATTGGCTTCCATAAGATAATCCCCTAAGTTTGTAGACTATGTATATATAGATTGGTTTCTAAGAACTCTTTTGGCCCCCATAGGTAAATATGTCGCCTCTCACTTATCTTAGACTGAGGAAGAAGCTCTCCATATAGCCTTAAAATATGATCTGATCTATGCCTAGTCAGGTTATGTTTATATTTTCCTCCTTGATTTGCCTCGAGCTAGTGCTGCTAATGCACTGGGGGCATCTTATGTCGTTGATGGTATCATCATATCTCTTTCCAACCCTCAAGCATCACCATATCCGCAACCTCCTATTATTTATGGTCAACCCCACAGGGGGACCAGTTCCACTTACACCTATCCCTCGCTTGATCCTTCATGTGTCAACTTTTACCAAGGTGCAAGCATGTCATATGCATATCCCCATCTGCATCAGTCGATGGCAGGGCCATATGTTTCTCAACCTAGTTATCCAAATGTTTCGATGAATCCTTACTATCCTTATGCATCGCCTAACACTCCAACCCCACTGACGGAAATACCTCAACCTCCCATGCCTCCACCTCCTCTACCACAATAACCGCCACCTCCACATAATAAAGTGTATTCTTAGCAGAGTAATACTAATGCCCCTAACCCCAAGAGAAGAAACAAAGGAAAAGGTAACTAGAACAAAAAAGCTCAAGGTAACCAGGGAAATCAAGCTCAAAAACCTAATTCCCCTAATGGTGACCAGCCTAATCCCGCAACCCAACAATAGGGTAAGTAACCCAAGAAGAACAAGCCTCTTAGAACCAATAAAACTTGTGCTTGTTGTGGATTTATTTCCATTATACTCATGAAGGTCCCATTTTACCTTAGATGTGGCAGGCATGAGAAGCTCAAGTATTTGGCTCTAGAGGACCTCAACACATCACTCCAACTCCTCCCCCTCATGCTTCATCACAACCTGAAATGCTTACCAATCCTTTTCATCGTCAAGGATATGTATTTTCCCAACCCACACAAAGTAATGCAACACATTAGCTTGCACAATTTGGCTAGAATAATTACCATATTATCATGATGAATTCCAAATAAGTCAACCTCCAGACTCGATCGCGCCAATATGAAAATTATCCTAATAAGTCAAAGACTGATTCCCAACCCAAAAATTCCTCTAATCCTCTTTCATCACCAAATGATACGTTACATATCCATCAACCCAAGGTTTAGGTTCAACACAAGATCACCAAAGTTGCATTACATCGAAATGTTTCTTCTTCTAAGGTCTCCCATACTTATAGAATAATAGATGACTTAGCACAGTCTCCTACTGCCATGTCAACACTAGAAGTCCTCCATATCTGCCCATCGAAACAGAAAGCTCCACTGTCTTCTTTGGACACTGTGGATCCCTTCGACGATCGTATGATTTTCCTTGATGTTGATAATTCATAACACCCCCTCACCCCTTCATTCGTTGCTTTTCAAATATTAGTCTCTATAAAAAAACACCACTGTACAACAGTGTATAATAGAAGAAGGTGTCTCCGCCTGTGTGATGGACGATAGTGTTTGGAAGAAACTTGGTTCTGATGATCTTTCACCATCCACTATCACTCTTTGTGCTTGGGATGGTCACCCCTCCAGCCCCTTATTTTTTATCGCAACTGCTCCATTACTGTTGCTGGAAATATGGTCTTGATTCACATTGAAGTCATTGATGCCCATTTATATTATAACATTTTTTTAGGTCGTAGTTACACATATTCCATGTCAACTTTCACATTGTCTATCTTTCGCAAGATGTTATTTCCTCATAATGGAAATATCATCATCATCGATCAGTTGAATTACTATGTCCATTAACACTAGCTCATCAATGATTGGAAATCATACCACTCCATCCTTTACTAATGTTTCCCCTGGGGTCTATAAATATTCCACGCTACTTGGGGCTTACTATGGCCCACTGCCTACTCATAAGAGCCTATATATTTGATTGTTTTCATGTTTCAAGTGTCACAGGCCACTGTCAAGTGGTTTGGTATGCCTTCACAGCAGCTAGCTCCTATACAACCCCCTACTCCACACTCAACTCATCCTTCAAGTAAAATCCTTCAGGCCAGTTCCCTTCTGCTAGTATCTCTCCTGGTCCTTTCCAACCAGGAACCATTCCCCCAGGTCCTAACCATCTAGGAGATGTTTTTTGGCAATATGTTTGTTGTATCCTACTATATTGAATTGGTTGTCCTTGATGGCAACTCTCTGGCAAAGGATGCAGCTAATGACTGTATAAAGAATCTCAGAAATCCATCAGCAGTTCTATACAAGCAGATTGACTTTTTCCATATAGAACAATGTATACGCGGGTTTGTAACAGCAAAGTCACGTATGTACGCGGATAAGTACGTCCCAAGTCGCGTATGCCCTTTTGCACTCCAAAATTATAATACCAAGGGGCATTACCATGGTTTTGGCACACAGTATTGAGCGCTGTATGGTTTATTTGATTCCGTCCAAGAATACCATCGAAAGTTGTGTGGTTTTTGCTCATGGTATTGGTAAAAGCTAAATCTATTTAAGGAGAAGAAGATCATAGTGCAAGGGTGCAGGAGTAAGGGTTGTTAATAAATAAATCTCTTTAAGAGATATCTGCATGGTTGAAATCTGTTTTTGATATATCTGAATCTATGATGCACCTATGGATATGATGAAGGTTCAAGATCTCTAGATTGAGAAATGATGAATCTCTAGGATGATCTGCAAAAGAAATGATGAAGACCTGGCGCAAGTCTGCTGAAGAACATGAATAAATTTGGGTAAGTTTTATAGATTTGGCCTGCTATACAAAATATATTTTTACAGATCTATACGCTAGTTCACTTCATTAAAAGCGCGTATGGCAGTTAGGGTTTTCTGAAGAATAATATACACAGAAGCATACGCGGGTTAGTGTGCAGGAAAGCGCGTATGTACGCGGCTTCAGTGAATCAAAGTAGCATATGCTATTTGAATTAATGAATGATCAGGGTTGAGTTTGTATCTGCATATCTATTCTAAAGTCTGGGTTATTTCTGACATTCTGGTTACAGTGGTCTCACTGTTTTGTTTGAAGTTTTGGGAAAAGTATGTTTGTTGATGTTAAGTGAAGGGTTGTGTTGAAGCTGTTTGATCTAGTATGAAAATTGGTGAAACGTGGTCTGCAGTGGGTCTGAAGGTTGAAGCCTTGAGTATGGAAGTAGAAGCTTTCAGCCAGTAGAAGCTGGTGTTGAATTCAGGGGGTCGAAGCTCCCTTCCATGAGAGGCTAGTAAACGAGTTCAGGGGGTTGGAGCTCCCTTCCAGTTGCAGCTAGAAGACGAGAGAAGGTTGCAGCCTTCTGTAGGTAGAAGCCTGCGTACTGGTATGAGTCTGCATCAATACTATGTTGTAAAAGGTTTTCTATATAATAAAGATTGAAGACAACGATGACAGCAGCGGTGGTTTTTTCCCGAATTGGGTTTCCACCTTAAATATTGGTGTTCATGTGTGTGATGCTTTATTCTGTTGATTATTGTTCATAACTTCTAACCTGATACATAACTGATAAATCTTTTTATAAGATTGCTTCTGAGAATTTCTCTAAAATCTGGAAAGTTAAATTAGTATACGCTAGTTTCCTTCTGCATTTCCGCATGCATACGCTAGTTCCGTTCATAAAAACCACGTATGGAAATCTGCTTAAAGAAAAAGTTGAATTTATGTTATAAGCTCTAAATACTGATTCACCCCCCCCCCCCCCCCTCTCAGTATTTTTCCCAACAATTTGTATCACAGAAGGTCCTTCTGAAAAAGCTTAGCCGCTAGAAGGAAGATCAATCAAGATGAGAAATCAAGAAGGAATAGCATCTATCAGGCCTCCGCTCTTCAACGGAAACAATTTAATCTTCTGGAAAACAAGGATGAGATCCTATCTTCAGTCTCTGGGAGCAGATGTATGGGCTATTGTTGAAGGAGGATATTAATATCCAGCCGCTACACCAACAGATCCAACGGAAAGAAATAATTATGAAACAAATGCAAAGGCGGTCAATGCTCTTTTGGGAAGTCTAAATGAATCAGAATTTTTCAAAGTCATGCAGCTGGATACAGCAAAGGCAATATGGGACAAAATAATTCTAAGTTATGAAGGTGATGCAAAGGTAAAAAGTGTTAAACTCCAAACTCTCAGAATTCAATATGAGAATCTAAAAATGCATAATGAGGAGAGCATTGCAAATTTCTTTTTACGTCTTGATGATATTGTAAATCGTATGAGAAATTTGGGAGAAACAATAACCGAATCTACTTTGGTTGAGAAAGTTTTAAGATCACTAACAGCAAAATTTGAATCAAAAGTTTCTGCTCTTGAAGAAAAGCAGGATCTTCAAAATCTTACTGTGGTGCAACTTCTTGGCATACTAACTGCATGTGAAATGAGAAAAGGAGGACCATCTGAAGTCAAAGAAGCCATCTTTAGAGCTTCTACAAAATGGAAAGAAGTACAAGAGACAGAAGGATCAGGGTATATCTCAGAAGAAGATGAGGTAAATTTTGTAAAGAAACTCCAACTTGGCACAGGACGGTTCAGAGGTAAGCTTCCTTTCAAATGTTTTGCTTGTGGAAGAGTTGGTCATTATGCTGCCAAGTGTCCTTACAAAGAAACACATGAAAAAGGGAAGGAAGTAGCAAGAAGGAATAAGAATCGGTTTAGCACTAGAAAAAGTTACTATACACATGAAGATAGTGATGGGTTATCTGACAGTGAGGAAGAATGTGAACAAGATCTTAGACTTCTCATGGCATTTGAAAAAGAATCTAGAGAAGAAAAAGATACTTTTATGGAGGATTTAGAGGACAATGATTTTCTTGATGAATTCAATAAACTCAAAATATGCTTAGAAGAAAGTAAAAGATGCTTAGAAGAAAGTAAAATATTCATAGAAACTCTGAAAATTTAGCTTGAAGAAAAGGAGAAACATAATGAGAAATTAGAATGTGAAATAGTAAGTCTAAGAAAAGAAATTGAGAAAGTAAAGACTTTGAATCTTAGATTTTCTAAAGGATCTAAAACCTTAGATGGGATTATCAAGGTACAACGTTCTCCTCTTATAAACACAGGTCTTGGATATATCAGAGAATCTCCTCAGGCTTCAGCACCAAATTATCTAAAAGCAGCTACAGCCAGTATACAACATTCTGCCACTCAACAAGGGAATAAATAATCTTTACAGGTAAAGCATGACCATCTCAATTCAAAAAACACTAACAGGAATACCTTTCAAAGAAACATCAATCAACAGGTAAATTCAAGTAGAAGACTTCATGATCGCAGAAATTTCTTCTTTAATGGACAATGTTTCTCATGTCACAATTTTGGTCATAAAGTTTTTCAATGTGTTGCATATAAAACCATCATGACAAGAGAAGCAAGAAAGAAAAGGATTGATATTGGAACAAAGAAGAATACATATAACAACTTTTCCCCTCTTCAAAATGAATTTGAATGTGCTTATTGCAATAACTTTGGCCATGAAGAATCTGAATGCAAGAGCAAAGTCTAGCCAAAAGAGAATTTTCCTTCAAGCTCCAAAGTGTGGAAAAAGAAGGAATTACAGGCTGAAAATTGTGGCATAGCTTTATTTGCAGAAGGTGAAGAAAATCAATGGTACATTGATAGTGGATGCTCAAAACACATGACAGGTGACAAAATCAAACTTCTTGCATATAATGATCTAGAAAAGGAAAATAATGCTACATTTGGAAATGATACTCCTGCTGTCATTAAGGGAAAAGGGTTTGTTTTTCTAAAAGAAAAGGTGAAAGCTAATAATGTCATGTACGTGGATGGATTAAAGCATAACCTATTAAGTGTAAGTCAAATGTGTGATCAAGGAACTGAAGTTGTCTTTAGTTCAAAAGAATGTGTGGTATGTGATCTTGATACAGGTAAAACAATTATAAAAGGAAACAGAACTCCAAGCAACCTGTATGTATTGAAGAACTGCAAAGAACAATGTTACTTGAGTAAATCTTCAGAATACTAGCTACGACATAGAAGGTTGGGGCATCTGAGCTTCTCTCAAATCAACAAATCAAGCAGACTTAAAGCTGTTCGTGATCTTTCCAATATTACTCTACCTGAAAGTATCATATGAAAATCTTGCCAATTCGGTAAGCAAACTAGAGTGCAATTTAATGCCAAGGAAGGATCATCAAGTAAGCCTCTTGAACTCATTCATACTGACATATGTGGACCTGTAAAGAAAAATTCACCACGTGGTGAACAATACTATATCTTATTTATTGATGATTTCTCTACAATGTGTTGGATTGGGTTGATTAAACAAAAAGATGAAGCATTTGAGAAATTTCAGGTCTTCAAAGCACTGGTTGAAAATGAATTAGATCTAAAAATCAAGTGTCTTAGATCTGATCGAGGAGGAGAATATACATAAGATGGATTCCTTGAATTTTGTGAACAACATGGCATAAAAAGACAGTTTTCTGTAGCTGGCACTCCACAAAAAAATGGCGTAGCAGAAAGAATGAATAGAACAGTTCAACAAATGGCTAGAGCTATGCTTGATGATTCCAGAACACCTGACACATTTTGGAGAGAAGCAGCACATACAGCGGTAAATATTCTTAACAAGGCACATGTTCGTGTAAATATTGATAAAACTCCATATGAACTCTGGTATGGTAATCCTCCCACTATGAAGCATTTTAGAGTTTTTGGAAGAAAATGCTTTATCAAAAATAATGATGAAAAACTTGGCAAGTTTGAACCCAGAGCAGATGAAGGAATACTTCTTGGTTACTCCTCTAGGAGTAGAGCATATAAATGTTACAATAAAAGACTTCAGAAGATTGTTGAATGTATTGATGTTGTTATTGATGAGTCTCCTGCAGCTCCAAAAGAAGAAAAACAAACAACAAATGAAGATGATGTTGACATATATCCTTCTACATCAAATAGAAATGATATAGACAGTGAACCCAATGAAGAACCCGAAGATGAATTATCTGAAAAAGCTCCATCCAGATATGTTCAAAAGAATCATCCAGAATCTCAAATTTTGGGAGAAAAGGGCTCAGGTGTACAAACAAGAAGGACTCTTGTGAGATCTTCTAGCTATCTGGCATTTCTATCCACTATTGAACCACACAATGTCAATCAAGCTAGCAAAGATGAATGTTGGATTCAAGCCATGAATGAAGAGCTTGATCAAATTGAAAAGAATCACACTTGGGAATTAGTACCAAGACCTCATGACAAAAATGTCATTAGAACTAAATGGATATTCAAAAACAAGTTAAATGAGAATGGGGATGTTATAAGAAATAAATCTAGACTTGTTTGCAAGGGGTATGCTCAACAATAAGGTATAGACTTTGAAGAAACTTTTGCTCCTGTAGCTAGACTTGAAGCCATAAGAATGTTTCTTGCTTTTTCAAGCTTCCAACAAATCAAAGTTTATCAAATGGATGTTAAATCTACTTTTCTCAATGGTGATCTAGAAGAAGAATTTTATATAGAACAACCAGAAGGATTCATTTTGGGAAATGATGAAAAGCTTGTTTGTAGACTTAAAAAGGCTCTATATGGTCTCAAACAAGCTCCAAGGGCATGGTATTATCGTCTTGACAAATATCTTCATCAACAAGGATTTTCAAAGGGGTCTGCTGATAGCAACTTATACACAAAAACTAAAAATGATAAACTAATGATTGTGGCTGTATATGTTGATGATATCATTTTTGCAAGTAATGAAGAATCTATGAGTCGTAAATTTTCTTCTGTTATGCAGCAAGAATTTGAAATGTCTTTACTTGGGCAACTAACATTATTTCTTGGCTTGCAAGTGCAACAAGCAATAGATGGAATATTATTATCACAAGCAAAATATCTTAAGCAAATTCTGAAGAAGTATGGCATGGAAGAGTGCAAAACTGTAAGTACACCAATGATAACCAGATGTAATCTTAGTTCTCATGATGATTCTCCCACGGTGAATCAACCAGAATACAGATCTATGATAGGAAGTCTACTTTATCTCATTGGGACTAGACCAGACATTATGCATGCAGTTGGGATTGTTGGACGATTCCAAGCTAATCCAAAAGAGTCTCACCTTCAGGTTGTCAAAAGAATATTCAAATATCTACAAGGAACTCAAGACTTTGGACTATGGTATCCAAAGAATGCTGATCTTACTCTTCATGCTTACATTGATGCAGATTGGGCTGGAAATGTTGATGATCGGAAAAGCACTAGTGGTGGTGCATTCTATATGGGGCCCCGGTTAGTATCTTGGTTCAGCAAGAAGCAAAGCTCTATTGCCTTATCTACATCAGAAGCAGAATATGTGGCTACCGCATCATGTTGCACTCAACTTCTTTGGATGATGCAAACCTTACAAGACATTCAAATCAAATTTTCACCTCCTATCTCCATTATGTGTGATAATACAAGTGCCATCAGTATCTCAAAGAATCCTATTATGCATTCCAAGACCAAGCACATTCCCATCAAGTATCACTTCTTACGTGAACAAGTGCTTGAACAAAAGGTGAATTTGGAGTACGTTCCCTCCAAAGAACAAGTTGTTGATATATTTACCAAACCTTTACCTAGGGAAGCGTTCGAATACCTTAGACAGAAGCTGGGAGTAGTCTCTACCATGTAGAAGATCAGATCTACTTGAAAACAAAAGATTAAATTGGATACGCGGATTTCCTGAAGGACAGTCGTGTATATACGTGAGTTTATACACAGAAAACCGCATATGGGTGTTTGCTGACAAATTTTTCATGGGTCAGCATTCTTCAGCACAACTGTGGTGCTGATTGGTATCTCTGGTGATGTTTCAGCTCTCATATTTCTATTTTATTCTCTTATGTTTGATGAAGATGCTTTGATGACTTGTTGTTGAAAGTGTTCAGGATGCACAAGCTAACGGGGGGCATTGGTCATGTGGAAAGGATGCATTGTTGGCACTCTAATTATTTGTTGTAGTCTGATCTCATGCTTGAGATTCTTTGGTCTTGATTGTATAATTTATTTCTATAATTTGATGAAAAGGTCATGTTAAGACCTGTTGACCGCACTTTGTCAACTACCCCATAGCAGTACACCCCCATTTTTTCAAATGGGATTCTTCATGTTCGACGCGGTTGCGCCATTCAGATTCCATCATCAGTCATCAGTCGACAGTTTTGTAAGTGGTGTAAACCCATTCTGCATGTAATGATGTAAATGATCTAAGTAAGACCGTCAATGTATGTAACAACCTAGGTAAGCCTAGTATGTTGTTGATGATAGCTATCCTAGGAGATTTTTTGTCTCACTGATTCACGAAAGTGATCGGCAAAGTTTTTCCCTCCAGCCTCACCCCAAAGCTAGGGTGGATTTTGTCATCAACATGCTAAGTGAGTCCTAGTGTTCTCTATCGAGTCCTTGCAAAAGTAGTTTGACCTACTTGGTCTACTATATCATATTTTGAGTCGCAGAATTGGGTATTTATTTGAGGGTCTATACGAATGGGTATTCCCCCTTCATGTATGTAAATGTATTATCTCATGTAAAAGAGGGTTGGAAAAATAATTATAATCCTCTCTTAGTCAATTAATTAAATTTTCTGGTCAATTAATTAATAAAATCTTAAACCAGAAATTTAATTAATTTAGGTCCTAAGTTAGGATTAAATCTTTAAAGGAAAAATTTGTGGGTCCTTGGAAAATGATTTTGAAAGCCCGAGGCCAAGGGAATATTGAGAATTTAAGAAATATTGGACCCTTGGGCCTTGGTGGCTAAGTCAAGGTCAAAATTTTGGGGTAATTAACTCAAAAATAATATTTTTTGAGTTAATTAAAATTCAATTAAATGATAAATTCGTTTTTTTCCCAAAATTTTAATTTCAATGCTCCGGATTAAAAGATGATTAAATCTTTTGGACGGTTGAGATTATTTTGACGAGGGTTATCCAAACTAGTCGTTGGAGATTTTTTCCTATAAATTTATAGGTCTTTGTCAGTATTGAGTCATCCGATCTCAGGATCGTGCACTTGTTCTTAGAAGCTCTTGTAAATTTTTGAGGAATAAAGCATAAATACTTTGGCGTTACAAATCTGGATGTTCCTTCTCAGATCTATGTAGTGAATTGTCTTTGAACTCTGCTACTTTGCTTCTTACATTTTATGGTTGATGGCCTTCATGGATTAATCTGCATACAGGTATCTTGTGCAGTTTTCTGGGTTTATAAAATAACATTCTGATTTCTCTGAAAGGGTCTCATGTTGTTTTCTTAAATCTCTATCGATCTAAGTGTGCAGGGAAATTTTTTTTTAAGATTGGGCATCTGGGGAAGTCTTCAGTTGGACCAGCCGAATCTCAATAAACATAAATCTGATAAGCTCTTTATTTGTTAAATTCCAGGTCTATCTTACGATATTTGTGATTTTGCAGGGTTTCAAAGGCTTGTGCCTCTCTCAAAAAAAATCTTAAATCTCTGAAAATTGTGTTGAAATGAATTTAAATTTGGCTGTGAGAGCTTTCTAAATTATATATTAGCGTTGTAAATTTGTAGATAGTTTTGGTTCTGTCTGATTTTTTGCAGGTTGTGAGTTTGAATAAGATTTAAAAAAAAAAAAATTGGAGCCAGATCTAGCCCCCAAAGGCCAGATCTAGCCTCAAATCGTCTCTGTGGGCAATCTGGACATTATTGGTTACGAACAACGTTGAAAATATAATTTCGAAGGGAGAAATTTTGTTGACTGGGTTATTCACTACATTAAACCTCCATCTACATCCATTTCTTTTCTGCAAATCGTTTCATCCTCTGCCTGCGTCCTCCTTTACATCGCTTTTTTTCTGCATCGATCTCTTCAGACCCTCTACCCTCTGCCATCCTGCATTGATTTTGTTCTCTTTCTACCTATTGAAGTCACTGCTGCAAAAACGTCAATCTCCACCATCCAAATCTTCACGTCGTCTTCCAAACTTGTTTCCTCAGCCCTCCCTTCGACCTGCATACACAAAAAAACAGAGGAGTCACGCAAACTTCAAGCCCGTATTCCAAATTTTGTGCAGATTTCTCAAATCTCCATCACGCCGTCGAGTTCTCCTTCTCGCTCGTCGACCTGCATAAGTAAAGAGCAAATGCACACATAAATCAAGAACCCATAAATATGCGTTGAAGTTTTTCTTATCGGATTCATTTTTCTTTTATAAAGCTTTAGTTTTACGTTTTTTAATCTTTTTAGTGTCAGTTAGTTTTATTTTTCTTGAATTCGTTTAGTTTTATTTTGCTTGAATTCGTTTAGTATAGTTTAGTTTAGGCTTAGTTTTAAATTTTTGTTTTAGCATTAGATTTAATTTTATTCGATTTTAGATTTAGAATTTATAGAGTTTTGTTAGCGTAGATTTTAGTTAGAAACTTTTGATTTTGTTTAGAGTTTTATTTTAGGTTTTAGTTTAACTTTAGTTTTAGATTTAAAATTTTAGATATTAAATTTAAATTTAACCTTAGTTTAGTCTTTAACTTAGTTTAATTTTAATTTTAGTCTTGTCTAGATTTAGCTTTGGTTAGAACTTTTTAGATTTTGAATTCTTGACAAAAAAATAAAAATTAATAAAAAAAAAATTAAAATCCTAAAATATCTAGAAAATACAAAAAATATATATATATAAAAGAAATTTATAAAAAATTCATAAAAATATCTTTATAGTCAAATGAGCTTTTAAAGATTTTATCCTAAGTGTGACTATACAAAAATTTTGGAATTTGCTGAAGTGAAATTAATTGAAACATCTTAAATTCTGGCATTTTCATTTTATTGCTTCATGGTTGTGGCGTTTTCAATTGAATATCATTGTGACCAATCGTGTTTTAATAAGCAGCAGTCAATCATCACTTGTTTATAATTGCATAGCGACATCTTGTTTGACTCCATTAGGCACTGGTCTTAAACTTGAAATCTAATTTAGATCTGTGCAATCTCGTTCATTTTATCAAGTATTTGATGTTTTAGCTGTGTCTCCTGGATTCTTCATCCTCATTTCTAATAGGGTCTACCTCCCTTAGCTTGAAAGGAGATAGCTTAAATAGAGAGATTGGGGATAAGGGTGACAGCCCCTAATCTGAGTCGTTGTCGCGGTGCCTGGAAAATCTGTGCGACAACATTTTTTGGCGCCATTGCCGGGGATAGAGTTTTTTTTGTCCTTGGTCTTAACGACATTTTATAATCTTCAAATCTTCTTTCGCCATTCATTAGCCCGTCGCAAGGGATCACATTTTTTGGCGTCTTTCATCTCTTCGTATTTTCATCGTCTTATCTTTCGTCATATCACTAATCATCTCATCATCATATTTTTAGCACCTGGACATTTTGGTTGGCTTCTTGTTTGGGTGGCGACTCCACTTATTCATCTTTTTACTCCCAGACAAGAATCCCCCCATGATATCCATCTGCTATCTCTTGATTACTTCTTCTGTTTTAGATTTAGTTTCATGTTCAAGTGGCGACTCCAGTTCTTTCATTTCTTACAAGAGTTCTTGCTAAGAAGTTCGCTTCTTGAGGACCTTTTAACTATTCTTGAACACGGATCTGTTTCTAAAATCTTAAAAACGATATCATGGATATTTTTGCCCCGTGTAATTTTTCTAATATTCAGGGTTATCCCCATGATGTCCCTCAAATGGATAAATTACCTTCTTTTCAAGGAAATGATGCAGTTAGTGTCAAATCTCATTTGTTTTCTTTCACTAACTGGTGGAATAGATTTGCAGTTGCAAATAATAATTTCGATGATGTAAAGATGAAAAATTATGTTCTTACTTTCGGTGAGGATGTTGTTGAATGGTTTATGGAAAAGCCTGATAATTTATTCAATACTTTTGAATCAATTGTAACTTCCTTTAAGGAAAATTACGGTGATAAAAGGGAAGATAGGCATTTGGTAAGGGAAATCAGTACCATAAAAAAGAAAGAAAATGAAACAAATGAGGATTTTAACAGGAGATTTAATGGCATCCTCAGAGAAATATCTCAAACTCATAAACCTCCTGATGGATCTCTTCTGAATTTTTACATTGATGCTTTTGATTCTGATACTTCATATGAGTTAAGGCGGGCTAAAACTGCAAATTATAAGGCTTGTCAATCTTTCGCTGAGGAGATTGAAAAGGATAAGAAAGCATCTGGAATGTCCAAAACTCCAGATTTTGATAGGTCTTTGACAGATACTCTAGAAGATGATGATGACCCTATGAAAAGGTTAATGCAAAAGCTTGAAAGCATGGAGCTTAATCATGCTAAGGAAATAAGTGTCTTACAGGCTAGATTGGTCCAAATGGAAAGGGCTCAAACGCAGAATTCCCAACCTAGAAATAATAATGCTTTGCAGAAAAGAGACCTATCTTATGAGCAGAGACCGACAAATCAACTTGAGTTTGCAAATCTTGTGGATGAAGCTCTGCCTTATTGTAGAGCCTGTAATGATCTTCATGAAGAAGTTACTTGCCATGTTGTCAAAAGAATCATAGCTAGTAGAATGGCAGGGTCGAGCCATCAAATTAATGTTGTTGGTAAGGACTATCACATGCATATAGAAGATCATGAAAGTCAGGTTAAGGAACTAGCTCAGATGATTAAGGATGTGCAACCCAATCATACGCAAATGATTCAAAACATGGAAGCTAACCAAATCAATCTTCAAAATAAGATAACTTCCATGGAAGCAAGTCATGCACAGGAAATAAATGTCATGGAAAACAGGTTAAAGATCATGGAATTTAATCACTCCAATCAAATAATCGCCATGGAAGAAAAACATGTTAAGGAAATAAATGTCATGGAAAACAGGTTAAAGATAATGGAAGTTAATCATTCTAATCAGATGTCCATCATGGAAGCAAGACACACCCAGGAAATGAATACCATGAAGGAAAATCACTTGTTGGAAATGAGTTCCATACAGGAAAGGTTGGAAAAAATAGAAAAATTACGTATACAAAAGTTTCAGCTGAAATTTGATTATGAAGATTCATCAACAGATCATAAGACTTCTTGTCTGCTAAATCCATTCTCATCTCATCACACAGAGGATTTAACTACGGTTTCAAAGGATGTTGAGAAAGACCAAGCTCATGTATCACCATTGACAGAGTATATCCAGAACAACATTGGTCATGCTCCAGGTTCTTCAGATATTTTGTACAAACATCTTCAAGATGAGGACAAGAAATCTATAGTGGTCTCATTGTTGACATCACAACCCACTCAGAATAAGAGAAAGAAGCAAAAAATAAGAAGTAAGTGGTTTGATTCATCTGATGGTCGAGAGCAGCTTAATATTCAGACAAGACAAAGTCCTACATTATGCAAGATTGGACATGGCACATCTGAAAAGCAGCCAACAAACTTGCCTAAAAGCAGGAAAATGCTCAGCATACACTATATTGAGCACATCTGATGCCACAGGGCATCCTCTATATTGTATCTCTAACCTTACACTTTTTTTTTTCAGCATTTCATTTTGCAGTTAGAGTAGATTTACTGTTCATGTTAAGTAGAATAATAAATAAAAGAAGAGCTTCTATTTTTCATGAGCTTAATGTTATATGATATTTGGATGGATGCTACTTATTTAATCTTGTGTATTTCTTGGATGCAGATTCTGGATTCTCACATTCCTTCAATGAAGCAACGTGTCCCCAAGTAGAGCCAGATGTTGACCACACTTTGTCAACTACCCCATAGCAGTACACCCCCATTTTTGCAAATGGGATTCTTCATGTTCGACGTGGTTGCACCATTCAGATTCCATCATTAGTCATCAGTCGACAGTTTTGTAAATGATGTAAACCCATTCTGCATGTAATGATGTAAATGATCTAAGTAAGACCGTCAATGTATGTAACAACCTAGGTAAGCCTAGTATATTGTTGATGATCTCTATCCTAGGAGGTTTTTTGTCTCACTGATTCACGAAAGTGATCGACAGATTTTTTCCCTCTAGCCTCACCCCAAAGCTAGGGTGGATTTTTTCATCAACATGCTAAGTGAGTCCTAGTGTTCTCTATCGAGTCCTTGCAAAAGTAGTTTGAGCTACTTGGTCTACTATATCATATTTTGAGTCATAGAATTGGGTATTTATTTGAGGGTCTATACGAATGGGTATTCCCCCTTCATGTATGTAAATGTATTATCTCATGTAAAAGAGGGTTGGAAAAATAATTATAATCCCCTCTTAGTCAATTAATTAAATTTTCTGGTCAATTAATTAATAAAATCCTAAACCAGAAATTTAATTAATTTAGGGTCCTAAATTAGGATTAAATATTTAAAGGCAAAATTTGTGGGTCCTTGGAAAATGATTTTGACAGCCCTAGGCCAAGGGAATATTGAGAATTTTAAGAAATATTGGACCCTTGGGCCTTGGTGGTTAAGTCAAGGTCAAAATTTTGGGGTAATTAACTCAAAAATAATATTTTTTGAGTTAATTAAAATTGAATTAAATGATAAATTCGTTTTTTTCCCAAAATTTTAATTTCAACGCTCCGGATTAAAAGATGATTAAATCTTTTGGACGGTTGAGATTATTTTGACGAGGATCATCCAAACTAGCCATTGGAGATTTTGTCCTATAAATTTAGAGGTCTTTGTCAGTATTGAGTCATCCGATCTCAGGATCATGCACTTGTTCTTAGAAGCTCTTAAAAATTTTTGAGGAATAAAGCATAAAGACTTTGGGGTTACAAATCTAGATGTTTCTTCTCAGATCTATGTAGTGAATTGTCTTTGAACTTTGCTACTTTACTTCTTGCATTTTATTGTTGATGGCCTTCATGGATTAATCTGCATACAGGTATCTTGTGCAGTTTTCTAGGTTTATAAAATAACATTCTGATTTCTCTGAAAGGGTCTCATGTTGTTTTCTTAAATCTCTATCGATCTAAGATTTAGATCTAAGTGTGCAGGGAAATTTTTTTTTAAGATTGGGCGTCTGGGGAAGTCTTCAGTTGGACCAGCCGACTCTCAATAAACATAAATCTGATAAGCTCTTTATTTGTTAAATTCCAAGTCTATCTTATGATATTTGTGATTTTGCAGGGTTTCAAAGGCTTGTGCCTTTCTCAAAAAAAATCTTAAATCTATGAAAATTGTGCTGAAATGAATTTAAATTTGGCTGTGAGAGCTTTCTAAATTATATATTAGTGTTGTAAATTTGTAGATAGTTTTGGTTCTGTTTGATTTTTTGCAGGTTGTGAGTTTGAATCATAATTTTTTTTTTTTAAATTGAAGCCAGATCCAACCCCCAAAGGACAGATCTAGCCTCAAATCATCTCTGTGGGCAATCTGGACATTATTGGTTTCGAACAACATTGAAAATCTAATTTTGAAGGAAGAAATTTTGTTGACTGGGTTATTCACTACATTAAACCTCCATCTGCATCCATTTCTTTTCTGCAAATCATTTCATCTTCTGCCTGCGTCCTCCTTTACATCGCTTTTTTCTGCATCGATCTCTTCAGACCCTCTACCCTCTGCCATCCTGCATCGATTTTGTTCTCTTTCTGCCTGTTGACGTCACCGCTGCAAAAACATCAAGCTCCACCGTCCAACTCCTCACGCCGTCTTCCAAACTTGTTTCCTCAGCCCTCCCTTCAACCTGCATACACAAAACAACAGAGGAATCACGCAAACATCAAGCCCGTATTCCAAATTTTGTGCGGATTTCTCATATCTCCATCACGCTGTCGAGTTCTCCTTCTCGCTCGTCGACCTGCATAAGTAAATAGCAAACGCACACATAAATCAAGAACCCATAAATATGCGTTGACGTTTTTCTTATCGGATTCATTTTTCTTTTATAAAGATTTAGTTTTACGTTTTTTAATATTTTTAGTGTCGGTTAGTTTTATTTTGCTTGAATTCGTTTAGTTTTATTTTTCTTGAATTCGTTTAGTATAGTTTAGTTTAGGCTTAGTTTTAAATTTTTGTTTTAGCATTAGATTTAATTTTATTCGATTTTAGATTTAGAATTTATAGAGTTTTGTTAGCGTAGAATTTAGTTAGAAACTTTTGATTTTGTTTAGAGTTTTATTTTAGGTTTTAGTTTAACATTAGTTTTAGATTTAAAATTTTAGATATTAAATTTAAATTTAACCTTAGTTTAGTCTTTAACTTAGTTTAATTTTAATTTTAGTCTTGTCTAGATTTAGCTTTGGTTAGAAATTTTTAGATTTTGAATTCTTGACAAAAAAAAAAAAATTAATTAAAAAAAAAAAAAAAAAATTAAAATCCTAAAATATCTAGAAAATACAAAAAATATATATAAATTTTTTTTTATATATATAGAAAATTCATAAAAATATCTTTATAGTCAAATGAGCTTTTAAATATTTTATCCTAAGTGTGACTATACAAAAATTTTGGAATTTGCTAAAGTGAAATTAATTGAAACATCTTAAATTCCGGCATTTTCATTTTATTGCTTCATGGTTGTGGCGTTTTCAATTGAATATCATTGTGACCAATCATGTTTTAATAAGCAGCAGTTAATCATCACTTACTTGTTTATAATTGCATAGTGACATCTTGTTTGACTCCATTAGGCACTGGTCTTAAACGTGAAATCTAATTTAGATCTGTGGAATCTTGTTCATTTTATCAAGTATTTGATGTTTTAGCTGTGTCTCCTAGATTCTTCATCCTCATTTCTAATAGGTTCTACCTCCCTTAGCTTGAAAGGAGACAGCTTAAATAGAGAGATTGAGGATAAGGGTGACAGCCCCCAATCTGAGCCACTGTCGCGGTGCTTGGACAATATGTGCGACAACAAGACCTATGATGTAAAATTGTAATATTCAGTCATATAAGGACTCGTTCAAACATTGTAAACCCACTTGTTTGGGTAGTTGAGTCAATTGTGTAAATCCACTTGGTTGGATCATTGATGTAAGTATGAGTCTTTTGTGATAGGTTGAGTTATAGAGACATGTACTTCATTAAATATTATGTTAAGAAGCTGCAGCTTGATCTCAGGGGGAGTATGGTATTGTCAGTACAAAGGATCTTGATTTACCCTTTGCCCTTGATGTCAAAGGGGGAGAATGTTGTTGCTGAATATACTCTTGTATACTTCTGATCATGGTTGCCATCAAGTCCAAAGGGGGAGATTGTTGGCAATATGTTTCTTGTATCCTACTATATTGAATTGGTTGTCCTTGATGGCAACTCTCTGGCAAAGGATGCAGCTAATGACTGTATGAAGAATCTCAGAAATCCATCAGCAGTTCTATACATGCAGATTGACTTTTTCCCTATAGAACAATGTATAAGCGGTTTTGTAACAGCAAATTCGTGTATGCACACGGATAAGTACGTCCCAAGTCACGTATGCCCTTTTGCGCTCCAAAATTATAATACCAAGGGGCATTACCATGGTTTTGGCACACAGTATTGAGCGCTGTATGGTTTATTTGATTCCGTCCAAGAATACCATCGAAATTTGTGTGGTTTTGGCTCATGATATTAGTAAAAGCTAAATCTCTTTAAGGAGAAGAAGATCATAGTGCAAGGGTGCAGGAGTAAGGGTTGTTAATAAATAAATCTCTTTAAGAGATATCTGCATGGTTGAACTCTGTTTTTGATATATCCGAATCTATGATGCACCTATGGATATGATGAAGGTTCAAGATCTCTAGATCGAGAAATGATGAATCTCTAGGATGATCTGCAAAAGAAATGATGAAGACCTGGCGCAAGTCTACTAAAGAACATGAATAAATTTGGGTAAGTTTTATAGATCTGGCCTGCTCTGCAAAATATGTTTTTACAGATCTATATGCTAGTTCGCTTCATGAAAAGCACGTATATACGCGGGTTCGCTTGATTAAAAGCGTGTATGGCAGTTAGGGTTTTCTAAAGAATAATATACATAGAAGTATACGCGGGTTGGTGTGCAGGAAAACGCGTATGTACGCGGCTTCAGTGAATCAAAGTAGCGCATGCTATTTGAATTAATGAATGATTAGGGTTGAGTTTGTATCTACATATCTATTATGAAGTCTGGGTTATTTCTGACATTCTGGTTACAGTGGTCTCACTGTTCTATTTGAAGTTTTGGGCAAAGTATGTTTGTTGATGTTAAGTGAAGGGTTGTGTTGAAGCTGTTTGATCCAGTATGAAAATTGGTGAAACGTGGTCTGCAGTGGATCTGAGGGTTGAAGTCTTCAGTATGAAAGAAGAAGCTTTCTGTCAATAAAAGTTGATGATTGATTTTAGGGGGTCGAAGCTCCCTTCCAGGAGAGGCTAGTAAATGAGGTCAGGGGGTTGGAGCTCCCTTCCAGTTGCAGCTGGAAAACGAGAGAAGGTTTCAGCCTTCTACGGGTAGAAGCTTGCGTACTGGTATGAGTCTGCATCAGTACTATGTTATAAAAGGTTTTCTATATAATAAAAATTGAAGAGAGCGACAACAGCAGCGGTGGTTTTCTCCCGAATTGGGTTTCCACCTTAAATATTGGTGTTCATGTGTGTGATGCTTTATTTTGTTGATTAATGTTCATAACTTCTAACCTGATACATAACTAATAAATCTGTTTATAATACTGCTTCTGAGAATTTCTCTAAATATGGAAAGTTAAATCAGTATACGCTAGTTTCCTTCTGCATTTCCGTGTGCATACGCTAGTTCCGTTCATAAAAACTGCGTATGGAAATCTGCTTAAAGAAAAATTTGAATTTATGTTATAAGCTCTAAATACTGATTCACCCCCCCCTCTCATTATTTTTCCCAACAAATTTCCCCTAGGTCACTACCCCTCTCATCAGTTACCTTTCTTATTCCCACCTCTAAGGATATTCTCTACCCCTGTCATGGTTACTTTAGGTCTTCATAACATCACCTTGGGGATCCCATTATGGTACATTTATCCTCATGTAAACACTCCTCCCAACCAACTAAAACCTTATACAACTTTTACTCTGGTTCAACCCGTTTTTCCCTCCCCTTCCTTTGCATTAGTTCCACAATAACCTCAACAGGAAGCTGCTCTTGTTGCGAAAGCATATGTTTAAGGGGGAAATGCTCATAAAAAGGGTAACAAAAAAAAGGCTCCCCAAACAACTCCCACTCATCCTAAACCTCCAAATCCTTCTCCTCCATTCACTTTGTGTGATTTTCTTGGGGATGCCACCAATAATTATCCCGAACTCCCTCAAATTAAGAATTTGGTCTCTTATACTTTTCCCATCCCTACCTTCCCTGAGTTCCATGTTACATTACCTGAGTCCTTCAAGAAGAAAAAAAACTTACACACGAATCACCCTTGTGCTTTGTATGATAAGTAAAAACATTATTTCCATGATTTTTCCCGTCTCGAAGACTTTTGTGATACACTTCAAGTGCCTCACGAGTTAGATTATGCTCATAGTGATTCCACTTCCCCCCTACCTGCAGGTCTTAGCCCCAGTGATTTTCTAGGAAAATAGGTATCTCAACCCAACAATATGATTCCCCCTCTTGATGTCAAGATGACGGATAGTTCAACCCCTATTCTCTACATTTTTTCATTCATGGAATCGATCTATTCAGACTCTTTAGGATTTTCCTATTTTCCTTGTTTCAAACCTTCTTCAGAGGACACTTCTGTCTCATCATCAGTATATTTCACATCTACTAGTAATATTTCCAGCCTTTATGATGATGCGCATGTGAACCTTGCCTACAATGATGATGATTGTTTTGATTACTACTTACTTTGAACCCCTGAATTTGAACCACAATCACCTTGTGTCCTTTACATGCAGCCACAAAATGTTTGGGTAAGGTGGCATTCACTTTTTAGGGTCTAGAAGAAGCACTTCTTCCCAAAGCTTATAGTCCATCTCGTAGTGTCGACTCTAGTGCCACTTCTCTTCCCCATTTTAAATAACTTCTAGAGTTCCATATCACTCCAGATCACCATAGGGATGTTCCATTTAATCATCCATTTTTTTACCTCAACAACCTAGTATCTTAGACATTGTTGTTGTCCAATCACTGTGTCATCTAAGTAAGCATAAATTCATTATATTCAAATCCAATATTTGGTATAGTGACACCATGTATGTGAACCTATAAATTTAGTCTATTTGACTCATGTATGCAATTCCAAGCGATATTGGTAATACACAATTTCCTTTCTCCTACTGAATCTGTCCATTCTTCCCATAAGGAAACACCCATAAAACAAACAAATGACGACAACACAACCATGCATAATCATATTATGCACCAAATATATATCATATAGTGTTTGGAGTCCACTATCCTAAGTACATCTAACATGTCCATAGCATGCTACATCTATACATCCAAAAATGGGGGGCACCTATGCCCCTATATCTATTCATCATCCTCTGAAGGATCTCACGCCAGTAGCGTTGAATGCTCAAATCCCTTATTTTAGCACTTGGAACATAATGGCACTCCACAAACTCATCCATTTAGGGGCATCATTTCCACCTTTGTATACTTGATATGTCCTATCCATCATCATATGTTGGGGGTTAATATCTCATGCTTGGGGAATGATGGCATCCCTAGCCACCTTCTCACTTGATTACCATAATTATTGACCTAGACCCCAATGATATAGGTATGGTTGATTATCCTTTTTGTCCTTGGATATTTTTTTCCTACCGGTCTCTTTGGTGATCCATATATACATCGCATATCGTAGATGATTGATACCATATATTCAAACATTCTACTCTATGCGATGCCACACTTACCACCCGGCCCCCATGTTTGACTGGGTGAGTGGGGAAGATTCTAGACCTCCTCTAGTAGTTCATTCCCATGATCTTTTATTACCTTTATTTTTCACCACGAAGCATCCTTCCAAAAATCATTAAGGTCATTTTAGATAAGTATGGTTACCTACCTGAAAGTTGTAGATCCAAATTTTGATAGTCAATTTTTATGCCATGATATTTCCAAGATTTAGGGCATTCTCCTCCTCTGAATTCTCCAACAACTCAATTTTCAAATAGATTTGATTTGGGGAAAAGAAGCCCTTTTATAGGAGAAGCTGTGGTTTTCCATTGACCATTACGAGCGAACTGTATCTTGATTCAATGAACCATTATCATCATTGGAAAGCTCTCAGTGAGCTCTATAATGTGTCTCTCTTTGCTTTTTGTATTTTGGCACTCCACCATGAAGCCATTTTTTCCATAAGGTCTCACTTTGTCGCCTCTCAAAACCAAATCTCTTCATATGAGTCACATGTACTCTAGTACCACTTTACCTTTGCACTTTTTGACTTATGTGTCGACTTTTGTCATAAGTAACCATTATTTACTCATGATTTTATGGTATCGTTTGGGCCTTTCCCCTATGGCAGCATTATCGAGTCACCCTTGTTCAGAGCATCTGAGATGATTCACCCTTCCATCCATGGAGTCTGTTTAGAATCCCATTTAGTTTCATTATAGTGTATCATACATATTTTCATCGTATACATTCCATTTCACTTATATTTCACCTCTAGCTATATTGATTTGTCTTTGAAAATCCTTTGTCTAATTAATTGACCATCTCCTCTGGAAATGAGTTAGACGTTGTTAGTTCAACCTTACACTTTATGCTCTAACAAGGGGTGTATTCATCCCATCAATCATATTTTCCCTTGATCATCATCCCTTGTGTTAATCTATAAGTCACATTACTACGATACTTGTGCCTTTGTTGAGAAATCATCATTGCCTCAACTCTGACAGACCCTCTTCCGTTGACTAGCACATTTATTCCAAGAGAGTTGTTTAGAGGGTGGTGTACCTTGGTTCCAACATTCATCATTTTCTAGTGCCTCAAATCAAGCATAGGGAATAATCATTTCCTTGTGACTTGGATTTTTCTCGTGTGCTCGACTCCATCTCATTATTGCACGATCAAGAATTGTACGCTTGATGGTCTAGTGATCCAGTCGATTGTACCAGAATTTCCTGAGTATGTGTGAGATGTTTGCGACCTCATGATGGGGTGGCCCTTTAGTTAGCCCCCCACATGCCTCGATGTCAGCATATTATGATCCAACCTCTGATTTAGTTTTGTATATTTTACTGGTTCAATTTTTTCCACTTGCAACACCCACAACATGCATGTCTACTTCAGATAGTCCCTTCAAATTTTTCAAGCCATTTTCTATTTAATAGGGATACATTGGTTGTAATCCCCCCTCACTATGTCAGTTTGACGGGCATTATATCTCATGTACTCAGATCAACATATGTCATTGTAGTCAACCTTGACCTCTATTTTCGAGGTGCATTATGTATATGGGACTCATTGTATCATTGTATCACTTTTTGGCCCATTGATTCCAACATATAATGTATCATGTACTTTTCTTCCCATAACCAAATTTTTGGGCATGCCATTATTATTATTTTGTATTCATTTATCTCATCAGGCATGGGTATGCCTCTACAGCCTCATTTGAGATTATGTATTTACCAATAAAAGGAGACTTCTATCAACTAAGTAGGTATCACCCCCTCCATCTGAGTCATCCATTTCCATGCTTCAGCTCTCTCTCTCTCTCTCTCTCTCTCTCTCTCTCTCTCTCTCTCTCTCTCTCTCTCTCTCTCTTTGACTCCCTTTCAGTGTCTCGTGTAAGTGCAACCTACAACGTATTTCAGTCATACGATTTTCTCCTGACACTCTTAAATTGGGGGGGAAATCCATTATCACCCAAAAAATGATCACCTAGCCATTCCTTATGAGGTGGATCAAAATATACCTTGTAGGATTAATTTTACCATGGTAACCCACTTTCACCATAGGAAATAATTTAGTAAATTATTTTCCTTAAATTATTTCTCATTAAAACGATAAAACTCCATGAGAATAATTGAATAAACCATTGTTGATTTAATTTTCTCTAGAAATAATTATTAAATCAATATTCGATAATTATTTCTTAATTTTGACTTAATCACCTTGGAATAATTAAATAAATCACTATTTATTTATTATTCCTTATTCCAAATTTTCCTTATGAGATCATTATTAAACCACGATTTAATAATTATTTCTTTCTTAATTCTCACAAAGTGATTAATAATTCACTTTTATTTTTTAATTATTTTAACAACTTTATAAATAAAGATATTTGACCATTTTGAATATATTTTCTCTCTAAAAAATATAATAAAGTATACTCAAGGTCTAGATTTTTATTTGGTAAGAATATTTATTATTTTTTAATTCCTAATTTAGCTCAATAATGTTTTATAAATATGAGTGTTTTTCATTCATTCTTCACCATGACCATTCTGATCGTCACCACTATTATCTCCCACTTAAGTTTAAACTATTTTGTTTATTTTCTGCCCACTGTAAATTGAGAGAGAGAAACAAATTTTTAAAGAATAAGGACAAGGAAAGGACCCATCCCATGGAAAGGGATCTATAGACCCAAGTATATAAGTTCTCCTCACCAGGTGTATCATTTATATTAATAAAAAAATTCGTATTCATATGATCCATTGGATTGCTACACTTTTATCTTTGTTTTTATATGTTTCTGGTTGCAGATGATCTTTTGTTGCAGGGTTTTTCTTCCTTTTTTCATTGAAAATCAAAAGCATATAAAACCATATTCTCTTGTTACGGTCACTAGTCACCAGTGAATTAAGTGAAGCATTTTTGGTACACATACTAATAATTTTCATACTAAAACCTGGTACATTATAACAAGTGTGAATGAATGAGCTAAATTTGAACACTTGTAGAATTTATCAATCAAGGGACATTGATATGTTTTGATTGTCAATAACAGTGGAATTTTACACTGATGATTGAAAAAAACAAGGTACTAAATGAGGCTCTATATCTTATTCCCAGAGAAAATGCATGGATTTCAATGGTAAAATATCCAATTGAAGGAGTTCATTGAGGAAACCCCCATATACCAACATGAGTGTAACCAAAATTCAAAAAGTTTGGAAGGACTTAGATAAATAATTATAAGGATCACTAACAAGTACATGTATTTCATGCCCCAAATGGAATATAAAACATAATATACCCTCTCAATAATGACCAATAACAAAATATGCTAACAGAGGTGAGGAATTCCACCAATGATAAAAATGGAACCTAGTGTACTACATGAATACCAATGTGTGAGTATATGTTTTGATGTTGAAAAAAACAAAAACCACTTAATAAATGATTAATGATGAATGTCACTACTAAGCACAAGGTTACCCATCCATAATGAAAATAGGAATAGGGAGCTACTCTAGTTCTGACTCTCAAAGCAATTTCTCATAGTCGATGAGAGTATACCCATCAACAAGAAGTCAATGGAGACCTTATATATTAACAAAAGTACATGACAAAGATACTTTTTGATATTGAAAATGACTTGATAATTTGTAAGGTTGACATAATTATTTAAGAGATAATTGTATAATGGACAACTTCTACACGAGACATGACTTACATAGGCTGGTGGTAAGTCTCCAAAATTACTCGTAGTGGTTAGTGAATTCTTTCCAACATGACTTGCATTGGTTGGTGACCCTTCTCCAGTATGACTAACAATGACTACATGCATGCCCCCAAAATTACTTTTACTGTTTGGTTCCTTACTACCAACATTCCTTGAATTGGTTGGTGGCACATCCCATCATGGCTTGCAGTGGTTGGTTACCTTTTGTCTTTATGACTAGTGGTGATTGGACTTCTACCCCTAACATGACTTACAGAGGATAATGAATTTTTTCTAGGTCCTTGCTTCTTCTACTCATTTTTGTTCTTTCTACTCCTTTTTTACTTTTAGTTACTAGTAGCTAGACTTTCATTAGATGAGGTAGAAAGAGGAGGCACACATTTCATTGGAAAATAAGATTGGTTAACATCAATAGGATGTCTATGAAATAAGATCCTCATCTCATAAGCTTCAATAGAATTTTCCATTAGAGGAAATTTTAGCCTAAAAGTGGCCTCCTAAGGAAAATTATTAAAACAATAGTTAAAATAATAAAATAAGATTAATGAATTTTGGAGGGAAAAGAAGAAAACTATTTTTTTAATTGTATTTTCAGCTTATCCCCTTATCACTTTACTCAAATTTCAAGTTTAGACACTCATTAGATACATAATTAAATTCCACATCCAACAAGTACACATTATGTATACTTTTAAGAATACCCACATTGATAAAAACTGCAAATACATTAAAAAACGCGTTGAAACATGCTTTTTTAATGCATCTACAATTTTTATCAAGGAGGTTCTTCTCAAAAGTATGAAAAATGGGTACTCGTTGTATGTGGAATTTAAATTTTCATCCAACGAGTGTCTACACTTGAAATTTGAGTAAACCTATAAGGATATAAGTCAAAATAACAATAAAAATAACAGTTTTTGCTATTTTCCCTCCAAAATATTTACATGTACCTCTTTTTAAATTTAAATCATTTTGATTGGTTTACATATTATGACATGAAAATTACATGAAAATTTCATGGGAACTTTTAGGCTGAAATTTCCTCTAATGAATAATTAGATTGGACCACAACTAATGTAGTGGCTCAACATTTAATATAAGAATGTTCAAGCTGGTTCTCAAGGGGACACCATCATTTCCAACGAAAGGAAAAGCATAAGGACCCATTCAAAAGGTGTCCCTTGGTTGGTATCCTCAAGAAATTTGGCCATAATTGTCTTATGCATAGGTTATTCCCTTACGATATGGTTCAATGAAGCTTGGGTCTCTTTAATTGACTTTGGAGGAAGAAACATAGTATGTCAAACCTTTGAACTTGAGAAGATGGCTCCAAACTTTCAAAAGGAATACCTTGATTATTTAGAGACTAGTGGAGTCATTATCCAACTACTAATAATTAGAGATTCAAAAGTGATCAGATGAAGACAACCTAAGGCAGACTAAATAAATATAACACATCACTAAAAAAAGTACTAAATTTAAAAAACAATAAAACCACTCTTTTAAAGTCTAGTTCAAGGTGGTTAGGACCTGAACCAAAAATATGGTGAGCTAAAAAAAAATGGACTTATGTAGGCAAGCTTATTATTATTAGGACTGAATAACTACAAATGAAGGTGCAAGAGGAATTTAAATTAACCTCTCGAAACAACCTTTACATGTGCAAGTACCATCACTTCACTGTGCGTAGTCTAGAATAACTATACTGGTGATGCAATGTTTTCCTTAGGCACCACATATATTCTCCCTTGTAGTCACCTAATAGGAACCTAGGAAAAGAAACTAAGATTATAAATCATAATCATAATCTAAGGGGGGTGTTTGTTAGTCAAAACCACACACATGGGTAGGGTAATAGCCCAAAACTTCACGATGGAAAATATAAGTGAACCATACCCAACAGAACTACCTATATGTATAGTAGTATAAAAATGTCAAGATAATCTAGAGAGGAGGGATCTCCCTTTACTTTTCCAAATGTGACCTAGTGCTTGACTCCCATGTTAGAGGAGCTTCCTTGTCAACAATGATGTGATATTGGAATTTTAACACTCTTCATTGACATTATCATGTAGTTTGGTGGAATTGGAGAATTAACCCTCCAAACTAGGGAAAATTTTAATGATGGAAAATTACCTTGAAGCCCAAAAACATTATCGAATCTCACCAGTACCTAATATGCAAACTATAAAATTTTTATTGATGTATTTGTAAAATTATTCAAATTTATAATGATTTTATATATACTCTCTATATAGTAATTTAATATTGTAAAATTTGGGCGAATCATTTCTATAAAAAATGGAAAATGGTGAATCTCTTTTTCAGTAAAATCATGGAAAGTTATCCCACCTACGAATATTAGCCCCTAAAATTTTCCATGCTCCAAACCTAATCCAAGGCCCCAAAACTCCTAAAATTGTATGTATTCCTAGACAAAATAAAAAGTCTAGTAGATTTTAATTTTAAGCGTGCTTTTTAAATGTTTATTTCTTATTTAAGGTTATGGAGATATAACTTATAATGTTTTGAGACTCTAAATCATGAAAATCATAATAAAACTAGAAACTAAAAACTTATCCCTCATTAAATTCAATTTCAAGCAAGCATATAATATGAACCATTCCTACCCAACTTGTGAGAAAAGTAATGGAAGCAAGTAGAATACTATTTTTTATTTTTATTTTCTTTTCAATTTAACATGGATGTATCTAATATAACACAAAAATGTGAACCTTCACTTATAGTAGGTCCTACCATTCAAGATAGCAAAGAAAACAATGAAAAAGGTGAAAAAATACAAAATAAAAGTGAAAAAAAACTAGTTTAAGAGGCATATGCTTCTCTACTTAGTGCAACACATGTATATGCACACTTCATATGAAGGAAAAATGAGTATATATGCAGCTATTTTGAAATTAACTTGCATATATTCCCTTAAGTAGGAAAAATTGGACCAAAATAACCGAAACCTATGCAAAAACTAACCCACATGACCCTCGAGAAGGAAATTGCGGGCATACACACTTTTCAAAGGGAAAACGTGCATATACACATGCTTTATGTTAAGGAAAAATGAATAAAAATTACAAAATTTAGGAAAAGAACCACAAAAACCCTGACAAAAACACCTAAAAATTGAACTATAGATAGGCAAGCAAGGCATACAATTCTCAATTGCACAAACTAAATGAAACACACCCAAAATTTTTTATTTCCCAAAAGTATGAATGTAAGGAAGCAAAGAAGGAAAAAACGACCCACTAAATAAAAATTATCTTTATTAGTCTTTTAATTTTTTTATTTTTTTTTTTTGCTAAGAAAGAAGCACAGCAAAAGGAGGATTAAGAACCCTAATGCAAAGCAAGAAAAATGTTTCTTTAAGTTTCTTTAGAGGTAAGAGATACAAGGAAGACATAACCAAATCTCATAAATAAGATTCTAAGAATTAATAAATGCAACAAGAAATATACAAGAACCAGAAGCACAAGATACTTTTCCTAACATTGTACCCTTAGATACCTAATGGCGTAACCTAGAACCAAAAAGAAAACAATTCTTTATAGTTTTAAAATGCAATAAAAATAACTTTGATTGGTCAGTAAACAAACTTAACATAATATTAAACACTCAAACAGAGGCCACATGACCCTAAAATATGACTTTTAACTTTTAGAAGGTATAATTTTTTACCTATAGGACATATACACAGTTGTTGTTTATGAAAAATGCATATTTATATGATTGTTCTTTAGGAAGAAAGCATATGTTAATAATTTTCTTGAAGAAAAATAGTGTATGAAAGGTAATTATGAAAAAATTCAAAACATGAACAACTCTTTTTGCAAAGGTACCATAATTATGATTGAAGCTTGAAATTAAAGATTGAAATATAGAGAAAAATAAAGTTAAATTTTACCACAAGTAATTAGACTAACCCTAAGAGACAAACTAGAAAACTTTTATCCCCACTAGAGTCACCAATTCTGTTGAGATAAATTAATTCACGTGGTTTGGGTTATGAGCCATAATAGAATGAGGGAAGAAACACACTTCAATTAGAGAGAAAATAATAAATATATATTAGTTATATATCATGGTTTGATGACTTACATAGAGAATTGAAGGTAGGAGTAGATCTTTTAGTTAAATATCCTTACTCAAACATATCCCTTGATAACCTACACTAAAAAGGAAAAAAGCATAAGTGATAATAGCATATTTAAAGAAAATATAAGGACTCGTCATGATATAAATCAAGAAAACAATTCATCATCATAATTTATATTAAAAATACATTTAATTCTGAAAATTTTAAATGAGTTTCTAATTTATTAAATTAATAGCAATAAATGGCTTTGATACATGTAATCCTTTGTTGTAGGCATTGCTTGAAACCTTCCTTTCGATACATATACCATAGTCCATTGAAGGCCTCTTCCATGATGTATTCCTCTTCAAGACAAATAAATTGAAAGAGAATTAGTATCTTTCAAATAGAATAATAATGGAAGACAAGGAAATAGGGTTTTCAAAAATGAAAGGATTGCTTACAAATTTAGGGGATTGTAGACATGGAAAAAAAAACCACTAGAATAACGGTACTCTCTCCTCCCCTCAACCAATGGAATCATTAATTACTCAATCAATATATTTTGGGTTGTTGGAGATAAGATAAAATAGGAAAAAGTTTTGTAAAACCTATAAATCTCACCTGAAAATGCATCATTATTCAAACATTTAGTTTTTTTAGTGTATACTGAATGCATACATTAATTACTTGAAGAATGATAGTGTATATAAAAGTTTTTCTTTAGTAATATTCACTCATATAAACATTATTCCGGGAAAAAAAAAAATTGTATGTGAACTCATGGTTTGTTTTTTGAAGAGTTCTTCGGAGGGAGAGTATTTTGTAAAGGTAAGGGGATGATATCAATAGGAAAAAACATGCACATTATAGTGAATGTGGAAAAATGTGTTATACAAAAAGGTGAAATTGTAATATGGTTGATATGGCCTAATGCATGATGGAGAATTGGTGTTTTCTTAATGAGTTTTTGGACATATAGATATCCAAATCATTCTACCTATCAATTAGATCTCCAACAATGGCAATGAAGTATAAGACTCTAGAGGAAGCATCATATAGGATGAATCCCAATGTTAATAACATGTATATCTCTAGTTCCAATGTTTATTCCTAGATTCTAGATGAGTAGATAACAAACTTATACCTTTAGAGATAAACTAATGATCATAGGGCATAATAATAGTCCTAAGTTCTACATTTTTCTTGACGTAGACACTGATTAGTTGAGCTTCAAGAAAGATGTCATAGTTGAAGATGAAGGAATACCTTTCCAAAATTCTTTAGAGTTCAAAATAACATAATAATAACCTATATCAATTGAGGATTCAAGTATCAAGCTTCAAGAAGATCCAATTAAAAGGGGGATATATGATTAGCATGGGGAATTTTTAGGGTTTAATTCAATGATATTGACATTGGTATAGGTATCCTAGATCATGGTGACAACTTGCATGGAGAAGATACGAAGAAAAGACCAAAGTGGTGGCACAACGCCATTAGATGTTTTCAAGTAGGTAAAATAATTGAACGATGATCATTAAGAGGTAAGAGTAAGCATCGAAAAAGCGTGGTTAAAATTTCTCCAATGGCTAATGTTTAGGAATTATATGAGATTCAGGTGTTCATTGAGGAAATAAATAGACATAAAAAGATAATTCCATGGAAATTGAACATGAAATTATAATGAAAAATCATACTTTTGATTTCACATCTCTTCCATAAGAGAAGAAACCCATTACCTGCAAATGGTTATATAAGGTCAAGTACAAGGTAGATTAAAAATTTGAAAAGTATAAAGAATGGTTGATTACAAAAGGGTTATGTTAGTGAGATTGTATTTACAACAGGAATACATTTTCTCAAACAACAAATATGAGCACCAGATGATTTAATCTAGTGATGAGAACATATTTTGAATGGATAGTCCATCAAATAGACTTGAATTGATTCATTTATCAATGGATATTTGTTAGAAGAGGTTGTATTGTCGAGGCTATATGGCCATGTATAATTAATAGGAATTATCCCTAACAAAAGGTCCAAATTAGACTTGATACTATTTGGAATAGTGAGCCCATGCAGAATATGGCTCAATATCCTTTCCCTGATTTGGAGGGATTTGCACGTTATAGCCTATTCTATCATTTGGGTTTTTATATAATGCAATAAATGAGATGAAACTATTCTAATATGAAAAATGTCTAATAATTCCTAGGAAAACTAACAAAATAAAGATAAAAATATAACACCGGATTGATTACTACTTTATATCTTCAGTAAAACGTTATGAGGGGAATAAAAGAAGAAATATAAATAAACATTTTCATAATAAATAAGTTTGAAAATGAAATTTTGACTAGAGTACTATGCTTACAACTACACACAAATAGTTCGTGAGATAAATAAAATAACTCAAGTTGCTCATACTTGAGAAAAGTTTACAATGTAAAATCAAATGCTTATGTCATCCCAAAACTCAGTGAACTAGTAGAAAATTTCCACACATCATAAGCTTAAGTTTGTCTCCAAAATATCTTTTCCAAAAATGGTTTCTTATTTGTTAATTTTTCGAAGGAGTTTATAAAATTGCAGAAGTAGAAAACTTTTTCACAAATGAATTCCTCTTACTATTACAAAATAAAGGGGGGGGGAGGGGGCGGTGAATCCATTATTTGGGTACATTTGGATAGGCATTAATTTCCCCTTCCTTCTTGTTCAGTTCATTTGGTTCATTGAAATTTTCTCCTATCCAATGATTCAACCCTTCTTGTCCATTTAGATTCCCTCCCTAGCTATTCAAATCCCCTCCACTAGAAAATTTTCCCACTTGGCTTAGTGAAGTTGCATCTCTTTTTTTCTCCATCTCATTAATAAGTAATATATACCTCCATATTTTTATTAAATTTGCCTCCTTGGAAAAATTATGTTGTTTAAAAGGGGATTTATATGATGGAATACATTGAATCACTCTTTTTTCAAATTTCCCCATCCTAGGCATCTTTTTTTTATTAACGTTATGTCCTTTGTAGGAGCTTCAAAAAAAATTTAGATGGATGCCTCATTAATCATAGAGAGACGATATATTTTCAATGGGTTCTATTATAATCATCCAAACCTGTAGATACCTATAGCTATGGAACTCAATTACATTTTTATCCAAAAGTGAGAAAATGGAAATTATTTTCCATGTTCTATATAACCTACCAAAATATACCAGAGTTTGTTATGTCTCATGTAATTTCCTTGAGAGCATTAGGAGCCACCAATTTCTAGTATCACAAGAAAAAAATCATCTCTTAACGGTTTCAGGAGTGAAGGAAAATTATTTCCTCTAGATGGGATTTCTAGTCTCTTTATTGAATTGTAACTAAGATTTGTGATTAGCAAGTTCCCATGCTTAAATATGGGTCATGAAATCAACGATATATCATCTTTAAGTCAATAGATATTTTTCTCTATCATATAATTTTCTTTGTTCATTTTTCAATTTATGGTATTCATTGAATACATAGCCAATATAATTAAACTTTGATACTTGTTGGATTTGTAATAGTTAACTTGGATTTGTAGAAAGGTGAATATGTTTTGATATTTTTTCATTCGTTTATTTACCTCCAAAAATTTATGAACATTAGCTTTGGAAATAGCTAACCAAGTAGAAGAAAAGGAAGAGAAACTAAGCATTCTTACATCCATCACCATAATCTTAGTGTTGAGCACTACTTTGGATCTAAGTTAATTCTCCTCTTACTCTTCTACCTTGTCACTTGTTTTTTTTTTTGGTTTTTTTGTTTATTAAATCAAAACAATTCTAAATTTACAATTTCATTTACTAATATTGGAATAGGTCCATTACCTCCTATACCAAAGGCAAGTTTTGACTAGTGAATACTTCTTCCATTAATGGAAAATTTTGTTACTCCATATTTCTCTCATTATCATTGGTTGTTAGGTTAATTTTTTCCCTTCTTATCTTTTCTCTTCTACTCTAGTATCATTTTGATTTTTCTTCCTTATTTCTTCTTCTAGTATCTTCTATGTCTCATCTTTTTCTTCAACTTATTTTTTAGCTAATAGCATTAACTTTCCTTTTTTATCCATAACTTTCAACATCTCAACCTATATATTAGATTTAGCTTTTTTCTATGCTTATTCTCTTTTTTGTCTTCCACATATTCTTTAATTTTTATTTTGACTTCTACCTTCTTTACTAATAATTCAACTTTGTCTTTAGCATCAACCTTTTTTTTCTTTATCAAATATTATTTAAAAAAAAAAATTATCTATGCATCCTCCTTTCTTTGACCTCATATTTTTCTTTGTCTCTCTCTAATGCTTATATTCTTCTCCTTTCCTATTCTTTTCTTTTTTCTTGAAGCGATTGTCTTTTAGTAGAAACTCCTTCAACTTCCTCTTTGTTTCTTCTCTATTATTCTTCGTCTATAGTTGGTATATTATTTATAAACTATTTATAAGTTAATGCCATTTTTTGAGCTATTTCATCTCCATTTTCTTCATGCTAGTGGGAGAAGGAGATCTTATGATCTCGATTCTATGTTTTTCAATAATACCCACAGAATCATGCATTTGATTTATTTCCAATTTAAATTGATATTCTTCAATATATTTTAATTCCATCTAAACAAAAGTAGATTCTATTAATCCATATATGCCTATATATAGTGGATACGTTTGGCACAAATTATTATGATGCTTGATAATACGCATTAAAATCATGTAGAGTAGTTTTTTATTTGATTTTCTAAATGAATAACCTACTTGGCACATAAGTTATAAGAATATGATGCAATTGTGTAACATTGTAGTTCCTTAGTATAGGTGGAATATTCATTCAAGTACCAATATCCATTTCCTTCCAATGCTTCTATATCCTATATTAGATATCCTTGATTAAGGTTTAAAAAACATGAGAACATACAATGGTGCCAGGAAACTATCACAGATAAGGAAAAAATGATATTTGTAGTTTTTCTTCAATAAATATTTGAAATAGATAGGATTAGGGGGGCTATCTATGGATGATGATCAGCCTAACCCTGTTAATTCATCAAACCATAAACCGTATATAGTATATATGAATAAATTTAAAACACTAGTATTTCGAAGATTTAATTAATTGATATTTTCCTATAAATTTTGTTAATGAGTTGGTTAATATAAAAACCTAGTTGAAAATATTACCTACCTTACTTACCTCATACAACATAGGTACCCAACCTATCCTCATATGATTTGTATCTTTCAGTCTCCATAAAAACATCTTTGAATTATGGTGATAATGTGGATCTTGGCCTAGGGTATATGGTGGGGAAGGAACTTCTTAGATATTTCAAACTCCTCCCTTCTTCATATCAATAAACAAAGGTATCATAGAAATTATGGCCATGAGTAAATATTCTCAAACACTCGTTGGTGAAGTAGATTTCAACCTTTGAGATGTTTTAGTAAAATTCAAAGTTTATTTATTTAAATGATCCAACTATTGGCAATATGATGAAATATGTTGTCCTTGATGGAAACCTACTTGATGAGTTGCCTATGATAAGCAACCTATGTGTTAAAGATGTAAAAATCATGTTTCTACAGGTCATTTCAGATGTAACAGAGAAAGGAATTCCAGTAAGTGCCAGAGAAATGAAACAGGAAATATTTCTTAATGTATACGCAGGTTTGATGAAGGAAACCCACGTATGGATGCAATGTATATGCTACTTTTATGAAGGAAACATCCGTATACATTCAGAATTAGTATATATGCAATTTTATAAAGAAAATTCGCGTATACATGTGGATAAGAATGATCCAAGTCACCTATGCCTTTTGCGCTCTAACACTATGATACCAAGGGGAATTACCATGGCAGTAGCCCACAGTATTGAGCGCTATATTGTATATTTGATTCAGTCTAAAAATTCCATCAATAGTTGTGTGGTTTTGACTCATGGTATTAGTAAAGGCTAAATCTATATAAGGAGAAGAAGATCATAGTGCAAGTGTGTAGGTGTAAGGGCTATCTCTAATATTTCTCTCTTAAGTATATCTGCATAGGATGAACTCTGTTTTATTGATAAATCTAAAGTTATGATGCACCCTTGGATAGACGGATGTATCAAGATCTATAGACCTGAAATGACTATATTCTTGCATGATCCATTGAAGAGATGATTAGATCTGAGACCTGGCGCATGTTTTCTGAAGTGGAGTGAAGAAATTTGGGTAAGTTCTATAGATTTGAAAACATTCTGCTGAGTTAAAATTTACAGATATATATGCTAGTTCATCTTAATAAAAGCGCATATATACGCGGGTTTTCTTCAGAAAAGGCACATATGGAAGTTACATTTTCTGAAGCTTATTGTAGAGGTTTTCTGTTATTGCTGCTATTATTTATGTTTTCTGTTAATGAAGTATTCATGTAGATATGGGTTTCTTGAATATTGTACATGCTGCTAAGTTGAATATGTCCAAATCTGATCAATAAGGGAGTAAACATGGTTAGTAAGGTAGTAAACATGGTTAATGATGACTAACTGTTTAAGGGTTCTGCATTTCTGAAAAGATGTCTGACTGAAAGACTCGGATCTGGATTTGAGATAGATCATATTCTGAAAAACAGTATTTTCAGATCTATACGCAGGTTGGTGTTAAGGAAAGCACGTATACACGCAGATTCAGTGATGCGAAGTAGTGTATGCATTTTAATATGATGAATGTTCAGGGTTAATTTTTATTTTGCATACTGATTTTGAAGTCTAGGTTATTTCTGAATTCTGGTTATAGTGATCTCACTGTTCTGATTGAAGTATTTGGTGAAGGTTATTATTATTGTTCTATGAAGAGATGTGTTGAAGCTATTTGATCCACTGTGAAAATTGATGAAACATGGTATGCAGTGTTTCTGAGGTTTGAAGCCTTCAGTATGGAAGTAGAAGCTTCCTGCTAGTAAAAGCTAGTGGTCTTATCAGGGGGTTGAAGCTCCCTTCTAGTAGTAGCCGGTAAACGATTTCAGGGGGTTGTAGCTTCCTTCCAGTAGTAGCTGGAAAATGAGAGAAGGTTGCAGCTTTCTACAGGTAGATGTTTTCATACTGATATGAGTCTGCATCAGTACAAAATTGTAATAAGTTTTCCATATAATAAATATTGAAGAAAGAGATGACAGCAGCGATGGTTTTATCGTGAATTGGGTTTCCACGTTAAATCTTGGTGTTCATGTGTGTTTCTATTGTGTGATATTTTATTCTGATGTTACTGCACATATTTGCTAATTATCTAACAGATGCATGACTGATAAACTGAGTTAAATAATGTTTCTGAAAAGTGTTTCTAAACAATAAAATTATATCAGTATAGGCTAGTTTCTTTTGGTATATGCGTTGTATATGCGAGTTGGGTTCATAAAAGCCATGTATGGAATTTAGAAATTAAAAAGTAAAATATTTTAGTAAGCTTTGAATATTGATTCCCCGCCCCCCTTCTTAGTATTTTTCCCAAAAATTGGTATCAGAGCAGGTTCTTTTGAAGAAGCTTAATCGCTAGAAGGAAGATCAACGAAGATAAGAAATCAAGATGGGACAGCATCTATTATGCCTCCTCTCCTCAACAGAAACAATTTAATCTTCTGGAATACAAGGACAAGATCCTATCTTTAGTCTCTTGGAGCAGATGTATGGGCTATAGTTGAAGGAGGTTATCAATATCCAGCATCAGTTCCAACAGATGCAGCAGAAAGAAATAAATATGAAACCAATACAAAGGCGGTCAATGCATTATTGGGAAGTTTGGCTGAATCATAATTTTTCAAAGTCATGCAGTTGAATACAACAAAGGAGATATGGGACAAAATAATTCTAAGCTATGAAGGTGATACCAAGGTAAAAAGTGCTAAACTCCAAACTCTCGGAATTCAATATAAAAATCTCAGGATGCATAATGAGGAAAGCATTGCCAGTTTCTTTTTACGTCTAGATGATATTGTAAATTGTATGAGAAATCTGGGTGAAACCATAATTGACACTACTTTGGTAGAAAAATTTTTAAGATCTCTAACTCTGAAATTCAAGTCAAAGGTGTCTGCTATTGAAGAGAATCGGGATCTACAAAATCTTATTATTTTTCAATTTCATGGTATTTTGACTGCTTGTGAAATGAGAAAAGGAGGTCCATCTGAAGTCAAAGAAGTTGTCTTTAGAGCTACTACAAAAGGAAAAGAAGTAGAAGAACAAGAAGGATCGGGGTATGTTTTAGAAGAAGATGAGATAAATTTTGTAAAGAAGCTACAACTTGGCACTGGAAGGTTCAAAGGTAAGCTTCCTTTTAAATTTTTTTCTTGTGGAAGAGTTGGTCATTATGTTGCTAAGTGCCCCCATAAATAAAAACATGAAAAAGGAAAGGAAGTGGCAAAAGGAAATAAGAATCGGTTTATCAATATAAAAAGTTATTATACTCATGAAGATAGTGATGGGCTATCAAATAGTGAAGAAGGAGAATCTGATCAAGATGTTAGACTACTCATGGCTTTTGAAAAAGACTCTGCTGAGGCTAAATATACCTTTATGGATCCACTAGAAGAAAATGATTTTCTTGAAGAAATTAATCAGCTCAAAATGTGTTTGGAAGAAAATAAAATTGCCATAGATACTCTAAATAATCGGCTTATAGAAAAGGAGAAGGACAATGAGAAATTAGATGTGAAATAGTAATTCTAAGAAAGGAAATTGAGAAAGAGAAAACTTTAAATATTATATTTGCTAAAGGAACTGAAATCTTAGATGAAATTATCAAGGTTCAATGCTCTCCTTTTGTAAATACAGGTCTTATATATATCGGAGAATCCTCTCAGTCTTCAGCACCAAGCTATCTAAATGCAGCTAAAGCCAGCCTACAACATTCTGTCACTCAGCAAGATAACAAAGAAACTTCATAGGTAAAGCATGACCACATAAATAAAAGGAACAATAGCAGAAATATCAATCATAGAAATACCAATCAACAGGTAAACACAAATATAAGGTTCCGTAATCACATAGATTTCTTCTTTAATGGGCAATGTTTCTCATGTCATAATTTTGGTCATAAATTTGTTCAATGTGTTGCATATAAAACCATCATGACCAGAGAAGCAAGAAAGAAAATAAATGATACTGGAATAAAGAAGAATACTTATAACAACTTTTCTCCTCTTCAAAATGAAATTGAATGTGCTTATTGCAATAACTTTGGTCATGAAGAATCTGAATGCATGATCAAACTTCAATCAAAAGAGCATGTACCTTCAAATTCCAAGGAATGGAGAAAGAAGGACTTACAGGTTGAGAACTGTGGCATAACCTTATTTGCATAAGGGGAATAAAATCAATGGTACATTTATAGCGGATTCTCAAAGCACATGACATGTGATAGAAATAAACTCCTTGCATATAATGCTCTAGAAAGAGAAAAGAATGTTACCTTTGGAAATGATACTCCTGCTGTCATTAAAGGAAAAGGTTATGTTTTTCTAAAATAAAAGGTAAAAGCTAACAATGTTATGTATGTGGATGGATTAAAACATAACCTGTTAAGTGTGAGTCAAATGTGTGATCAAGGAAATGAAGTTGTCTTTAGTTCAAAAGAATGTGTGGTATGTGAACTTGACACAGGAAAAGTGGTAATAAAGGGAACTAGAACACCAACAAATATGTATGTATTGAAAGGTTGCAAAGAAAAATGTTACTTGGGTAAATCTTTGGAAAATTGGTTATGGCACAGAATATTGGGGCATTTGAGTTTCTCTCAAATCAACAAATATAGCAGACTCAAAGCAGTTCGTGATCTTCCCAGCATCACTCTGCCTGAAACTACCATATGCAAATCTTGCCAATTAGGTAAGAAAACCAGAGTACAATTCAATGCCAAAGAAGGGTCAGCAAGTAAGCCTCTTGAACTCATACATACTGACTTATGTGGACCTATGAGAAAAAATTCACCCCGTGGAGAACAATACTAGATTCTTTTTATTGATGACTTCTCTAGAATGTGTTGGATTGGTTTACCAAAACACAAAGATGAAGCATTTGAAAAATTTCAGATCTTTAAAGCCCTAGTTGAAAATGAATTAGATCTAAAAATCAAATGTCTTAAACCTGAACGAGGAGGGGAATATATATCAAATGAATTCTTCGATTTTTGTGAACAACATGGCATAAAAAGACAGTTTTCTGTAGCTGGAACCCCACAACAAAATGGCGTGGCAGAAAGAATGAATAGAACAATTCAACAAATGGCTCATGCTATGCTTGATGATTCTAGAACACGTGATACCTTTTGGGGAGAAGCAGCACATACCGCAGAAAATATTCTTAACAAGGCTCATGTTCATGTGAACAGTGATAAAATGCCTTATGACCTCTGGTATGGTAATCTTCCAAATGTAAATCATTTAGAGTTTTTGGAAGAAAATGTTTTATCAAGAACAATGATGAAAAACTTGGTAATTTTGAACCTAGAGCATATGAAGGAATATTTCTTGGCTATTCTTCTAGAAGTAAAGCATATAAATGTTACAATAAAAGACTTCAGAAGATTTTTTAATGCATTGATGTTGTAATTGATAAGTCTCTCTCATCTCCTAAAAAGGAAGTACCAACAACAAATGAAGATGATGATTATTTATATCCTCCTACATCAAATAGAAACAACATGGAAGGGGAACCCTATGAAGAAACATAAGATGATCTATCTGAAAAAACTCCATCCAAGTATGTTCAAAAGAATCATCCAGAATCTCAAATTTTGGGAGCAAATGGATCAGGTGTCCAAACAAGAAGAACTCTTGTAGGATATCCTAGCTATCTGGAATTTATATCCACTATTGAACCACAAAATGTCAATCAAGCTAGAAAAGATGAATGTTGGATTCAAGCCATGAATGAAGAACTTGATCAGATTGAAAAGAATCACACTTGGGAATTAGTTCCAAGACCTCGTGATAAAAATGTTATTGGAACAAAATGGATATTCAAAAACAAGTTAAATGAAAATGGAGATGTTATTAGAAACAAAGCTAGACTTTTTTGTAAAGGGTATGCTCAACAAGAAGGTATAGACTTTGAAGAAACATTTGCTCTTGTAGCTAGACTTGAAGCCATAAGAACGTTTCTTGCCTTTTCAAGCTTTCAACAATTCAAATTTTATCAAATGGATGTTAAATCTACTTTGCTCAATGGTGATCTAGAAGAAGAAGTTTATATAGAAAAACCAAAAGGATTCATTTTAGGAAATGATGAAAAACTTGTTTGAAAACTTAAAAAGGCTTTATATGGTCTCAAACAAGCTCCAAGGGCATGGTACTATCATTTTGACAAATATCTTCATCAACAAGGTTTTTCAAAGGGATCTGCTGATAACAACTTATACACAAAAATTGAAAATGATAAACTATTAATAGTAGTTTTCTATGTTGATGACATCATTTTTTGGAGTAATGAAGAGTCTGTGAGTCAGAAATTTTCTTTTGTTATGCAGCAAGAATTTGAAATGTCTTCACTTGGGGAACTAACATTTTTTCTTGGCTTACAAGTGCAACAAGCAACAAATGGCATATTTTTATCACAAGCAAAATATCTTAAGCAAATTCTGAAGAAGTATGGGATGGAAGACTACAAACCTATAAGTACACCAATGGTAACTGGGTGTAACCTCGGTTCTCATGATGATTCTCCCACGGTGAATCAACCGAAATACAGATCCATGATTGGAAGTCTTCTTTATCTAACCAGGACAAGACCTACCATTATGTCTGCAGTTGGGATTGTTAGACGATTCCAATCTAATCCAAAAGAGTCACACCTTCAGGCTATAAAAAGAATATTCAAATATCTACAAGGGAATCAAGAATTTTGCCTATGGTATCCAAAGAATGATGATCTCACTCTTTATTCTTACACAGATGTGGATTGGGCTGGAAATTTTGATGATCGAAAAAGCACTAGTGGTGGTGCATTCTATATGGGGCCCCAATTAGTATCTTGGTTCAGCAAGAAACAAAGTTCTATTTCTTATCTATAGTAGAAGCAGAATATGTGGCTGCCGCATCATGTTCCACACAACTACTTTGGATGATGTAGACGTTACAAGACATTCAAATCAAATGTTCAACCTCCCATCTCCATTTTATGTGATAATACAAGTGCCATTAGTATCTCAAAGAATCTTGCTATGCATTCCAAGACCAGGCACATTCCTATCAAGTATCACTTCCTACGTGAATAAGTTCTTGAACAAAAGGTTAAAATGGAGTATGTTCCTTCCAAAGAAAAAGTTGCTGATATATTTACTAAACATCTTCCCAGGGAAGAATTCGAATATCTCAGACAGAAGCTGGGAGTTGTCTCTGCATCTCCGATCAAATCTACTTAATTTTATAAGATTAAATTCGATACGTGGGTTTCATAAAGGAGAATCGAGTATATAGGTGAGTTTTTGTTAACAGATATCGAGTATATCGAGTATATCGAGTATATAGGCTTATGCGTTTTGCTAACAGATATTCTCTGGGTCAGCATTTAGACCAGATGTGATGTTGTTAGGTAATCTCTATTTTGATCCAATATTCATCATTCTCTGATATTTATCTCCTTGATATAGATGCTTTGATGAATTGGTTGTTGAAAGTGTTCAGGATGCACAAGCTTAGGGAGAGCACCTGCCCTGTTGCAGAGAATGCATTGTTGGCATTCTGATATGGTTTTTGATTTATGATTTCTCTCTTGAGATATTTTGGTCCCAGTTATGAAAATCCATTTCTTTAATTTTATGCAAAAGAAAATGTTGACACTCATGATGTAAAATGTTATATTATGTCATGTAAGGACTTTGTCAAATTGTAAACCCACTTGATTGGGTAGTTGAGTCAAAATTTGTAAACCCACTTGGTTGGGTAGTTCAGTCAAATATGTAATTCCACTTGGTTGGATCATTAATGTAAGTATGAGTACTTGGTGATAGGAAAGGTCCTACTCGATTGAGTTACAGAGTCATGTACTTCATTTAAAAATATGTTTGAAGATTCAACATGAACTCAGGGGGAACATGGTCAATACAGTGCACATCAAATCTGTAGAGCTCTTATTTATACAAGGAAAGAGAAACCTTGTTTTGGTATTGATTCGCCCTTTGCCCTTGAGGTCAAAGGGGGAGAGTATTTTGGTGTTTGAATAATGGTTATGATTAATGTATTTATCTTTTGTCGTGATCAAACACCATCATGGTTTCCATCAAGTCCAAAGGGGGAGATTTCTAGAAATATGATGAAATATGTTGTCCTTGATGTAAACCTACTTGATGAAGTTTTCCTTGATGGAAACCTACTTGATGAGTTGCCTATGATAAGAAACCTATGTGTTAAAGATGTAAAAATGATGTTTCTACAGGTCATTTTAGATGTGACAGAGAAAGGAATTCCAGTAAGTTCCAGAGAAATGAAACAGGAAATATTTCTCAATGTATACACAGATTTGATGAAGGAAACCTGCATATGGATGCAATGTATAAGATGTTTTTATGAAGGCAACCCGCGTATACATTCATAATTAGTATATACGCAGTTTTTATGAAGAAAAGTCGCGTATACACGTGGATAAGAATGATCCAAGTCGCGTATGCCTTTTGCGCTCTAAAATTATGATACCAAGGGGCATTACCATGGTATTAGCCCACAGTATTGAGAGATATATTGTCTATTTGATTCCGTCCAAAAATACCTTTAGCAGTTGTGTGGTTTTGTCTCATGGTATTGGTAAAGGCTAAATCTATATAAGGAGAAGAATATCATAGTGCAAGTTTGCAGGTGTAAGGGCTATCTCTAATATTTCTCTCTGAAGTATATCTGCATAGGATGAACTCTGTCATATTGATAAATCTGAAGTTATGATGCACCCTTGGATAGATTGATGGATCAAGATCTCTAGACCTGAAATGACTATATTCTTGCATGATCCATTGAAGAGATGATTAGGTCTAAGACCTGGCGCATGTTTGTTGAAGTGGAGTGAAGAAATCTTGGTAAGTTATATAGATCTGAAAACATTCTGCTGAATTAATATTTACATATCTATACGCTAGTCCGTCTCAGTAAAAGCGTTTATATATGCGGGTTTTATTCAGAAAAGGCACGTATGGAAGTTAGGTTTTTTTGAAGCTTATTTCATTGGTTTTCTGTTATTTCTTCTATTATTTATGATGCCTGTCAATGAAGTCTTCATGTAGATCTGGGTTGCTTGAATAATATACATGCTGCTAAGTTGAATATGTCCAAATCTGATCAATAAGGGAGTAAACATGGTTAATGATGACTGACTGTTTAAGGGTTCTGAATTTCTGAAAAGATGTCTGACGGAAAGACTCGGATCTAGATCTGAGACAGATCATATTCTAAAAAACAGTATTATCAGATCTATACGTAGGTTGGTGTTAAGGAAAGCACATATACACGCGGGTTCAGTAAAGCAAAGTAGTGTATGCATTTTAAGATGATGAATGTTCAGGGCTAAGTTTGATTTTTCATATTGATTCTAAAGTCTGGGTTATTTATGAATTCTAGTTATAGTGATCTCATTGTTCTGATTGAAGTTGTTAGCACCTGAATTGGACCCCAGGCTGAAAAGTCAAAACAGGGTAACAACTAAACCACGCTCACCCTTGTAGCTAGCCCTACAAGGACAGGAGAGGGCTCTCTCCGTGAAAGAATATTCAAATAAACATAATAATGATCTGATATAGGCTAGATAAAATTATGGGGAAAAGGTTTTAATAAAATGAATGAATTTCAGGGATGTGTGGGATAAAAGGGACAGTTGAAACCGGGAATTAAATCAGGACACAAGGTATTTCATGGGGCAAGATAGGCAGGAAAATTAGCAATTAAAATTTAATGAGGATGGTATGGAAAGACTGGTGAGGAGCTGAAAAGGGCAAAGCAAATGGATCCTTTTCAAACAGAAGAAAAACACAGAGCATGAATGATTTCCCAAGGCAGAGCATATAAAATGGATTCTACCTCTCTATATTGAAAGCATTCAAAGGGAAATGTTTATGGATGAATGGAACACATAACAATTCACATATGAAACAAAGGAGAAAAACAAATGCTAAATCCCATACCACATGGATCCCACAAATCAAAGCTACATCTCTTATTAATTCCTATCAAACTGTACAATGTAGCGCAGAGATGTTCTTCCACACTATTCCCCCTACTTTCTGAGTTACAGACTTCAGACTCAGACTGGTTACAAATGTTTTGCAATTACAATAAATACACTAAAATGTGGGAACCTAGATCCACAGAAAAGGGATCTGTTCCAACATCTGAAGAACTGAAATACAACAATTTGCCCCTAAAAATAAGGGACAGCATTACATTTGACTACTTTGGATATTTCGTTGTTATGCTGTATGAAAGAAAATAGGTAATCCAATGAACAGATCTCCTATTTTGCTGCTACTGTAACAATATTTGTTTTGAATAAGCTCTCTTGGCCCTTTGACTGTTTCCTTTTCTTTCCATTATTTATTTAAATAAAACTGACCCTTCGATAAACTTCCTTTTAAATAAAAAAAATTGAATTTATGCATTCGTGAAGGGAATAAATAGTGAATAGGAAGGAAGGGAGAGGAGGTGGGACCCATGTTATAATCGCAATAGCAATGGATGGGGCGGAGAGATAAACACACTGTAATATGGCGCCATCGCAGTCGGAATCAGAGTCGGGCAGGATATTATTTGAACGGAGAAACGAAAGTTCCGATGCGATTGGGAACATGGCCTTTTGTAATAAACAAAATGGATAAATTTAACTTTTACAAAGGAGAAGGGAATTTTGTAATGAACGGCGGAGGAATTAAATGGTGGGACCGGGGATCAGAATCGGGAGATGGGCGGAGTGATATATATAAAACCACTGATGCGATTGGGGGAGGTCCTTTAGTATGTGATCAATATAACCAAAGTTCGAATTAACAAAGGGAAAGGCCTTTTATATATGAACGGGCTGAAGTATTGTATGGTGGGCCCGGGGTCAATCGCAATCGCAACATCGGAGGGGATCGGAGTGCAACACATATGGGGAATTCCAATTGCGATGGCCCGATTAGATGTGGGCCATTTGATCGGCGGGGAAGATCAACAGTGGAGATCGCATCGGGCGGGATTAATCGGAGGCAGGATTTAAACAATGTGATTGGAACATTCCGATTGGCGGAGGGCCGTCGGATTGAATGATGAGATCGATGGCTATGGTGTAATCGGGAGTTCAGAGGAAGGGGTGCGATCGGGTAATCGGAGGGAGTGATGCGATCAGAAGATCGGAGGAAGGATTTGCGATTAATCGCATTGGAGAATGTTGCGATTAGCGGATCTTTGCAATTGCAATGAAAGGCGAGATATAATAATGTATGACTTAAACTTTGTTATAAAGTTTAAGGGGTTATGGAAAAGGGGAAGTGGTTGATACGACGGGACTTTATAAAATAAAGCTTTTTATTATAAATTCCTACGGCATGGAGGGGAAGTGGTTGATACATAAATCGCATATTTATTTAAAATAATTTATAATTTGATTTTGTAATCGGAAAGCGGAAAAGGGGTTTTTAAAGGGAAATATTAAACTTTAATAAAACAAATTTTAAGGAAAAATGGGAAATAGGGGGTATATGAGGATATAGGGACCTTTTACTTCACTTAGGCATAAAATTCAATCCAGAAGTCAGTTTTGAGAGTGTAGTACACTGTTGGAAATCTCTTTCCGGGCTCTTTGTGATGGATCTACTTGGAAGATGATTTGGCATTGAACATGTTGCGGAAAAATTCTCTGAAGGCAGGGACATCACTTTGTGGAGATAACAGCTTCTGAATTGTGACTTATTACACATGATGATATAAAATTACATAATGAACAATAATAAAGGCAAAATATCATGTTTTCATCTCAAAACACAGTTTTTAGGTGAAAATTACATCAAGTCGAATAAAATGTCTCTTTGATCTTCCAGGTGCTGTGACTTTGAATTTATTGACTTCCTCGTGACCTTGCTGATATTATTGACATTTGACTCATTAATTTGACCATGGTGAGACCCTAGAAACTAATGAGACCCATCCTATGACCTACTGATATGATTTTGAGAATGAAAGTGACTAATGACTAAAGACCATAGAAAGGAAAATTAGCAAGTATCTCATGAGGGAAAACTAATGAAAATTAATACCATCAATGAATCCATGACCTAGCGGAATGGTGAAATTTATTCAGTATGAGACACCTAATATGCAAATGCAAAAGAGTAATTTTGATCACTGATGGCAGTATGACTAGATTGACACTAACAAAAGTATTGGGTGAAGGTTATTATTATTGTTCTATGAAGAGATGTGTTGAAGCTATTTGATCCAGTGTGAAAATTGATGAAACGTGGTCTATAGTGTTTCTGAGGGTTGAAGCCTTCAGTATGGAAGTAGAATATTCCTGCCAGTGAAATCTGGTGGTCTGATCGGTGGGTTGAAGCTCCCTTCCAGTAGTGGCTGGTAAACAATTTCAGGGGGTTGTAGCTCCCTTCCAATAGCAGCTGGAAAACAAGAGAAGGTTGTAGCCTTCTACAGGTAGATGCCTGTGTACTGATACGAGTCTGCATCAGTACAAAATTGTAATCAGTTTTCCATATAATAAATATTGAAACAGAGATGACAGCAGTAGTGGTTTTCTCCCGAATTGAGTTTCCACCTTAAATCTTGGTGTTCATGTTTGTTTCTATTGTGTGATGTTTTATTCTGCTATTACTGCATATATTTTCTGATTATCTAATAGATGCGTGACTGATAAACTGAGTTAAATATTGTTTCTGAAAAGTGTTTCTAAATAATAAAGTTATATGAGTATATGCTAGTTTTTTTTTGTATATGCATGTGTATACGTGAGTTTGGTTCATAAAATACGTGTATGGAATTCAGCAAAGAAAAAGTAAAAGATTTCAGTAAGCTCTAAATACAGATTCACCCCCCCCCCTCAGTATTTTTCCAAACACCAACAAACTTTCCTTAGTCATTAAGAATCCTCTTGGTGCTAACCTCTATATGTTATATTATTATTTGATCACTAATACATAGATAAATACTAGTTATTTGTTTGCTACATAGTGTATCAAATATTTCTTGAAATTATATGCTATGGTGAGTTCTTCATTCTTCTCTTTCATCCAAGTTCTCATCATCCCTATTTTAAGGATTTGGTACATATGCCAGCTTTACTATTAGGTGCGATGCGATTTTTCTTTACAATGGTGTTTAAAGTGTTTGCAATAATATTTTATAATGACTTTGGAAAGGCTTTAACGCATATCGCAGCCCGCATGACTTAGTGGATTTTAAGTCATTTAAGCTTGTAAGCTATGTGAATTGCGATGTGCATTAAGGAATGAAAGCATAAAAGAAAAAGAAATGGGGGTTTTTAAAGGGTCCCTATTTAGTAAAAGTAAATGGGGGTTTTTGTATAGCACAATAGTACCTTGAGGGCCATCGTCATTATTGGCGGTCTCTCTCGCGCATGTTAACAGTTTATGTCATTGCCTGGTAATTAGGCGATTTTCTTGCATGTTCGACTTCATCTCATTCATTTACATGCCTGAATTTGTACTTGATAGGGTCATGACGAAGCGCAAGACCCTGGATTTTCTCTGATAAAGTCGAGGTTGCGAGGCAACATATGTTATTCATGACTGTATACATGACTCCTTTTGACGAATGGATGCGACCATACCTGAGTCCATATTTGTGATCCTTCTTATTGTTGGATGGTTGTGACCATACCACGGATCCTATTACATGATATATTTTATGGATGGCTGCGTCCATGCCTTATACTCATGTATTTATATTAGATATTTCGGTTGTAGATATGTACTTGATTTGTAGGTTTTCCGATGACAACATCTTGGTCTTGGCACGTTCTTGTAAAACGTTTCACCCCTCAGTCTCATTCTTCCTTCATGCTTTAGGGGGCATCTACTACACAAAATTTTGTCATTTTCCCTGTAATCACTGTTCCCAAATCCTGTAGGACCCTAATAGCTTGTAATATTCCCTTTTATGGTGTCACCTATGGCGGGGCTAGGATAGACTTCCAGGGTTAGGAGTAGACCGTTCACAGGTACAGATTGGTGGCATCAGCGGGCCGAAATGATTTTTGGAGGATTTTTGAGGAGTTTCTATGCGGTCGGGTGTAATTTTCATGATATATTCCATCCTCCGAGTAGTTTGGCTTTTGTTCTAGTACATTTCGAAAACTTTCGAAAATTTGAGTTATTTATGGGCTTAACTTAGCTAATTACACTCAAGGTGGCATTCCGGGAGGAATACATGAAATAAAACCTTAGTGTAATAGCTCATTGGAACCAAGATGAGTATACCTCCATGATGGGACATTTGGACATGAGTTTTAGTGACCGGAGGAGATGTGGTAGCCGATTTAACCTTTTCTGCATTAAAAAGGAATATTTTAATAAGAGGGAAAAGTGCTCCATGAATAAACTAATAATAAAATAATGTTCTAGAAGGCTCTAAGTGATCTCTAAAATAAAGGGAGGACACCATTGAGAGATATGTTTGGATCATATCATTTTATTGTATGAGAGGTGTGAGACGTGGTTCTCTACTTCAGTCGTAGCCCCTTGACAGAAACCCTCAGGTGATTTGTGAGTGTTGGATGAAAACCCAACTCTCTTGAGGAGACTTCACTCAGAAGTTTTGCAGAGCTTCAGGGATTGGTGTGAGGATCATTCAAATCTTCAAATTTTGCTTCATTATCTTCAGTAGGTTCAGTGATAGTTGTTTCTGAAGGGAGAGTGCAACAGTTTAGTTTTGAGGCCAACGTAATGCAACAACTCATCTTGGTGGCCAATTCTCCATCTCAACTCTTTATTTGGGTCAGATGTATTTGTAAACCTAGTTATTATCTATAATAAAATGATGAGATTCTTCCTATTTTATGTGTTGATAGATTGCAGTGCTTATGTGTTTATTTTACATGGCAATCTTCTATTGAGTAAATAGTGATTTTACGACATATTGTGGAGTTTAGTTATTTTTCTGCATTTTTAATTAAAATATCCCATCTGGGATATTACAGTGGTATCAGAGCTGGTGATCTTGCCAGCCTGAGGATTTATTTTCCAAATTTCCAGAAGAAACGAAGTCAAGGGTTTTACTGTGGGTCAAGATTGAGGGTTTCAGACTACCTGTAGTTATTTATAAAAATTCTGAAGAGGAATTTATTTCCCAAAGCATTATTTGTTGCTGGTGTTGGAGATTGAATTAATCTATTGAAGTTTTTTCCTTCCAGTGCCAGAATGATGATTGCAGAAGTTGAATTCTTCGTGTCTCCTTGAGGACTGAGACAGAATTACGCATAAGGCCTCTAGGTTGTATTATGATTGTCGGAGAGTTTATGAAAAAGAGCTGCATGGCATGACCAGACAAAGAAGCCATGAAAAAAGGAAGAAGAGTATGTTTGGTTTACATGGCATGTGATTATTGATCGTGGCTCAGTGGGGGCCACATTCACCACCACAACAAAATTGTTACAGTAACGACATTCTTTTTCTCTCTTCGGGTTGTGTTTTCTACGGATGACGACGTGTTTTGTCTAACCAGAACTGTTCTGTTCAGTCGGTGAGGAGACGAGGTGGGGCTGTGGGGCTACACACAGTCAATCAGAAAAACGGTCAAAGCACACACGCTCCGCGGAATGAGCGATAGCACAAAGGGATGATCGATGCCATATTACACAACTAGTGTAGATGCCCGGGGACTGAAGGTGACGATGTGAAATTACGGGGGCAGTGAGCTTAGTCGATATTTAGAGCATTGGCAGTGATGGTCAGCATGGCATGTTGGCACAGAATCGTGCATATGTAGTGTGATCAGAGTGAGCTCAGAATTCTGTAATAAGTGGGTTGTGCGATGAACAAAATCGTTTCCAACATTTGTTGCAGCAATCAAAATTTTTAATTAAATATCAATGATTTTTCTTGAGACCAAGAGACTGTGTATTCAAAATATTGTTGAGCGTGGCGCTGCATTCATTCTTGCTAGAGACAGGCGGTCAAATTGGAATTTAAGAGGTGGATCGACATCTGATTACTTGTAGAATTGGATCGATGATTCATAGCAAGGGCAGAGGTTGACTAATCTCATTAATGAAGTCATATTATTGACAGCCATCAAGTGAAGGAGCCGAATTCCTCTATATTGAATTCTCTGAAACTATGTCGCTGCCAAAATTAGAATTTCCATAGCTGCTAACCATATCCCATATCGTTTGAGGGGAAGCCGCATCTGAATAAACTCTACAGCAAGACAAAACATTACCGACAGCATTTTCTCTAACAGATTGATGTGTGCTATCAGAGGGGGATCATAGCCCCAAATACTGCTATTCGAGGCATACTCACAATGTCTAAAGAAAGGGATTAATGCCACCATTAGCAAAATTGCGTCAGCTATTTCTGAAGGTCGGGCACACGTTGAAGAGCTGGTATCATGAGTGAATGCCCAGAATATCAGTCATGCAAAATTAATTACACGTAAATCATGTTTCTATAATCCCAGTGCAGCGACGGCCCAAGGTGATTGGCCATGATTTGCACATGCAGTTGACGGATGCAGATTTATGGGTGGATGCACAGCTATGTGCACATATTTTTGGTTGAATTAAACTACTGTGAATGCAATTCAGTGTATTCGATAAGAAGGCAGTATACATGTGTAGGCGGAGAAACTGGTGTGGATTACCTCACCGAATTTCAAATTTCTCCATACATAGACCGAGAGCTATAGAAGGGAGGTATTGAGTATCGTTGTAGTATCATTATTGGAAAAAATTGTGGACATCATATTTTTGTTTCAGGTGTGGGTGCCGTTTCTCAAGATGGTTGCACTAAACCACTGAGTCAACTAATACCCAGGTTCTATTTTCTCTGTTTATTTATCTTATTTAAAATATTTTCAATTGCACAAAGCAATGATATCTTCTTTTTTTTTGAGTAGTCAAAGTTGTATGAACTCTTCTCGAAGCAAAAATTATGAACAGTCACGTACATCACTATAAAAACTCAGAAAAATAGTGACCACATCATTGATTGAACCATGGAGGGATTCCTAAATAGCTTGAGAAGAATAAAATTTGGGTCCTTGAACCACCATGCATCAGAAGACCAGAAAACAAAACAGAACAACATACCCTTCTCCAATAAGGTACATAATTTTCTCCAACAAAGGCATCCGAGGAATTTACAAAAGGAGGAAGAAGTTGGAAATTGGTTTTATGCAATTGGGATGGACTTAAAGAGTGGAAGATCAGAAAATGAGTTTCCCATGTTAGAAAAACTAGAATCTTGCCTTTCAAAGGTAGAGAAATCTGATTGGATTTTAAATTGTGTTTTGGAGCCTTCTATGCTTGCATTGGTACAAGATAGATTCTTGGAACATCTAAGTGAGAGAGTCAAGCTTATAAATGCTTCTTGTTTTAGTGATATTTTGAGGATAACAACACCCTTCCCTCCCTACAATGATGATATTATGAAAATAATTTTCAGACTGATAGTAGGAACCTTTCGGGATTTATACAACTGTGCAAGATCTACATTTGGGAGAAAGCTTAACGTATTAGAAGCCATGGCCATTGTTAGCCACCTGTAAATTTTTTATATCAAATGGTGGCTAAATATTTTTTAGCCTTCAAGAAACAATTCATTTCAAAATTGTGAGTTCTTTGAAGTCTTATGATGATTCTTTATCCTTTGAATTAATCTCCACTGTTGTTTCACTATAAGCCCTCAAGAACCTGCTGATTACCAAGAGGAAACTGCTTATAAGTCTCCATTCTCCATTTTTATTCACTTCACCATTTCACTCTTAAATAACTCCATTTTTCCCCTTATTTTCTTCACAAATTTCCCCTTCTTTCCTTCATTTAACCTCCAAACCATCAAAACCCTCTTTTTAAACTTTATATCTCCTTTTGATTTTGTTTAAATCCCTTCATTTCACCTATCAAAACCTCATTTGGCCTTAAAAATCCCTGTTTTAGGCCTAATAAATAGTCTTTCACACTATAAAGGTTTTAAAGCACCCGAGGGCTTATATCCTTTAGCCCTCTGTCTCATATGACTAAGCCTGCAATCAGGTGCTTAAAACATTGAACCCTCATATTAAAAACCCCGACCTTCCATCTATTCTCCTTTTCCCGATGTTATGGTCCTAATAAAATCTGGACTATTTATCTACATAGGTCAACGGCCATCGAGCCTCCTTTCTTCCATATATTTCATTTATCATGCCTTCTTCCCTTTTTAAAATTTTCAGCTCCTCTTTAAATCTCGACCATCCATTCGAAAGATCTGACGATTGGGACTTAACCCGATAAACTCAACTTTCTATTTAACTCATCCACTATGTGAAAAAACCATACGTAATCATAGACCCCACCTGGTGTTCAACCCTGTAGCTTCCCATTCGTCGCGTGCAACCCGCACCGTCAGATCTGCTGCCCATTATTCGACAGCCAGCGATCTATATCGCGTAATTTTTGGCCCTTCCCCACAGTGCGCTACTTCCGCGCGATAAAAGTGGTTTTGAAATTCCACGTGTCAATCTCTGTATCGTATCACATTCCAAACGCAAAATACCGCCTACCCCCCAAATTCCACGCGAAAACTGCTGTCGATTTTCCGAAACCACCCTTCCTCAATTTCACGCTATATTTTAAATATTTACCTGGTTAGCTATTCTGCCAGGTTTCGACCCTTCTTCCACTACATTTTATCCATCCTCAAGCACTCCATCACCTCCATTAAACCTCTGTAACGCAATTATACCATTCCCGCAGGTTTCTTAATGATTTTTTTGTGTTTTGCAGGGTTTAAGTGGTGTTCGATCTATGTATTTACACAGTCACAGACATGTGACCATATGAGTACAGGGTGACGATTCTATGTCTTATATCCACGAAGAAAGGAACCAGCGGGGTTTCATACTCTCAATTGCATCGGTGGATCACAATCCTCGATCCCAGATGAAACCCTCCAACTGCATAAAACCATTTGTGCCAGTGAAAACAGAAAAATAAAGTGTATCAATATGAAGAATCAATGATAAAGAAGATTAATGCCAAACAATGAGGATCAAGGTTTTGATCCACGGTTTAAAAAAGGTAAAGACAGTATCAAAGGATGAAGACCTAAAGCAAAGATCAAGGCCTAATTAAGCCTAAACACAGCTCGAGATCAGATCAAAAGTGTTTTAAAGTAAAAAAAAGAAAAATATCAGTAAAAAAGGCCTCCACTACCACATCAGAGGCCATTTATCTTCTTCAGCTACCAAATTTCCACCTGCAGCCTCAGTAAATCAAAAGAAGGCATAGTTATTGCCTTAGATAGTGATATTTTTGTTAAAAGCAGACAGAGTTATTGCCATCCTGTCTGAAAGAGTTTGAAGTCAAAAAAATCTACCAAGTAGCAAAAAATTAAATGAAAACCAATTAATACATGGAAAACATCAGATATTTCCTCTATTGAGCCCCTCAAAGGCAGAGAAGCATTAACTTGTATTAATTGAACTAAACACCTTTTCTTTCATCCCACCTCCTCTTCCTTCTATAAATACTTCTGTAGAAGACAGTGAAAGGGTTGGTCTCTGGATATCTGTTGCATGTAAATAGCTTTTTGAAGTTGCTGTAGCTCTGTTCGTAATTGAAGATACACAAGCTGAGATGAGAAGTTTGGAACTGTAGAGGCCCTTTCGATTTGAAGATTGTAACTGGTTTGAACATCAAATACAAATAGTTGATTCATGGGATCCTGGTCTATGTCAATGGTGATGTGTTTGTCATTGTAAATTGTTATTTTCTTTTTGTTTCCATTCTATCCATTTTTCTCTGATAAAGAACAAAAAATATGGATTAGTATTTACTTCTGAAGTATCCTAAATCTCACTGAAAATCTTTATCCTTTATGGTTTTTGCTGATTGTTTATTTAAAGATAATTCAATAGAGTATAACTAGTGAAGTGTTGGTGAGCCCATGTTTCCAGAGTACAACTTGAGATGTGGTCTTTGAATGTTCTTGATAAGTCTACTAATTAAAGATTGAGCTAGGGAAGTCTATGGTTAGCCCTGTCCTCTAGTTTTTTCTCCAACAGTTGCTTTGAAAAGTTCTCTTAAGAGTATGTTGAAAGCAGGATAGGTTCAAAGTCCTTACTTGATCTTAGACTAATTTTTGTGTTGATCATGAATGTTTTCCTTTGAATATGCTGAAAGCATGCTAAGTTAAAAGTCTTTAATTGATCTTAAGCTATTCTATGTTTTCTAAATGTTTTCTTTTGAAAGTATATCAAAAGCAGGCTAGTTTCAAAGTACTTACCTGATCTTAGATTAATTTTGTGTCTTTCCTTAAGTGCATGCCAAAAGCAGGCTAAGTTAAAAGTCTTTACCTGATCTTAGGCTGTTCTTTGTTCCATCATCTGTTTGATTTCCCTCACTCCACTTTTTAATGTTTCATTCCATAAAATCAACTTAAAGATATCCTTTAACATGGATGACTTTCCTCATGGACCACTCTTGAACATTTATGTTTTAATTAAACCCTATTATGACTCCATAGCCCAATGGAATGATGCTACTCCTTGCCTATATTATCAGCTGGACCATTCCTTCACCTACTTACACCTTCAACCTTCATAAAGACTTCCTTCATCTTCATTACATCCTTGTCTAACCAAAACAAACAAAAAACCCTTTTTCCTCATAACTAGCCTAAAATCACACTAAAAGCTTTAAAGATTACATCTTTAAACACATGAATAGAGAGATCCCTCTCAGAATATAGGATGGCTAGGTCCTCAGATTCCAAAGCGGTTTTGAAGTAGGCTCTGTAGCATTTGTACTTTCCAATCTTGCAAACTACAGAGACACCAACATACTGGCGACCATATTGGGGAATGTATGAGTAAAATCCTTAAAATATGATGAGAAATTTACTATTCCAGCTTTACTATTTTCTGAGCCACTTGTTCTCGGAGGAAATGATACTTGATTGGAATATTTTTAGTTTTTGAGTGAAGTACAGGATTTTTAGATATACTTATAGCACTTGTATTATCACATTTGATTGAAATAGGTTCATCAATGCTTACCTTCATGTCTTGAAGAGTTTGCTTCATCCACATGACTTGTGTACAACATGTTGCTGCTGCTATATATTCTGCTTCAGCTGTAGACAAAGAGATGGATGTTTGTTTCTTGCTTAGCCATGCCACCAGACTTTCTCCTAGATAGAATGCACCTCCACTTGTACTCTTCCTGTCATCCACACAGCTGGCCCAATCTGCATCTATGTATGCTGATAAAGTGAATTTTTTGCTTTTAGGATACCAAATTCCATACTGTGTTGTTCCTTGTAGATATCTGAATATTCCTTTGACTGCTAGAAGATGGTTTTGTTTAGGTGTTGCTTGATATCTAGCCACTAGTCCTACTGCTAGCATGATGTCTGGTCTTGATGCAGTCAGATACAATAGACTTCCAATCATGGATCTATAAATTCCTTGATCTATATCAGCAAACCCATCATTAGCACATAGCTTGCAACCTGTGGTCATGGGAGTTGACTCAGGTTTGCAGTTCTCCATTTTGAACTTTTTCAACATTTCTTTTATGTATTTTTCTTGTGAAATGAATGTACCTATGTTCTTTTGCTGAATTTGTAGTCCCAAGTAGAAACTGAGCTCTCCAATCACAGACATTTCAAACTATATTTTCATTTCATCAGCAAACCCTTTTGCAAGTTCATCTTTGTTGCTTCCAAACATAATGTCATCAACATACACTACAACAATCAAAAGTTCATTTTCATGGGCTTTTATATATAGATTGTTGTCTACTCCACCTCTCTTAAAACCCTTTTTTTGCAAATATTTATCCAGTCTTGAGTACCAAGCACGAGGAGCCTGTTTCAGTCCATATAGGGCCTTCTTCAGTCTGCATACATAGTCTTCTTTGTCTGTCAATGAGAAGCCTTCTGGTTGTTTCATGTATACTTCTTCTTCTAGATCTCCATTAAGAAAAACAGACTTTACATCCATTTGATATACCTTGAAGTATTGGTAGCATGCAAATGCCAGGAACATTCTGATAGCTTCCATTCTGGCTACTGGGGCAAATGTTTCTTCATAATCAAGTCCTTCAATTTGTGAGTATCCTTTGCAAACCAGCCTGGCTTTATTCCTGATTACTTGTCCTTGCTCATTCATTTTGTTTTTAAATACCCATTTTGAACCAATGATATTCTTCTCAATTGGTCTAGGAACTAGTTCCCAGGTATTGTTCTTCTCAATTTGGTCCAATTCTTCATTCATTGCTTTTACCCAATACTTGTCCTTGCTGGATTCTTCAAACCTCTTTGGCTCTATTTGTGATAACATGGCTATGTATACTTCTTCTGTCTGTTCAGTTAGCTGCCTTCTTGTTTGCACTCCTACACTCTTGTCTCCTATGATTTGATCTTCTGGATGGTTCTTTTGAGTGTATCTCGAGGGGGTTTTCGGGTTCAGCCCAGTATCTTTTGATGTCTTGCTTGTTTCATCATCATCCTGGTCCTCTTCTTCATGATTTTCTGAATAGCTGCTGCAATCTATATCTCTTGTCTTGTTTGGGAGTTCTTCATCAAATCTTACATCAATACTTTCTACAATTTTTCGAAGAGTCTTGTTGTAGCATCTATATCCTTTACTCTTGGATGCATATCCTAAGAGTATTCCTTCATCTGCTCTTGCATCAAACTTCCCCAGATTTTCATCATTATTCTTTATGTAGCACGTGCTGCCAAAGACTCTAAAGTGCTTGATTGATGCAGGTTTACCATGTCATAGCTCATAAGGTGTCTTATCACTGTTAGGTCTTAAATGAGCTTTGTTTAGAATATGTACTGTTGTGTGTACAACTTCTGCCCAAAAGGTTTGAGTAATGTTACTCTCTTGCATCATAGCTCTGGCCATTTGTTGTACAGACCTATTTTGTCTCTCTGCTACTCCATTCTGCTGAGGTGTTCCTGCAATAGTAAATTGTTGCTTTATCCCATGTTCATTACATAGGTCTGCAAAGTCATAATCTGTGAATTCACCTCCTCTGTCTGATCTGATACATTTAAGTTTGCATCCAGTTTGATTTTCAGCTAATGCTTTGAATATCTTAAATTTTTCCAGTGCTTCTGATTTGTTCTTGAGAAAAGCAACCCATGTCATTTTGGAGAAATCATCTATTATCAGCATGAAGTAGGATTCTCCACTTGGTGTCTTAGTTCTAGCAGGTCCACACAGATCCATGTGCACAAGCTGGAGTGGTCTTCTTGTTGATAGCTCATCTTTAGATTTAAAGGATGTGCGAGTCTGTTTCCCCAATTGACAAGATTTGCATATGGTATTTGAAGGCCTTTTTACTTCTGGCATATCTCTGACAGCCTTCTTCTTGCTCAGTCTGATGATATGGTCGAAACTGAGATGTCCCAATCTCCTATGCCATAACCATGACTCCTCCAGTTTGCTAAGATGACAGGCTTCATCCTCCTCTTTTACTATGTACACATTGCTCTCTGTTCGAACACTTTTGAGTAGAGTCTTTCCTGTTGTGCTTGACCTGACTACACAATCTTGTGCTATAAAGAGAACTTCACAGCCTTTATCACACATCTGACTGACACTCAGTACATTTTCTTTCATCCCATCTACATATAGTACATCTTGGGCCTTTCCTCTGCCATTGTCTATGCTGACTGATCCTTTTCCCTTGATCTTTCCTGATTTGTCATTTCCAAAAGTGACATTGCCTGATTTCTTATCATCAAGAGTTATAAACTTGCTTTTGTCTCCTGTCATGTGTTTAGAGCAGCCACTGTCCAAACACCATTGACTCTTCAAATCTTGAGCAGTTAAAGCCAAGTCACATTTATTCACCTTCTTTATCCACTGGAGGCCCCCTTTTGTTTGGTATCTTTTGTGAGATGATGAATTATATCCTTTTAGAGAACACTTGGAGGATATATGTCCAACTTGATTGCATATACAACATTTGATTATAGTTTTTGCAGAATTGTGAGCATGAACAAAATTGCTTTGACTCATAAACCTCCTTGAGGTATTGAACATCAGTCTTTGTCCATACTTTCTACATTCAATAATTCTATGGCCAAAATCCTTACAATAAAAAAAATAACCATAGAAATTACTAGCATACCTGATGTAAGGTTGTCTCTTCCATGCTTGCATCTTTTGCTGGTTTGAATCATTCCTCCTTGCATAACAGTATGCAGAAATGTGTCCCAGCTTGTGGCAGACATAACAGGTGGCATTCTTCATAGGAGGCAAGAATCTCCTTTGATGGCTTTCAAATTTGATATAATCAGGGGTATATGATCCTTTCTCTGTTGTCTTAGTATTTGTTACAATCTTTGTTATTAGAGGTTTCTTCTGGTCTCTTTCTTTCTCATTACATGTTTCTTCCTTTGTAGGAATTATTTGAGCTGCTTCATCAGCCTTCTTTGCTTTCACAAAAATTGTATTTTTGTTTTCCTTTTCTTTGCCTTTACTTGATTCTCCTTCATAGCCTATCCCAGTTTTTATTAGAGGAGATCTTTGAACATCTAAGATTTCATTCAACTTACCAGAACTTGTCATTTGAGAAGGGTATATAGAAACTTTCTATTGAGCATTTTCTAATTTCTTTCTCAGACACAAAATTTCTTCTTCCAGCTTCTCTTGTTCTCGAGTTTTATCTTTCATTTTCTGAAGTAACATATCTTCTATCTTCTTGGCTTCTTCAAGCTTTACCTTCAACTACATGAGGACTTCTGAATTTTTTTCTTCTTTCACACATTTTAGGAGAATCTCTTTTTATTTTCTTCATTTTAGTTTGATTTTGTCAATCTCCCTCCAGAGCACTTCTTAGCTCCCCCTCAAGGTCGACTTCCCCTTCTTCTTCTTCTTCTAGCAAGAGTCCTTCAAGATCTTATATGGCCATCAGTAAAAATTCAAAGGTTCCCTCTTCTCCTGAGGATTCATCTGAGTCTTCAAATGCACTGCTGTCTTGCTGAGCATAGAAGGATTTTCTGCTGAATTTCTTTCCTTTCTGCCAGTTCTTTGATGTGTATTTCTCTGATTCTTGAGCTTGATTTCCTACTTTCTTGTGAGGACATTTAGCAGCATAATGTCCAACTCTTCCACAGTTAAAGCATTTGAAGGGAATTTTACCTTTGTATCTACCTGAGCCTCTATCCAATTTCTTGACAAATTTAGCCTCTTCTTCATCAGAGCAGGAGCATATGTCTTCCTTTTCTTCTTTCTTCTTTTTTGTTTTGAATACTGCCTCCCTTGTGCTTGGCTTCTTCTGTGGAAGCCTCATCTCATATGCTGTAAGATTTCCTAGTAGCTGGTTCATGGTCAAGGTCTCCCAATCAGTTGTTTCTTCTATTGCAGACACCTTGGGATTGAATCTGGATGGAAGAGATCTTAGAATCTTTTGTACAATTATACCTTCTGGTATTGTTTCTCCAAGAGCTTTCATACTGTTAAAAATTTCTGCAACTTTTAAGAAGAAGCTGCCAACATCTTCATCATCATTCATTTTTAAATTTTCAAACTGGGCTTTATATACTTGAACTTTGGAATTCTTAACCTTTTTATTTCCCTCATGGATATTCTCTAGAGTGTCCCACATTTCTTTGGTAGTCTTACTGTGCATTATTTTGATAAACTCAGCTTCACATAGTCCATTTAGGATTGCATTCATTGCTTTTTCATTAGCTACAAAGCTTTGTTTAGCTTCTTTCTCTGTATCAGTTGACTTTGTGACATGTCCAATTTCCACAGCATCCCAAACTTCTAATCCTAAGGACATTATATAAGCTTTCATTCTTATTTTCCAAAAGGCATAATTTGCACCTGTAAAGAAAGGGGCTTTATTGGTTGAGCTTCCTTCTTGACTTGCCATCTTGAGAGCCTAGGATCTCCTTTCAGTTGTGTTGTGACCAGCAACAACCCCCCTTTTATTTAATATTAGTAATAATACTAAATGGGGACCCTTAGTTAAAAAAAAAAACCAAAAAGTCAATTAGGATTTGTTTTTCTTTTCAAATAAAACTTTCTATCATAAACTTAGAGAAATCCCTTAGAAAGAACATTAAAAAACACTTAATTTTATGATAGATTACAATAAAATTGCTCTTTAAACAAAATAGCGCATCCATAGCAAAATGGTATATATATTTTATAAAACTGAAAATGCGATTTTGCGCTTTTGCAATAATGCGACCCTAAAAGCCTATACAACAAACGCATTGGTCGCAAATCGCATAGCGCAGAAAATAGAAGTGATTAGTGAATATCTTTTGCACTATTTTCAATTTTGCGATTTTGCGATATGCGCTTTTGCGCTATTGCGCAATTTCTGCTTTTGCGCTATTTACGTAACTGCGATGGCTTCATTTTGCGACATTGCGATATTGCGATATTGCACAACAAATCGCAGATCGCAATGTCGCAGATTCATGTAGGCGCACTATCCAAAGGCAATCTTCCCATATATCAAATCTGTTATGCGCTTTAATGATTAAATTAAATGATTGGATTGAAAATTAATGGTAAATAAGATTGTGTTTGAATTGAAAGTCGTTTCATGATTAAAATATTATATTTCATCCGCTTTCACATTTGAAACAGTCTCATCACCTTTCTTACGCCATTACTCTCATTTACTCGTAAAACGCAGGCACGAAGGAGCAAACGTCTATACAAAGCTTCCACTAAACACTATGGGTAAGAAGGAGAAGAGCTCGAGTTCTGAAAACAATGAAATGGCTTCGATGTATGCAGACACCGCTTGTAATAAGGATGCCGGTATATCCACTTGGGAAGGAATGTATAATCTGCTAGAGGAAGAAAACCCTGTGGTGATGAAAGTTGTAGCTACAGCAGGTTCCAGTAATACGTCTGAGGCAACCCTTAGGGAACTGGCTTGCTCATTTCTGCATAGAATAGCGGCAAGGCCAAGGATTCTCCCATATACGGACATGGTAAAATGGGTGCTGGACAGCACTGATATTTCAGACAGGAAATTCAGAACTCCATCTGAAGAGCTAATCGGGTCATTTACCACAGAAGATCTGAGATTAATGTATAAGTTGCCAGAACCTTAGGCGATTTACAACAAACAATTCATGGAAGATTTTGCCAGAGAACATGCAAATTTGGCAGAATGCACAAAGGAGTGGACCAAAAGAAGTGAACCATTGAAGAAAAACAAACAAGGTATGTATAGCACGGGTTCACTTACCTCTCCTTATTGTTTCACTGCTGCCATGTTATGCAGGCTTTTTGGAAAGCCTGACATAAATATGATCTTACCCGAATGGCTTCCTTTGTTGAATGCGACCGTTAATTCTACAATTGTAGACTGGGCCAAAATCCTATCTGATAATTTGACCACTGCTATTTTTCACTACCGGTCCAAACGAAATGTTTCTCAGCGGGTTTATCCGCCTTTTTATTTATCTGCTTATGTCATGGACGCCATCTGCTATATCTCTAAATTCCCTGTGATGGGTTGGCAATGGACTATCCACGATCCTTTGCCTATTCATGTGTACCATAAAGAACTATGGGAGTCTAAGTTTGTCCCCCATTTTTACCAAATTTGTCATGGAATAATGCTGCCATTGTACAGAACATTGTATAATAAGGATGCCCCGAGGTTATCCTCAGAAACAGAGGTTGATATTCTCCCCGTCGCGAGATGGTTTGGAGAAGAATTGTTCACTTATATTAGGGTTTTTGGAAGTTATGCTTCTCCCCATGTGTTACCCCTATATGTTCCAGATAGACTTGTAGCTCGGGAAATTGCTTATCAGACCTGTGGCCAAGGAGGTATAACAAAAGATTTAAAAGAGAAGAAAAAGGGAATTTGGCCACAATTTCCCATAAAATGTGGAACATTTTCACTTTTTGATATTGGTCATGCATTTCAAGAGATAGGCAACATTACATGCCTACAGCTGTTCAAATTTTCGAGAAGATTATTCGACCCAAATGATATTATTAAGAATTTTACCAATGCAATCAGGGTAAGGGAATTTTCCGGGGAACAGGATCCTTTTGATGATATGTTCCAAGCAAGAAATTCATTCAAAGAAGTTCTGAATTCAGCTGAAGCACAATTATCTCTAGAGGAATTTCAAGAATTCAAGCTTTACAGAGAAAGAAGACTAACTCCTATTCCTTTGGACAATCTACGCTTAGAGCCCGCAAGGGAGCAAACTCCTAGTGTTAGTCTTAACAGCAGTTCAAGTACAGATAAATCTAAATCAAAATCTGATAGAGATTCTGAGCATTCCAATAAGTCTAATGAAAAGGAAGATAAAATGGAAGAATCCATTAAAGATTCTGCACAATCAAAAGAACTTGCTCAACAACAAATTTTGAATTCTCAACAGACAAATCCTCCTCCAACCAATGTACAGCAATAGCTAGTCATTATTGAATTAGACAAAGAATGGGAAAACTTCAACCAATTGATTAATGTAGAAGGACAGAATGTACAGACCCCTGTCCAGACAACCAAAGTTTTGAACACAGGAACAAGCAGCATAGTCGCAGTAACAGAGCACATACCAATCACACTATCCTCCGAAATTGTGCTTAATGTCGAGGACATTCCTCCTCTAGATGTATTCTACGACCCAAAATACAAAGCAGTAGTGAAGAGACAGAGGAAAAAGAGAAAATTAGAAAGTGCAATTGCTACTGAAGCAGAACAAGTAGATGTTTTGTGGAAAGATCCTGCCACAGAACCTACTCATAATCTCACTAAGTTATCTCAAATGACAGGAGCTTATGCTTTTGCAAAAATTGATAAAGCATTTGAGATACAACTTTTGTTGAATGAAAAAGAAGAACAGGTAAAAGCTCTGCAACAGCAATTGCAACAGGTACAGGCCAATAAGGAAGCACAATTGAAACTTGAAGAGTTACAACAACAACTTCAAGAAATGAAAATAGGACATCAAAAAAGCTTGGCTGATAAAGACAAAAAAATACAGATTATCCAAGATCAGCGTAAAGATGATCCTAAGCTTCCAGAATTCATTTCAGAAACCATCTCTTTGAACAATCAACTACTGCAACAAGAGGAAGTTTTCTGCCAAAAAATCTTGCAATGGAATTCTTTGTGCCAAGAGAGCGATAAAATCACAAATCATGTCATAGATTTACGAAATGATTATGATTTGATTAATGAAAATATCAATGATTATCTGGCATGGCAAAAGACAGAAGAAGGCAGAAAAGCTGGTGCACCCATTGTTAATGAAAACCATAAAGAAATACTGTTCAATAACTAGGATGCACAAATCAGAAGGGCAGAAAAGGCAGCAGAGGAGGCGGCTACAGCGGCAAACACTCTTACAGATTGTGTAAATGACAATTTACACAAAGCTAATTTGATTCCAGAAACTATTCCAGGATATCTCCCATAGGCAAATCAACTGCAAACAGAATGGAGGCAAAAGGCAGAAGAAAGAGAAAAATCTATCCAAGGGCTGACAAGATTGAATTGGGACTCATACTGGATGTATTTGGTGAAGCCACACAGTCAGCACAGTGCACTTAATTGTATCATCAATGCTACAGAGAAGATTGCTCCTACGCTTGCCGACTCTGTCTTTTCAGGACAGTTGAATTCTGAAGTCGGTCAACCGCATCTTCTCAAAACTATGCTAGATGCCTGCGAGTTTAAAGATCAAGTTCATAGATAGATAGATTTAGTTTTAATTTCACTGTATTTTAGCCTAGGAAAAGGACGGTCATTGAACCGAATCCTTAATTTTTGTAATAAACTATTTTTAGATTTAGTTAAGTAGTATTTAAACCCTTCTCATGCATTTAGAGAAGGGTCCTGGATCTTAATATTTTTTGACTTGGAGATAACATTTCTATACTCCATTGTCTTATATATTTTTAAAAAGCATCACATCTGGTGATTTTCATGCGAAATTATCTTTAAAGTGTTGCATTTTTGTACCTTGGAATTTGATTTTGCATCAGAATTATTGGATTAGAGTATCACATTGCATTTGAAAGTCTTCAAGATGAATGAGGTATTTCTATCCTTTCACTGTTGATTTCTTTTGTCTTATGATATTCGCTTTAAAAATTCCTATCATTTATATATATTTGTTTTTCACAACGCTTCCTTTTATATATCATTTCTGAGTATAATTGAAACGTTATCTTTCATAAGTGTATATAGATGGTATACAATGATGAATGCAATATGCTAAAACAACTCTGTTTAATTTCTTAAACAGAGTTATCTTTATTTGTTTCTGCACATTTCAATTTAAATTATAATACATTTTCATGGTTATTGTTAAATTGGAACAATCTTAAGTTGTATTCACATATAATTGCCCGGGTTAGTGTTAGAATTTCTTTACCAGTATTTAGTTTAAATTAGATAGTTTTATTTCAGTTAATTTAGTCCCATTTCCACCCACCCAAACCAATCCATTTAGTTATAAGGAAACTGGTCCTTTAAATCCAGTCGGAGCCACCATACCAAACAGAAAAGGAGCTGTCTTAAGGTCCCGACCGGGTGTTTTTCCCCGATGTTTGAAGCAGAGATTTTCTAGGCTTCAACATTTTTGGCGCTAGAAGGAGGGCATGAGCTATGAATGGAAAGTAAATCTTTATCCACAAGCCATTCTGAGAGAAAAACACCCTCATTAACTTCTTCAATTTCTTCTGAAATTCAAAATCCTAGAGAAGAAATTGCAGAAAATATTCAGACACCCACTACCAAAATCTCAAAACATTCAGACAATCAACATCCTGAGTCTCCCAAAGTTCAAGATTTAATTCATAAATTGAAAGGATTCTCATTATCTCTAGAAGAGTCTGAAATATCTGAAGGTAGTGTAACTTCAAAATTTATTTCTTCAAAACCTCTTACTAGGCTTCAAAGTGAAAAACTTGGTATTTCTCCGAAAGAATTCCCTTTACCTAGTAGAGTCAAGACAAGAAAAACTCAATCGGAATCAGTAAGTGATATAAGTTCAACATCTAATATTCAAATACCTGTTTCCGAAATCCCTTCTCAACAAAGTACAGTTGTTTCCATATCATCTCCACAAACATCTTCCCCTCAATCCTCATCAATCTCAACATCATCTATTCCAACCACTTCTATTCAAACACCACCAGTTTCTACTACCCCTCCAATAGTTGTTTCAATAATGGCACAGAGACCATGGTCTACTCCAGGGGCAGTCAACATGGTTGCACCTTTACATGACTTACCAGACAATCCTGGAAAATGGCTTCCAAAGTTTAGTCCAGATCTTAACATTCAAGCTGAAGAACATATCAATAACTTTATGCTGGCTATTAATTTGAATGGAGTCATACATGAAGATGTTGTAGTTATATTATTCCCTTATACTCTCCAGGGAGTAGCAGGATCATGGTATTTTTCATTACCATCAGGATCCATAACAAGTTGGGACATTTTTGCAGATCATTTTTTAACCAAATTTGGAGATGACCGATCAATAGCAACTTTACTCAATGACCTCTCAAATTTGAAGATTGAACCCAAGGAACCTATTAAAGAATTCAATTCTAGATTCAATAAACTCTTGAACAAAATTCACACAGATTCACAGCCCAGTGAACAAGTCAGAATTGAATGGTACATAACTGCCTTACCCTCAAACATAGCAATTTTCGTGGACAGAGTTGCAAAGCCTACATTAGCTGAGAATATGAAAGAAGCTATTGCAGTGGAAAAACAAATTACTTCTCTGGAAAAGAAAAATGCTATCGAGGAAAGGAAATCAAATAAAGTCAGCTTCAAATATGATTCAAAGAAAAAGGCCAAAGATCCATACGACATGGAAGGTTTACAGAAAGTTCTTAAAACCATGTCAAATGAAATGGTTGAAATTAAAAAACAAGTGGCTGAAACTTCTACCAAGAAACCATTCCAAAATTTTAGAAGAAACCAAGTTGAATCTAAACCTCCTAATGCAATCTCTAATGCAGAATCAGAAGAAGAAGAAGAAGAAGAAGATACATCTATAGTATCAGATGAAGAAGATGATAATGAAGAAATAGTTGAATTGAATGGAATGTGGGATTTTATTCTCCCTAATTCTGATAGTGAATAAGCTATGCCTGTAAGTACTAGGAGTAAATCTACAACAGAACCAGTGCAAACAGTTCCAAAAAAGAAAATTACAACTCCAAGTACCAAAGACAAATCCCCTGTAAAGAAAACTTCTCCATTACCTACTCAAAATCAGCCATCCTCTTCTAATCCTCCTACATCAACAGCAAAGACTTTAGTAGTGTCAGATCCTATGGAATACAACATTGTCGAGGACATGAAAAAGATCAAAGCTAATATTTCTTTACATGAACTCAGCAAACTAAAACACCAGCAAAAGTTGTTATTGAAAGAATTAAATGCTACACCAATTGCTCCTTTACCAAGCGGTGTAGTTTCAAAAGCAGCGAGAGGAACTGGTAAGCCACCAGATAAGGTAGATGCTACTGATACTGTGCTCATTGGGGAAAAGTCAAATTCTCAAACTCCTCCTTTTCTTTTGACTTATGAGATGTACAATAAAAATCTGCACAATTGTTTGATTGATTATGGAGCTTCCTCCAATATAATGCCTACTTCTGTCTGTGCCAAATTGAATATCGAACCACAAAAATCAGCAGTTCATATCGTCCAATTGGATCGCTCTAAGGTTCAAGTTGTAGGAGAAATTAATTCAGTTACTATCAGATTAGCTTCTGATCCTAGGATTGTCCAAAGAATTGATATTCTGATTGCTGATATTCCTGAATTCTATGGATTAATCTTGAGCAGGGACTGGTCTGCGAAACTTAATGATTATATCTCGACTGATTATTCACATATGTGGCTTCCCTACAAAGGGAAACCAAATCAAATTAAAATTGAACGAGAAAAACATATGACGCACACTGTCACTGAATTCGAACAACCTAATGAGCCTGTGGCATTCAACAACAATATCCTTGGAGGTTATTCTGCTGAATCATTTCTTGGAAACTTCGAAGCTCCTCAATCACCTTTTTCTGTAAATACTTTTGTTTCTCAGATAGAAAATTTTTCACAATCTGATTCTTCCAGAATTGTAAATATTTCTGATGTAATTGTAGATAAGCCAATAGACAAATCTTTATTTTGGTCGTTATATTTTGATGGATCGAAGTCTAGTGATAGAGCTGGAGCTGGATGCATCTTAATTGATCCAGATGGGGAGAAAACCACGCTGTCATGTAGGTTAGAATTTGAGTGTACTAAAAATACCGCAGAATATGAAGCCTTGGTTCAAGGACTTTATAAAGCTATAGGGTTAGATGTTAAATACTTGAAAGTCTTTGGTGATTCCAAAATTTTCATAAAACAAGTTAGGAATACTATTCATTGCCTTTCAGGACATCTTAAACACTATCAAACCCTAGTACAAGATCTCACCACTCATTTTTTAGCATTTAATATTTCTCCTATTCCTAGGAATCGGAATACATCAGCTGACTTGTTAGCTAATGTTGCATCTAAACTCCTACCTGCTGAAGATTGCAGTCCTGATAGATTTTCTGTAGAGTTGATTTTTCGTCCATCTGTCCCAGATAATGTTACAAATTGGAAAGTATTCTATCATGATCAAGATATTCTAAATTTCATGACCTCAGAGAAATCATATGATGAGCAAATTATTGACGAAGATGATCATGATTTACAAATTGCTTCAAAAGGTAATGAAAACCTCATTCCAAAATCTGTTGTTAAATTAGAGGATTTATATGACATTAAAGACAAATTCAAGAAAGTCACTAATACTAAACTTCAAAGCTCTACCTTGAAGTTTGAATTAGTAAATCTTGGTTCTGATTCTAAACCTCAAAACGTTAACTTAGGACTCAATTTAACACCAGAGGAAAGGAATGCGTTCATTAAACTTCTCAACAAGTATAAAAACATTTTTTCTTGGAATTATGATGATCTAAAAACGTATGATACTTCGATTATTCAACATACAATTACAATGCTTCCTGATATTAAACCTGTTCAACAGAAGCTGAGAAAGATCCATCCAAATCTCGAAATTCAAATCAAATCAGAACTTAATAAACTTTTAAAAGCCAAAATCATTTTTCCAGTCAGGCACCCCAATTGGGTTTCCAATATGGTACCTGTAAGGAAGAAGAATGGTGATATAAGAATCTGTATTGATTTAAGAAATTTAAATAAGGCATGTTTAAAAGACAATTTCCCATTGCCAACCATGGAACAGATACTTCAAAAGGTAGCTGGTTCTGAACTTATGTCTTTTCTCGATGGATTTTTGGGCTATAATCAAGTTTTAGTTCATCCAGATGACAGATTGAAAACAACTTTCAGAACAAAATGGGGAACTTATGCTTATCAGAAAATGCCTTTTGGTCTAATAAATGCAGGAGCAACTTTTCAAAGAGCCATGGATATAGCATTCAAAGGTCTGATCAATAAATCGGTTGTTGTTTATCTTGATGACATAACAGTATTTTCAAAAAAGAGAGCCAATCATCTACATGATTTAAAACAAATATTTGAAAGATGTAGAAGGTTTGGTATCTCCTTAAATCCAAAGAAATATTTCTTTGCTTTAGATGAAGGAAAACTCTTAGGATTTGTTGTGTCAAAATATGGTATATATATTGATCTAAATAGAGTGAAAGAAATTTCTGATATTTCTTTACCTCATAACAAAAAATCCATGCAATCATTTCTTGGACAGATCAATTTTGTTAAAAGATTTATTCCTGATTATTTTTTTATTGTTTTACCTATGCAAAATATGATCAAGAAGAATTCAGTATTCAAATGGGGGCAGAAAGAGAAAGAAGCCTTTGAGGCAATCAAACAAGCTATCATTAATGCACCAGCATTGAATACCCCGGATTTTTCTAAAGATTTTACTTTGTATACTCTGGCCACTAAAACATCCTATGCAGCCATTTTAACACAACTCAATGATCAAGAAATCGAAGCACCAATTTCTTTTTTTAGCTCAAATCTGCAAGGAGCTGAGCTTAATTATTTCGATGTTGAAAAACAAGCCTTTGCTGTGTTTAAATCAATCAAACATTTCAGACCTTTTCTCTTGAAAACACATACAAAAATCATTGTCCCATTCTCTGTAGTGAGGCAATTATTAATTCAAAAAGAAGTAGGAGAAAAGAGAGCTAACTGGGTAACAGTCTTGCAAGAATATCATATTGATATTAAACCAACTAAGATTGTTAGAGGACAAGGTTTTTGCAGATTATTGGCAGGAGCTCATAACATACCAGAAAATCAAGATTCAAATCAAGATATTCAAGTAAGTCAGATAAATGTTACCGATTCTGGATCTCAGTATGATGATCTTATCTATTACTTGAAAAATGGGTATGCTCCTTCTAACCTCAGCTATAAGAGTAAATGCGCTTTAAGGTTAAAGGCTGTTAAATATGAGATCATTGATAATGTGTTATTTAGAAAAAATTATGATTCAATTTTATTAAGATGTCTTGAAAAGACTGAAGCTAAAAAGGTTTTGCAAGAATTGCATGATGGACCAGCAGGAGGTCATTTTGGAGGTGATACCACAGCTCACAAAATAATTCGTGCTGGTTATTATTGGCCTACCCTTTTTAAAGATACACATGATTACGTAAGGAAGTGCCAAATTTGTCAAACTGCAAGTGGAAGACAAAGGAAACCAGCTTTTCCTTTGCAACCAGTAATTATTGAGCAACCATTCGAACAATGGGGTCTTGACATTATTGGTGAGATAGTACCTCATTCTTCCAAACAGCACAAGTACATCCTTACTGCAACTGATTACTTTACAAAATGGGTAGAGGCAATCCCGTTGAAGGTAGCCAATTCTGATGCAATTATTGATTTCATAGATCAATTCATCATAACCAGGTTTGGTGTACCTCAAGCTCTTATCTTTGATAATGCATCTTACTTCTCTGGAAACAGTTTAATAGAATTTGCAGTCAAAAGAGGTTTTAAATTAAAATATTCAGCAAATTATTATCCACAAGGTAATGGTTTGGCTGAATCCACTAATAAAAACCTTATCAAAATTATTAAAAGGACAATTGATCAAAATCAAAAGAATTGGCACAAGTCTTTAATCTTTGCATTATGGGCTGATCGTATCACTGAAAAAGCTTCAATAGGGACTTCACCTTTCAATCTGGTTTATGGAAAAGAAGTTGTGATACCATCAAATTTAACTCTTCCATCATTAGCCCTAGTGCAATTTATTGAAGAAAATCCTTCTTCATCCATTCAATTGAGATATGATCAAATCCTTAAATTAGAAGAAGATAGGAATAAAGCAAAAACTACTCATGAAAAACATCAACAGCTTATAAAATCTTCTTTTGATGCAAGTTCTACCGGCTCAAAAATTTTGTCAATTGGTGATCTTGTTCTGAAATGGGATAAACAAACGAAGAAAAAGGTAAACATACCAAATTTCAGAAAATGTGGCTTGGACCATTTCAGATCGTTGAGAAGATAGGCTCAAATACATTCATACTCCAAGATCTAACGGGTAAGAGAGAATCTCTTCCTGTAAATGGGCTCATCTTGAAGAAATTCCTTTCATAAGAAGGTAACCCCTTCTTAACTGTACATATTCCCTTTTGCAGAATTTTAATTGTTTTTGTTTTGCAAATAAAGGTTGTTAATGAGTCTCTGATTGACTATTTACTATTTAAGAAAATTTCTTCAAGAAGAATATTATAAATATTTATTTTGTGTAAATAAGAATTTTTAAAAGTAATGATCACAGTTTTTGAATAGTTTAAAGTAAGATGTTAAACTTTGAAATATTATTCCAATCATTTGTATGATCTTTTGAAAACTTGAGAAGAATGTAAATCATTATAAGTTTATTAAGCAGAGAAAGGTTATCTGTAAAAGTAAATATTTTTGAAAAGTTTTGGAACTCAAAAAACTCTGAAAATTGTCATCCATTGATTTTTAAGGATAAAACTATTTCACCCCATCCATTTAAGTTGTAATTTTTTAGAATGTAATTCTAAGAAATTATACGAAAATTTTAAGAGATAAGAGGTCTCATTGCGAGCCGACTTACCATGTTCATAAGGAGTAATAAAACTGACATTACCAATACTGCATACCAAAACAGGGTAATGGCTTATAAATATAAGACAAGAGGTCTCATCACGAGCCAGCTTGTTCAGTTTAATTATAACTAGTGAATGGCATTGTTATCAACTGGCTACCAAACCAGAACAATGGCTCTTAAAATAAAAATAAATAAAATACAAAAACATGAGATAATAGGTCTTATGAATTTATCTTTTAAAAAGTCATAATTTTAGTTGGATGGGACAATGAATGGTTAATGGTTTAAAGGTAACCCTGTCGAGACTATGAACGTTTGCTGGCAGCAGAGGCAATACCTATGGCCATAGAGTATATTATAAAACCAAAACTTGGAAAGATCCACTTACTTCATTATTAACACCAATCAAAGCTTGAGATAACCCAAAATGTTTTTATTCTTAAGGAATTAGAAAGAAATTATGAAATGATTTTTATTTCTTTTTCATAGTTACATTTTATTTGAATTATCCTAAGATAGTTTTCATTATCTTTAAAAATATTTACTTACTAAAGATAGAATGTTCATTTTATTTTTTCAGAGATAACTGTTTCTTTCAGTGAATCGCCAATTGTTGTGACCAGCAACAACCCCCCTTTTATTTAATATTAGTAATAATACTAAATGGAGACCCTTAGTTAAAAAAAAAACCAAAAAATCAATTAGGATTTGTTTTTCTTTTCAAATAAAACTTTCTATCATAAACTTAGATAAATCCCTTAGAAAGAACATTAAAAAACACTTAAGTTTATGATAGATTACAATAAAATTGCTCTTTAAACAAAATAGCACATCCATAGCAAAATGGTATATATCTTTCATAAAACTAAAAATGCGATTTTGTGCTTTTGCAATAATGCGACCCTAAAAGCCTATACAACAAACGCATTGGTCGCAAATCGCATAGTGCAGAAAATAGAAGTGATTAGTGAATATCTTTTGCGCTAGTTTCAATTTTGCAATTTTGCGATATGCGCTTTTGCGATTTTGCGATATGCGCTTTTTCGCTATTGCGCAATTTCTGCTTTTGCGCTATTTACATAACTGCGATGGCTTCATTTTGTGATATTGCGATATTGCGACATTGCGATATTGTGATATTGCGCAGCAAATCGCAGATCACAATGTCGCAGATTCATGTAGGCGCGCTATCCAAAGGCATTCTTCCCATATATCAAATCTGTTATGCGCTTTAATGATTAAATTAAATGATTGGATTGAAAATTAATGGTAAATAAGATTGTGTTTGAATTGAAAGTCGTTTCACGATTAAAATATTATATTTCATCCGCTTTCACATTTGAAAACGTCTCATCACCTTTCTTACGCCATTACTCTCATTTACTCATAAAACGCAGGCACGAAGGAGCAAACGTCTATACAAAGCTTCCACTAAACACTATGGGTAAGAAGGAGAAGAGCTCGAGTTCTGAAAACAAAGAAATGGCTTCGCTGTATGCAGACACCGCTTGTAATAAGGATGCCAGTATATCCACTTGGGAAGGAATGTATAATCTGCTAGAGGAATAAAACCCTGTGGTGATGAAAGTTGTAGCTACAGCAGGTTCCAGTAATACGTCTGAGGCAACCCTTAGGGAACTGGCTTGCTCATTTCTGCATATAATAGCGGCAAGGCCAAGGATTCTCCCGTATATAGACATGGTAAAATGGGTGCTGGACAGCACTGATATTTCAAACAGGAAATTCAGAACTCCATCTAAAGATCTAATCGGGTCATTTAAAACAGAAGATCTGAGATTAATGTATAAGTTTCCAGAACCTCAGGCGACTTACAACAAACAATTCATGGAAGATTTTGCCAGAGAACATGCAAATTTGGCAGAATGCACAAAGGAGTGGACCAAAAGAAGTGAACCATTGAAGAAAAACAAAAAAGGTATGTAAAGCACGGGTTCACTTACCTCTCCTTATTTTTTTACTGCTGCCATGTTATGCAGGCTTTTTGGAAAGCCTGACATAAATATGATCTTACCCGAATGGCTTCCTTTGTTGAATACGGTCGTTAATTCTACAATTGTAGACTGGGCCAAAATCCTATCTGATAATTTGACCACTGCTATTTTTCACTACCGGTCCAAACGAAATGTTTCTTAGCGGGTCTATCCGCCTTTTTATTTATCTGTTTATGTCATGGATGCTATCTGTTATGTCTCTAAATTCCCTGTGATGGGTTAGTAATGGACTATCCACGATCCTTTGCCTATTCATGTGTACCATAAAGAACTATGGGAGTCTAAGTTTGTCCCCCATTTTTACCAAATTTGTCATGTAATAATGTTGTCATTGTACAGAACATTGTATAATAAGGATGCCCCAAGGTTATCCTCAGAAACAGAGGTTGATATTCTCCCCGTCGCGAGATGGTTTGGAGAAGAATTGTTCACTTATATTAGGGTTTTTGGAAGTTATGCTTCTCCCCATGTGTTACCCTTATATTTTCCAGATAGCCTTGTAGCTCGGGAAATTGCTTATCAGACCTGTGGCCAGGGAGGTATAACAAAAGATTTAAAAGAGAAGAAAAAGGGCATTTGGCCACAATTTCCCATAAAATTTGGAACATTTTCACTGTTTGATATTGGTCATGCATTTCAAGAGATAGGCAACATTACATGCCTACAGCTGTTCAAATTTTCGAGAAGATTATTCGACCCAAATGATATTATTAAGAATTTTACCAATGCAATCAGAGTAAGGGAATTTTCCGGGGAACAGGATCCTTTTGATGATATGTTCCAAGCAAGAAATTCATTCAAAGAAGTTTTGAATTCAGCTCAAGCGCAGTTATCTCCAGATAAATTTCAAGAATTCAAGCTTTACAGAGAAAGAAGACTAACTCCTATTCCTTTGGATAATCTACGCTTAGAGCCCGCAAGGGAGCAAACTCCTAGTGTTAGTCTTAACGGCAGTTCAAGTACAGATAAATCTAAATCAAAATCTGACAGAGATTCTGAGCATTCCAATAAGTCTAATGAAAAGGAAGATAAAATGGAAGAATCCATTAAAGATTCTGCACAATCAAAAGAACTTACTCAACAGCAAATTTTCAATTCTCAACAGACAAATCCTCCTCCAACCAATGTACAGCAACAACCGGTCACCATTGAGTTAGACAAAGAATGGGAAACTTTCAACCAATTGATTAGTGTAGAAGGACAGAATGTACAGACCCCTATCCAGACAACCAAAGTTTTGAACACAGGAACAAGCAGCACAGTCATAGTGACAGAGCACATACTAATCACACCCTCTTCTGAAATTGTGCTTAATGTAGAAGACATTCCTCCTCTAGATGTATTCTACAGCCCAAAATACAAAGCAGTAGTGAAGAGACAGAGGAAAAAGAGAAAATTAGAAAGTACAATTGCTACTGAAGCAGAACAAGTAGATGTTTTGTGGAAAGATCCTGCTACAGAACCTACTCATAATCTCACTAAGTTATCTCAAATGACAGGAGCTTATGCTTCTGCAACAATTGATAAAGAATTTGAGATACAACTTTTGTTGAAAGAAAAAGAAGAACAGGTAAAAGCTCTGCAACAGCAATTGCAACAGGTACAGGCCAATAAGGAAGCACAATTGAAACTTGAAGAGTTACAACAACAACTTCAAGAAATGCAAATAGGACATCAAAAAAGCTTGGATGATAAAGACAAACAAATACAGATTATCTAAGATCAGCATAAAGATGATCATAAGCTTCCAGAATTCATTTCAGAAACCATCTCTTTGAACAATCAACTACTGCAACAAGAGGAAGTTTTCTGCCAAAAAATCTTGCAATGGAATTCTTTGTGCCAAGAGAGCGATAAAATCACAAATCATTTCGTAGATTTACGAAATGATTATGATTTGATTAATGAAAAGATCAATGATTATCTGGCATGGCAAAAGACAGAAGAAGGCAGAAAAGCTGGTGCACCCATTGTTAATGAAAACCATAAAGAAATATTGTTCAATAACTGGGATGCACAAATCAGAAGGGCAGGAAAGGCAGCAGAGGAGGCGGCTACAGCGGCAAACACTCTTACAGATTGTGTAAATGACAATTTACACAAAGCTAATTTGATTCCAGAAACTGTTCCAGGATATCTCCCACGGGAAAATCAACTGCAAACAGAATGGAGGCAAAAGGCAGAAGAAAGAGCAAAATCTATCCAAGGGCTGACAAGATTGAATTGGGACTCATACTGGATGTATTTGGTGAAGCCACACAGTCAGCACAGTGCGCTTAATTGTATCATCAATGCTACAGAGAAGATTGCTCCTACGCTTGCCGACTCTGTCTTTTCAGGACAGTTGAATTCTGAAGTCGGTCAACTGCATCTTCTCAAAACTATACTAGATGCCTGCAAGTTTAAATATCAAGTTCATAGATAGATAGATTTAGTTTTAATTTCACTGTTTTTTAGCCTAGGAAAAGGACGGTCATTGAACCGAATCCTTAATTTTTGTAAAAAACTATTTTTAGATTTAGTTAAGTAGTATTTAAACCCTTCTCATGCATTTAGAGAAGGGTCCTGGATCTTAATATTTTTTGACTTGGAGATAACATTTCTGTACTCCATTGTCTTATATATTTTTAAAAAGGATCACATCTGGTGATTTTCATGCGAAATTATCTTTAAAGTGTTGCATTTATGTACCTTGGAATTTTATTTTGCATTAGAGTTATTGGATTAGAGTATCACATTGCATTTGAAAGTCTTCAAGATGAATGAGGTATTTCTATCCTTTCACTATTGATTTCTTTTGTCTTATGATATTCGCTTTAAAATTGCTATCATTTATATATATTTGTTTTCACAACGCTTCCTTTTATATATCATTTCTGAGTATAATTGAAACGTTATCTTTCATAAGTGTATATAGATGGTATACAATGATGAATGCAATATGTTAATTAAACTCTGTTTAATTTCTTAAACAGAGTTATCTTTATTTGTTTCCGCACATTTCAATTTAAATAATAATACATTTTCATGGTTATTGTTAAATTGGAACAATCTTAAGTTGTATTCACATATAATTACCCGGGTTAGTGTTTAATTTCTTAAACAGAGTTATCTTTATTTGTTTCTGCATATTTCAATTTAAATAATAATACATTTTCATGGTTATTGATAAATTGGAACAATCTTAAGTTGTATTCACATATAATTACCTGGGTTAGTGTTAGAATTTCTTTACCAGTACTTAGTTTAAATTAGATAGTTTTATTTCAGTTAATTTAGTCTCATTTCCACCCATCCAAACCAATCCATTTAGTTATAAGGAAACTGGTCCTTTAAATCCAGTCGGAGCCACCATACCAAACGGAAAAGGAGTTTTCTTAAGGTCCCGACCGGGTGGTTTTCCCCGATGTTTGAAGCAGAGATTTTCTAGGCTTCAACAAGTTGTTAGACTGATATACAAGGAACCTGCTCTGATACCAATTGTTGACCTTTAATTAAACTAAGAGGGGGGCGTGAATCAGTTTAATACATTCCTGATCTTTGAAAAACTTTTTCATTAAACTATTTACACCTTCATTTCATATCCAATTTAATGTGTGAGTAATATTAGAAAGCAAGCAGCAAGTATTAGTTTAATATAGCAGTAGACTTAATATGAGAGTTGCAGGTATTAAGCAGATGATACATATCAGATTCAATACATAACTATCATGCACAGAGACACCAGATATAAGTGGAAACCCATAACGGGAGAAAACCACATCTTATTATTGTTGTGATGCAAAGGCAAGCTCCTACTCCCTCTCACAACTATTTTTTTGCAGGCACCAACCTACAGGAGGCTTCAACCTCAATTCTGCAAGCTGCAACTTGCAAGGAAGCACCAACTCCCTTCAATTTTCTGTTGGCACCAACCTACAGGAGGATTCAACCTATGTCAGCTACAACTGACAGCTATTAAGCTGAATGTTTGCTGATTTACTTCAGATATCAGCTTTGTTCTTTATATTCTCTTCTTCTCTTAATCTTCTCTTCTTTATTCTTCTATATTCTGCATTCTCTATATCTACTTTCTCTCTCTCTTTCTCTCACTATATCCTTTCCCCCCCCCTTTTTTTTTTGCTTATCAAATTGATGTTATATATATAGAAGTTCTCATATGACTGTTTGTATTGCTCTAGGAATTCGAAATGGATGGTCATACCCCTTGGTCTTCTGCCTCCTCATTTCTTTGTCCAATTCAATTTAAAATCATAATAATATGTACAATATTTCATGCTACAGTGGGATTTTTTTCTTTTTCTTAGGATACTTGCCTCTGCATCACAAACAATAACAATAATTACAACATTTACATTCACATTTTTAATTACATTTGTCAATTTCACTCAGCTCTTTTCCTGGATTTTGGATTTACTGGATTTGTCTTTTCCTGCTGCTGTTAAGAACCTGTTCTGCATACCTTGGTTCATTGTAATTGTGTGCACCTGTGAATGTATACCTGTCAAACCTGTAATCTCTGTTTATCTCTGCATGCTCTCCTCTTCTTTTTCTTTTTCCATATTTTCATTTTAGTTTCATGCTCAATCATATTCCAACCCGGGCAATCTTTCTCTCTGCACTTATTCTACGCTGGCAACTCAAACAAATAAGTCTGGCTTATTTTAATGTCTCAATTCATGGAATTGGGATATAATTTCATCATTCCTCTATAGTTATAACCCGACAGTCCATTGCATACGCATATGTGCCAACTTCGCATATATAACTATTATAATCGACATAGTACTTTGGCTATTGAAACCAGGTAAATTGGCCCTCGGCACGTACATATATTAACCCACATAATATCCATATATCGATTATACGTAATATTTCCATATATATATTCCATCAGACCTTATAATGCGTCGACTAACGTTAATAAACCAACTCCTTACATATAACTCCGTCGGACCTTATATTAATGTTAATAAACCAAGTTCATAACATAGATCTCCGTCCCGGGCCCACAATACCATCGCGAATGCATACACCATACATTACTTATCATCCACGCACTTTTGTTAATCCTTGTGCAAGTCCTGCGAGCGCCCACCATTGGATAGCCTTTCTCCAGATCAACGAACCCTATATATATATTTCACTGGGTGTCTTCCATCGATCCTTAATGCGCGAAGGCACATGTTAACTCGTCGCTTTACAATACCACCAGGACATGCGGCGGCTTCCCTATGGAATCGCTCCGATTCCACAAATACCGCCTGCTCCGGAAAAGCTGTGCGAAATTGCAGGGTGGTTTTCGGCAATCCATGTTCACTGTTCATCGGTCATGGTTCCATTCTCCCTCACGGTTCCGCTCGTTGGGTTCAACGTTCATTCAAATTTGATATAATTCTCACGCGTCTTATCTCCTCGTTCTATAGTGCTCGTCTGATGAACACCACTTCCGCTATACATGGGTTAAAGCCATGCCTCTGTTGTGGCTTATACTCATGGCTCTATCACCTCCTTGTCGACAGTATCGACATTATTTACATCAATTCCGCTTATTGTGTGCACAGCACCATTCATCACATCACAGGTTCTTAATTTTCACGGCTTTGATTATTCTCCCATTAAATACAGAGCCTCGTGCAGACTTTTCGCTGGAGTTAAGTAATTCCCGGAATGATATAACGGCTCTCTGCCTCTATCTCTACCTTCCGATAACGGTTCTTCACTGTGCTTCTGTGACTATTACATTTTGACATTCTTCTTGTTGCCTCTGCAACTTCTGTCGCTCTACCTCTGCCTTCATTTGCTTCTTTGCTGCCTCCATTTCCTTCGCTGTGCTTCAGCGCTTTCTCCTTTGCCATCAATGACAACATTTCCAATAGTATCCCCCTTTGTCATTGATGGCAACAATCCACTTTCTCTATTTTCTTTCTCTTTTTCTTGTTGCTTGCTCTTCCTGTTTGCCTGCTCGTCCTCCTGCTTGTTCTTCCTCCCCCTTTGACATCAATGGCAAAGGGTTGCCTTTTTTATTTCATCTGTGCTAGATTGATTTTTGTATTTTATATGTTTTATAACTATGTTTCATCTATACTAGATTGCAGAAAGGGATAATTCATTTGACAATCGAAAGGTCCTTTTTGCTTTCTCATGCTGAATGCTGATAATACTGAGAATATTTTCTTATAGCTCTTTGATCCTGTGAACCTGTTTTATGCTTTCCATGCTGGCTGTTCTCCCTGGAATGATATTTTCATTTTGTTCTCTCTCTGACATTGTGCTTTCTATTTATATTAGAGAGTAGCATCTGTAGATACTACCCTAGTTTATCTCTCAAGTATTGAAATGGTTCTCTAGCAAGGGGTTTGGTAAATATATTAGTTGTATGTTCTTTCGTTGGTACATATTCCAGCTTTACTATTTTCTGAGCCACTTGTTCTCGGAGGAAATGATACTTGATTGGAATATGTTTAGTTTTTGAGTGAAGTATAGGATTTTTAGATATACTTATAGCACTTGTATTATCACATTTGATTGAAATAGGTTCATAAATGCTTACCTTCATGTCTTGAAGAGTTTGCTTCATCCACATGACTTGTGTACAACATGCTGCTGCTGCTATATATTCTGCTTCAGCTGTAGACAGAGAGATGGATGTTTGTTTCTTGCTTAGCCATGCCACCAGACTTTCTCCTAGATATAATGCACCTCCACTTGTACTCTTCCTATCATCCACACAGCTAGCCCAATCTGCATCTGTGTATGCTGATAAAGTGAAGTTTTTGCTTTTAGGATACCAAAGTCCATTCTGTGTTGTTCCTTGTAGATATCTGAATATTCTTTTGACTGCCAGAAGATGGTTTTGTTTAGGTGCTGCTTGATATCTAGCCACTAGTCCTACTGCTAGCATGATGTCTGGTCTTGATGCAGTCAGATACAATAGACTTCCAATCATGGATCTGTAAAGTCTTTGATCTATATCAGCAGACCCATCATTAGCACACAGCTTGCAACTTGTGGTCATGGGAGTTGACTCAGGTTTGTAGTTCTCCATTTTGAACTTTTTCAACATTTCTTTTATGTATTTTTCTTGTGAAATGAATGTACCTGTGTTCTTTTTCTGAATTTGTAGTCCCAAGTAGAAATTGAGCTCTCCAATCATAGACATTTCAAACTCTATTTTCATTTCATCAGCAAACCCTTTTGCAAGTTCATCTTTGTTGCTTCCAAACATAATGTCATCAACATACACTACAACAATCAAAATTTCATTTTCATGGGCTTTTATATATAGATTGCTGTCTACTCCACCTCTCTTAAAACCCTATTTTTGCAAATATTTATCCAGTCTTGAGTACCAAGCACGAGGAGCCTGTTTCAGTCCATATAGGGCCTTCTTTAGTCTGCATACATAGTCTTCTTTGTCTGTCAATAAGAAGCCTTCTGGTTGTTCCATGTATACTTCTTCTTCTAGATCTCCATTAAGAAAATCAGACTTTACATCCATTTGATATACCTTGAAGTCTTGGTAGCATGAAAATGCTAGGAACATTCTGATAGCTTCCATTCTGGCTACTGGGGAAAATGTTTCTTCATAATCAAGTCCTTCAATTTGTGAGTATCCTTTGCAGAACAGCCTGGCTTTATTCCTGATTACTTGTCCTTGCTCATTCATTTTTTTTTTAAATTCCCATTTTGAACCAATGATATTCTTCTCAATTGGTCTAGGAACTAGTTCCCAAGTATTGTTCTTCTCAATTTGGTCCAATTATTCATTCATTGCTTTTACCCAATACTTGTCCTTGCTGGCTTCTTCAAACTTCTTTGGCTCTATTTGTGATAACATGGCTATGTATACTTCTTCTGTCTGTTCAGTTAGCTGCCTTCTTGTTTTCACTCCTACACTTTTGTCTCCAATGATTTGATCTTCTGGATGGTTCTTTTGAGTGTATCTCGAGGGGGTTTTCGAGCTTAGTTCAGTATCTTCTGATGTCTTGCTTACTTCATCATCCTCTTGGTCCTCTTCTTCATAATTTTCTGAATAGATGCTGCAGTCTATATCTCTCGTTTTGTTTGGGAGTTCTTCATCAAATCTTACATCAATACTTTCTACAATTTTTCGAAGAGTCTTGTTGTAGCATCTATATCCTTTACTCTTGGCTGCATATCCTAAGAATATTCCTTCATCTTCTCTTGCATCAAACTTCCCCAGATTTTCATCATTATTTTTTATGTAGCATTTGCTGCCAAAAACTCTAAAGTGCTTGATTGATGCTGGTTTACCATGCCATAGCTCATAAGGAGTCTTATCACTATTAGGTCTTAAATGAGCCTTGTTTATTATATGTGCTGCTATGTGTACAACTTCTGCCCAGAAGGTTTGAGCAATATTATTCTCCTGCCTCATTGCTCTGGCAATTTGTTGTACAGACCTGTTTTGTCTCTCTGCTACTCCATTCTGCTGAGGTGTCCCTGCAATGGTAAATTTTTTCTTTATTCCATGTTCATCACATAGGTCTGCAAAGTCATAATCTGTGAATTCTCCTCCTCTATCTGATATGATACATTTTAGCTTGCATCCAGTTTGATTTTCAGCTAATGCTTTGAATATCTTAAACTTTTCCAGTGCTTCTGATTTTTTCTTGAGAAAAGCAACTCATGTCATTCTAGAGAAATCATCTATTATCAGCATAAAGTAGGATTCTCCACTTGGTGTCTTAGTTCTAGCAGGTCCACACAGATCCATGTGCACAAGCTGGAGTGGTCTTCTTGTTGATAGCTCATCTTTATATTTAAAGGATGTGCGAGTCTATTTCCCCAATTGACAAGATTTGCATATGGTATTTGAAGGCCTTTTTACTTCTGGCATATCTCTGACAGCTTTCTTCTTGCTCAGTCTGATGATATGGTCTAAACTGAGATGTCCCAATCTCCTATGCCATAACCATGACTCCTCCAGTCTGCTAAGATGACAGGCTTCATCCTCCTCTTTTACTATGTACACATTGCTCTCTGTTCGAACACCTTTCAGTAGAGTCTTTCCTGTTGTGCTTGACCTGACTACACAATCTTGTGCTCTAAAGAGAACTTCACAGCCTTTATCACACATCTGACTGACACTTAGTAAATTTGCTTTCATCCCATCTACATATAGTACATTTTGGGCCTTTCCTCTGCCATTGTCTATGCTGACTGATCCTTTTCCCTTGATCTTCCTGATTTGTCATTTCCAAAAGTGACATTGCCTGATTTCTTATCATCAAGAGTTATAAACTTGCTTTTGTCTCCTGTCATGTGTTTAGAGCAGCCACTGTCCAAATACCATTGACTCTTCAAATCTTGAGCAGTTAAAGCCAAGTCACATTTATTCACCTTCTTTATCCACTGGAGGCCCCCTTTTGTTTGGTATCTTTTGTGAGATGATGAATTATATCCTTTTAGAGAACACTTGGAGGATATATGTCCAAATTGATTGCATATACAACATTTGATTATAGTTTTTGCAGAATTGTGAGCATGAACAAAATTACTTTGACTCATAAACCTCCTTGAGGTATTGAACATCAGTATTTGTCCATACTTTCTACATTCAATAATTCTATGGCCAAAATCCTTACAATAAAAACAATAACCATAGAAATTACTAGCATACCTGATGTAAGGTTGTCTCTTCCATGCTTGCATCTTTTGCTGGTTTGAATCATTCCTCCTTGCATAACAGTATGCAGCAATGTGTCCCAGCTTGTGGCAGACATAACAGGTGGCATTCTTCATAGGAGGCAAGAATCTCCTTTGATGGCTTTCAAATTTGATATAATCAGGGGTATATGATCCTTTCTCTGTTGTCTTAGTATTAGTTACAATATTTGTTATTAGAGGTTTCTTCTGGTCTCTTTCTTTCTCATTACATGTTTCTTCCTTTGTATGAATTATTTGAGCTGCTTCATCAGCCTTCTTTGCTTTCACAAAAATTATATTTTTGTTTTCCTTTTCTTTGCCTTTACTTGATTCTCCTTCATAGCCTATCCCAGTTTTTATTAGAGGAGATCTTTGAACATCTAATATTTCATTCAACTTACCAAAACTTGTCATTTGAGAAGGGTATATAGAAAATTTCTGTTGAGCATTTTCTAATTTCTTTCTCAGACACAGAATTTATTCTTCCAGCTTCTCTTGTTCTTGAGTTTTATCTTTGATTTGCTGAAGTAGCATATCTTCTATCTTCTTGGCTTCTTCAAGCTTTACCTTCAGCTGCATGAGGACTTCTGAATTTTGTTCTTCTTTCACACATTTTAGGAGAATGTCTTTTTTTTTCTACATTTTAGTTTGAGTCTGTCAATCACCTGCACAAGTCACCAAGAAACAACAAGATGCATACAAGTGCAACATGCATATACAGGTATAGCATATCTAACTGATCAAGGAATGCTAGAATTCCTTATCATAAACATGAAAAATAATGGAAAATAAATATTAGTAATGTCATATTATTAATAGAAGAGGAGTTACACCCTACACCTTGATGTCGAAGCTCTCCTTTAGCGGGTCCAAATCTGGGCAGGTCTCCAAAGAACTCATTTTCAACTCAGCGTGATAAGGCTAAGGGCTCAACTCTCTCCTTTAAATCTTATGACAATCTTCAAACCTCTCTATGTTATGCTCTTATATTCGGTTATAACTAGCAGAGGCATTGGAGGATGATTAATTTATAGAGATGGAGGAGGGGACATGGATCCACTTATGATGGGAAAAGGGCTTATCTCTTTGGGAGGTTCCTCTTTTGTAGGAACAAGAGGCCCAAGGGAGGAAGCTCGACCATATCCTAACCTACAAACATCCAGCTCTCCACTATCAAAGCTTCTAGGCCATGAATCTTCGTTTCCATTTTAAATAATATTCCAGAAGTAGATTGGCATGGGTGTACTAGCACCGATCGGTGCTACTCACAAGCTTAGGATGGGTTATAGGCATTGGTGAGACACAGAAGGGTCGGGCTGCTCCAAATAAGTAGGTTTTTAAGGAGCTACACCAAGAATGATCAAAAAAGAGTTCGTTCTTCAGACTGTAAGCGATGTAATGGCATAATTTCATGATGGAAAAGGTACACAAGGATCACTATGTAATATCTTTAATGGTATATTTTAATTAAAAATGTAGAAAAATAACTAAACTCCATAATATGCCGTAAAATCACTATTTACTCAACAGAAGATTGCCATGTAAAATAAACACATAAGCACTGCAATCTATCAACACATCAAATAGGAAGAATCTCAGCATTTTATTATAGATAATAACTGGGGTTACAAATACAACTGACCTAAAGAAAGAGCTGAGACGGAGAACTGGCCACCAAGATGAGCTGCTGCACTACGCTGGCCTCAAAACTGAACTGATTTACTCTCCCTCCGGCAACAACTATCACTAAACCTACCATAGATAATGAAGCACAAGTTGAATATCTAAATGATCCTCATACCAATCCCTGAAGCTCTGCCAAAATTCTGAGTGAAGTCTCCTCAAGAGAGTTGGGTTTTCGTCCAACACTCACAAATCACCCGAGGGTTTCCAACCTGGTGCTACGACTAAAGTAGTGAACCACGTCTCACACCTCTCATACAATAAAATGATATGATCCAAAGATATCTCTCAATGGAATCCTCCCTTTCTTTTATAGAGCTCTTGGAGCCTTCTAGAGCATTATTTTATTATTATTATTTTATTCATGGAGCACTTTTCCCTCTTATTAAAATATTCCTTTTTAATGTAGAAAAGGTTAAATCGGCTACCACGTCTCCTCCATTCACTGAAACACATGTTCAACTGTCCCATCATGGAGGTATCCTCGTCTCGCTTCCAATGAGCTATTACACTAAGGTTTTTTGTCAAATATTCCTCTCGGAATGCCACCTTGAGCGTAATTAGCTGAGTTAAGCCCATAAATAACTCAAATTTCTGAAAGTTATCAGAATGTACCAGAATGAAAGCCAAACTGCTCGGATGATGGAATATATCAAGTGAATTCCACCCGACTGCATAGAAACTCCTCAAACCTCCTCCAAAAATCCTTTGGGCCCACTGATGCCACCAACCTGTACCTGTGACCGGTCTACTCCTAACTCTGGAAATCCATCCTAGCCCTATCATAGGTGACACCAAAAAATGGAATATTACAGACCTTCTGCCCCAAGATTTCTTTCCCTCAAGCTATCGAAATATGTGAGCCACTCTGTTGGCCTGCCGCAACTAAGACCCAATGCCCGGATCCCATACAAACCTCTGGGTGCTACTATGCACCTGTGTCAAACCACTCGGGATAGACCTCTCAAAATTGGGATCCCAAACTGATCTCTCACAAGACCTGTCCTCAAACCATCCTCCCAGATCCCAACGCCACCATGGCCAAACTTCACCCAAGTCCCACAGCTCGGACTGTGCACTGCCTCTAGCTATAACTGATGCTCTAAGAGGTGAAGACCATGTCTCCTCCTGCGTTGTATCTATGACGGTGTTAGATACCCCACCAATTGTGTACCAACTCATCACCTCTCTCCAATCCAACCCCTGACTAAATCTAATGTTGATCCTGCTCTCCTGAAACCAGGATGGGATGCTGAAAAAATTTCGATTTGTGCCCCACTGCCAACTAGAATCTATATCATATGTCATGTCTAAGGGCCGCTGTGCTGATGTGCTCCCTACGAAGACTATCGTACCATCAAGAGGGTAGAAACTCATGATCTCCTGCTTATCCATCCTGGAAGAAGAATCCAATGCAGCAACAACTGCATGCGAAACACGCCTGGATCATTGTCGCCAGCCCGTAATCAACTCACACTTATCTTCCTTGTATTCCAATGAAATTTTATTGTAGAAGAAATCCCCTCTCCACAATGGGCCAAAGTGGGAAAGATATGCTACAAGCCCCATCGATGTACTCCTGGAGAGTGCTACTCCCTGAAAGTACTGCAACTCTGCTGACTGCATGTGCATCTATCTATACCTCATCAGTGTGTCGGTACAATGTTGAATGCTCCACCATCACCAACAGCTCATCCCTCTCTTGATCGAGAATGTAATGCTCCTATTGTCTGCTAGCCCCCTGCAGGACTATCCCATCAACCGCCAACATGTCCATAGGATATGGATCTGCAACTATTGTCACCGTACTCGATGTATGTTAATTTGATTGCTCCTCCTCAATGGTTGACCCTAAGGTTAGCCGCATACGCATCGTAGACTCAGTGTGAACCTCCATCTGGCTCTCCCCCAAGGGACTATCATGCATAATGTGCATAGTATCCTCCTCTGCTGACTCAGGCTCCATCATATGCTGCTATGGCTTAATCGTCACAAGTGACTCATCACCCAGATTATCTCCCGTAGAGTCCTCTAATAGCTCACCTTGCACACTAGAATACAGCTCCGGCCTACTGTCATCATCTCTTCATGACTTCTCTCACTCCCTAGAAACATCCACATCTAATCCCATGGACTCACTTGAATAAGAGTCCTCATCCTGGCATACAGAAGGAACGTCTACCTACTCTACCTCTGCCACCTCATTTTCTTCTCTCAAACATGAGTGATCAGGCCCCCTAGGTTCTTTGCAAATGAAGAAAATTCCCTTCCTCCTCCACTCATTTCTGCTGCTTGATCCACCAAACTGGAGTAGCTCCTCCCTAGTCAACTATCTCCTGAAAAGTTCAATTTTCTGCTTAACCAGCCCTTGGGCTAGCTCATAAGCAGCGGGTGAGACCAACTTCTCTCTCCTCCAAACACTCAACAACCTAGTTTGCAGCTCCTAGCAAATGGCATCACGCTCTCCCATGCATGACGATAGGATGGACTATATGTGGGCTATGGCTATGTCAGAATGATGTCTCCTAGTGTTGAAGAAGCATTGGAACATCTGCAGAATCAAGCCATCACACTCAATATCGATCATGACCTCATAAGTCTGGGTCATGGCTATTGGTGTCTCCATAGTTTTTTAGATTGGCAAGTACAAATGCTGCAGAGCCTACATCAAAACTGCTTTGGAATCTGAGGACCTAGCCATCCTAGATTCAGAGAGGGATCTCTCTATTCATGTGTTTAAAGATGTAATCTTTAAAGATTTTAGTGTGATTTTAGGCTAGTTATGAGGAACAAGGGTTTTTTGTTTGTTTTGGTTGGACAAGGATGTAATGAAGATGAAGGAAGTCTTTATGAAGGGTGAAGGTGTAAGTAGGTGAAGGAATGGTCCAGAAGATAAGAAAGGAGTAGCATCAGTCCATTGGGCTATGGAGTCATAATAGGGTTTAATTGAAACGACACTATTCAAGAGTGGTCCATGAGGCAAGTCATCCATGTCAAAGGATCTCTTTAAGTTGATTTTATGAAATGAAACATTAAAAAGTGGAGTGAGGGAAATCAAACATATGAAGGAAAAAAGAACAGCCTAAGATCAGGAAAAGACTTTTAACTTATCCTGCTTTTGGCATGCACTTAAGGAAAGACACAAAAGTAATATAAGATCAGGTAAGTACTTTGAAACTAGCCTGCTTTTGATATAATTTCAAAAGAAAACATTTAGAAAACATAGAATAGCTTAAGATCAAGTAAATACTTTTAACTTATCCTGCTTTCAGCATATTCAAAGGAAAACATTCATGATCAACACAAAAAATAGTCTAAGATCAAGTAAGGACTTTGAACCTATCCTGCTTTCAACATACTCTTAAGAGAACTTTTCAAAGCAACTGTTGGAGAAAAAACTAGAGGACAGGGCTAACCATAGACTTCCCTAGCTCAATCTTTAATTAGCAGACTTATCAAGAACATTCAAAGAACACATCTCAAGTTGTACTCAGGAAACATGGGCTCACAACACTTCACTGGTTATACTCTATTGAATTATCTTTAAATAAACAATCAACAGAAAACATAAAGGATAAAGATTTTCAGTGATATTTAGGGTACTTCAGAAGTAAATCCTAATCCATATTTGATGTTCTTTATCAGAGAAAAATGAACAGAATGGAAACAAAAAGAAAATAACAATTTACAGTGAGAAACACATCACCATTGACATAGACCAGGATCCCATGAATGAGCTATTTGTATTTGATATTCAAACCAGTTACAATCTTCAAATCCAAAGGGCCTTTACAGTTCCAAACTTCTCATCTCAGCTTTTGTATCTTCAATTACAAACAGAGCTACAGTAACTTCAAAAAGCTATTTACATGCAATAGATATCCAGAGACCAACCCTTTCGTTGTCTTCTACAGAAGTATTTATAGAAGGAAGAGGAGGTGGGATGAAAGAAAAGGTCTTTAGTTCAATTAATACAAGTTAATGCTTCTCTGCCTTTGAGGGGCTCAATAGAGGAAATCTCTGATGTTTTCCATGTATTAATTGGTTTTCATTTAATTTTTAGCTACTTGGTATATTTTTTTTACTTTAAACTCTTTTAGACAGGTTGGCAATAACTCTGACTATTTTTAACAAAAATATCACTGACTAACGCAATAACTATGCCTTCTTTTGATTTATTGAGACTGCAAGTGGCACTTTGGTAGCTGAAGAAGATAAATGGCCTCTGATGTGGAAATGGAGGCCTTTTTTACTGATATTTTCTTTGTTTTTACTTTAAAACAATTTTGATCTGATCTCGAGCTGTGTTTAGGCTTAATTAGGCCTTGATCTTTGCTTCCGGGTCTTCATTCTTTGATACTATCTTTACCTTTTTTAAACTGTGGATCAAAACCCTAATCCTCAGTGTTTGTCATTAATCTTCTTTATCGTTTATTCTTCATATTGATACACTTTATTGTTCTTTTTTCACAGGCACAAAAGGTTTTATGTAGTTGGAGGGTTTCATCTGGGATCGAGGATTGTGATCCACCGATGCAATTGAGAGTCCGAAACCCTGATGGCTCCTTTCTTCATGGATATAAGACACAGAATCGTCACCCTATACTCATATGGTCACCTGTCTATGATTGTGGAAATACATAGATCGAACACCACTTAAACCCTGTAAAACACAAAAAACTCATTAAGAAACCCTGCGACAATGGTATAACTACATTACAGAGTTTTAATGGAGGTGATGGAGCGCTTAAGGATGGATAAAATGCAGTGGAAGAAGGGTCGAAACCTGGCAGAATAGCTAACCAGGTAAATATTTAAAATATAGCGCGAAATTGAGGAAGGGTGGTTTCGAAAAATCGGCAGCAGTTTTCGCATGGCATTTGGGGGGTAGGAGGTATTTTGCGTTTGGAACGCGATACGATACAGCGATTGACACGTGGCATCTCAAAACCACTTTTATCGCACGGAAGTAGTGCACTACGGGGAAGGGCCAAAAATTATGTGATATAGATCGCTGGCTGTCGGATGATGGGCGGCAAATCTGATGGTGCGGGTTGCACGCGACGAATGGGAAGCTGCAGGGTTGAACACCGGGTGGGGTCTATGATGACGTATGGTTTTGTCGCATAGTGGACGGGTTAAATGGAAAGTTGAGTTTATTGGGTTAAGTCCCAATCATCAGATCTTTTGAATGGACGGTTGATATTTAAAGAGGAGCCATAAATGTTTAAAAGGGAATAAGGCGCGGTAAATGAAATATACGGAAGAAAGGAAGCCCAATGGCCGTTGATCTATGTAGATCAATGGTCCAGATTTGCTTGGGACCATAACGTCGAGAAAAGGAGAATAGATGGAAGGTCGAGGTTTTTAATATGAGGGTTCAATGTTTTAAGCGCCTGATTGCGGGCTTAGTCATATGAGACAGAGGGCTAAAGGATATAAGCCCTCGGGGGCTTTAAAACCTTTATAGTGTGAAAGACTGTTTATTAGGCCTAAAATAGGGATTTTTAAGGCCAAATGAGGTTTCGATAGGTGAAATGAAGGGATTTAAACCAAATCAAAGGGAGATATAAGGTTTAAAAAGAGGGTTTTGATGGTTTGGAGGTTAAATGAAGGAAAGAAGGGAAATTTGTGAAGAAAATAAGGGGAAAAATGGAGTTATTTAAGAGTGAAATGGTGAAGTGAATAAAAATGGAGAATGGAGACTTATAAGCAGTTTCCTCTTGGTAATCAGCAGGTTCTTGAGGGCTTATAGTGAAACAGTAGTGGAGATTAATTCAAAGGATAAAGAATCATCATAAGACTTCAAAGAACTCACAATTTGGAAATGAATTGTTTCTTGAAGGCTAAAAAATATTTAGCCACCATTTGATATAAAAAAATTTATAGGTGGCTAACAGTGGCTCCACTTGGGGAGGACATCTTGATTTTTAGGTGTCCAGAACCTCAGCTATTAATCTCTGGCCTTTCAGTAAACCAGTGCCTTGATCCATTGGGCAGCAATTTTTATTTCCTTGGCTAACCTTCTTCTGAGCTGATAAGCTTTGCAACAATATGGAACAATGGAATCCTTTCAAACAACATCTCTACCTTCCCAATCCTATTGATTCTAACATTTTTTTTTCTTTCAGAGTGCACTTGGACTGGCAAACTCTTCTCTTCAACATTTTATTCTTTTTGAAAACAGGAAACTAATTTATTTTTACTCTTATTTCTTCCATGAGTTCAAATTAGACTGTTGAACTCATAAATTCTCTACCTAAAATTTTATCTGCCAGGATTAGATTGTCTGGCAAATTTTTATTCTCTAATTTCTAAAACAGAAATTTAAAATGCAACCAAACCGGGATTAGACTGTCTGATTTGCTGTGGGTCCATGGCATAAAGACAAGTTTCACACAGACTTTATTTTTCAGAAATTTAAAAACAAAATTGTGAAGGCTTAAGATCTGAAAATTTTAAAACATCCTCCATCCTTTGTGACTCAGATTTTGAGCTTTTAGAGTCACCTTTCCTTATTCATTTTAGCTCTAGGTTTAATATTTTTGAGCTTTTCTTCTCTTTTGTCTTGGTTCATATTTTGAGCATATTAGAACCAATTTACATCAATCTAACAGGTTCAGGTTTTCAGTTTGTTTGAACCTTTGCTTTTCTATCCTAATATAATCTATTGATATGCCAAGATTTAGTAGTTTGGCAGATCTTCTTCACTATCCTATCAGTAGAAAAAATGAAATCTATTTTAGTCATGATTAGGCTGTATGACCAAAATAGCAGTGTTGTTTTTGGTAGTGGAATTTAAACTTGCACACTTTCAGAATTTCTTTTCTTTTTTGTATGGGGCTGTACCTTTCTTGTTTTATTCTGTCCTCTTTTTTCTTTTTCTATTGTTTTTGTCTTTTCTCTTTCTTCAACTTGGAAAACAGTGTTATATACAATGGATAAACAGCCTTGAAAGTAAAATATCAGTCAACAAAAATAGTGTTTAAGAAACCTGCCATTAACAAGACCTCCAAAGTATTCAGCTCCATCCAATTCTTTCAGAAAAAATACATTGTTTCCAATAGCAGATTGGATAATATAAGGGCCTTGCCATAAGTTATCAAATTTTCCATGTTTGCCCTTATTTTCTCTTCTTGAATACCATTTCAAAACTTTATCACTAATTTTGAAATCACTTGCCTTGGTTCTTTTTTCAAACAGCTTCTTGATGTTTTCTTGTAGTTGTTGTGCTCTAATGTATACTTCCTTCCTAGTTTGTTGTAAATATATAGTCTGGCTTATCCTTCTTGTCACATCATCATCTTCAGATTGTACTTCCTGGATCAGCTTCATGACTAGCACTCCTAAACTGGTTCGAAATATTTCATCAATTCCATAAACTAGCTGGTAGGGAGACATTCCAATGGATTTTTTAATGGTTAGTCTATCTACCCATAAAGCATGTACTAGCTTACTGTGCCATGACTTCTTGTTATCTTCCAACAACTTCTTGATAATGTTTACTAGAATTTTATTTGACGATTCTGCAAACCCATTACCTTGAGGGTAATAAGCTGTGGAATGACCCAATATAATATGATATTTGTGACAAAATTCTACCATCTTTTTAGACCCAAATGTAGAAGCATTATCAGTTATAATCTTTCTAGGACAGCCAAATCTGGATAATATATGGTTTTCAAGGAATGAAATGATAACTGAATATGTGGCATTCCTAGATGGAATGGCCTCTATCCACTTGGTAAAATATTCTGTTACTGTGAGGATCCATCTATGTTGGGCAGATGAGGGAGGATGGATTTCCCCAATGAAGTCTAGACCCCATTGTTGAAAAGGAGATTCAATAGTGATTGGTTGCAGAGGTAAAGGAAGCAGTTTTCTTTTGCCTTCAAAGATTTGGCATTTATGACAGTCAATAATCATCTTATGGACATCTTGGAAGAGAGTGGGCCAGTAATAACCAGCTCTAAGGATTTTGTTAGCAGTTGACTTCCAGTAGAGGTGGCCTCCACATTCTCCTTCATGAAACTCATGCTTGATCTTATCTGCATCATTCTCAGGCAAACATTTAAGCAATAATCCACTATCATTTTTCCAATATAAACATTTATTCAAAATGCAGTAATTTACAGCTTTTAACATTAAAAATCTTGCCTTTGTTTTAGACAAACTAGGAGGACCATTAATATTGAGCAAAACATACAAAATGTCAGCATACCAAGATGAATTCAAAAAATGATCTTCAATAATTGGAGTAGAAAACTACTCCTGTTCATCTAGTGCATTAAACATGTTTATATCAACGGCTTTAAAGTTAGATTCAGCCATTAGTTTTTCTAGTCCCTGACCCTTTATGAGTTTAGTGGGCTTGATTTCCAAGTCATACTCTAAAATTATAGCAATCCACTTTCCTCTCTTGCCATCTGTATTTTGGGTCAATATATCTTTCACCACTGACTGAGGCACAAATGCTATGATGTGGGAATGCAGAATATAAAATATGAAGTCCTTTAAGGCTTTGAATAAGACAAAGGCTTGTTTTTCCATTATGTTGTACTTCATAGGTGCATCTCTTAATGCCTCGCTGAAAAATGCAATGGGCTATTCTTGTCCATTCATGTTTTTCTGTAATAGGATAGCAGCCACTGTGTGTTTTGATGCAAATGAAAAAATGAAGAAATCTTTGGAAAAATTATGACTAATAAGAACTGGTGTTTTGGTGAGTGCTTGTTTTACCAGTTCAAATGACCTCTTTGCTTCTAAGGTCCATTTAACTCTTTCTTCCTTTTTAAGCATGTTTTTTATGTTTCTAAGTAGTTCAGCTAGATTGGGTATGAACCTTCTCAAGAAATTGATATTTCCAATGAAGGATTGAAGTTCCTTGATGTTTCTGGGATGATTGATTTGCAATGTGCCATCAATCCTTTTTGGGTCTATCCTTATTCTTTATTCTGATATGATATGCCCAAGGAGTTTGCCTTCTTGGAGACCAAACAATGTTTTCTTTGGGTTTAAGGACAGTCCAAATTTTCTGCATTTTTCAAAGACTTTTCTCAAGTGTATTAGGTGTTCTTCATCTGTTTTTGAATAAACAGTTTTATCATCAAGGTAAATCACAAGGAAGTAACCTATTTCTTCTGAAAATGCAATATCCAGGGCTCTCTGAAATGTGGCACCAGCATTCATTAATCCAAAAGAAATTTTTAAATACATGTAAGTGCCCCAGGGTGTAGTAAAGGTTGTTTTAAGTTGATCATCAGGATGTACCAAGATTTGATTGTAACCTGAGAAGCCATCTAGCAAAGAAATTGTTTTGGAACCAACTACCTTTTGTAAAATATGATCCATTTTGGGTAGAGGATAGTTGTCCTTCAGTGAGGCTTTGTTTAAGTTTCTAAAATCAATACAAAGCCTTATCTCTCATGTTTTCTTCGTAACTGATACAAGATTAGACACCCATTCTGAGTATCTAACAGGGACAATAATTCCAGCGTCATACATCTTTCTGATTTCTTTCTCTACCAGAGGTAATTGGACAGGGTTGATTCTGCACAATTTCTATTTAAAAGGTTTTTGGTTTTCTTTGAGGGGTATCTTGTGCTGAATTATTTCTATATCATTGGACTTTAGATCTTCATAGCTCCATGGAAAAACATCAGAAAATTCTCTAAAAA